>OX246746.1:38078578-38141839 GCA_945910005.1 Isoperla grammatica | reverse complement strand
GTATCGGGTTTGGTGTTCTGGGGTCTGCTGTTGAGGTACTTTTCTAAGGCTGAGAGTCCTTGTGTGGTGGGTATGTTTGTATATAGAGAAGTGACATCTATGGTGGCCATAAGGGCGTTGGCAGGGAGGGGATGGCCAGACTCTTCAGTTTCTCTAGAAAATCATATGTGTCTTTGATGTGAGACTCTAAACCGGTGACCAGGGGTTGTAGATGGTAATCAACAAACGCAGAGATGCGCTCCGTGTGTGAGTCGAAGCTGGCGACAATAGGGCGCCCTGGGTTGTTCGGTTTGTGGATTTTTGGGAGCATATAGAAGGTCGGTGTGCGGGGTTCCTTAGGGGTCAGGAGATTGATGTCGTTCTCGCTGAGGTTTTGGGCCTTCCCTCGACTGTTGACAAAATCTTTGACCTTCTGCAGGTGTGTTGTTGTTGGGTCTCCTTGTAACAGCTTGTATGTAGACCTGTCCTCAAGTTGCCTGCGGCCCTCTTCCACGTAATCTTTGGTGTTCTGGATAACAATCTTCGAACCCTTATCTGCAGGCAAGATTATGATGTCTTTATTGTTTCTTAGTGTGGTGAGAGCCTTGCGCTGGAGAGGGGTGAGGTTCGAGGTAACAGGTAGGCTATTGACAAGTTCCCCTGGAGTTCTTCCGCCAGAGCATCCAATTGAACAATATATCACCTATTTGACCAGTGCGGTGTCATCTCCTGAACTTGTCAATAGCCTACCTGTTACCTCGAACCTCACCCCTCTCCAGCGCAAGGCTCTCACCACACTAAGAAACAATCAAGACATCATTATCCTGCCTGCAGATAAGGGTTCGAAGATTGTTATCCAGAACACCAAAGATTACGTGGAAGAGGGCCGCAGGCAACTTGAGGACAGGTCTACATACAAGCTGTTACAAGGAGACCCAACAACAACACACCTGCAGAAGGTCAAAGATTTTGTCAACAGTCGAGGGAAGGCCCAAAACCTCAGCGAGAACGACATCAATCTCCTGACCCCTAAGGAACCCCGCACACCGACCTTCTATATGCTCCCAAAAATCCACAAACCGAACAACCCAGGGCGCCCTATTGTCGCCAGCTTCGACTCACACACGGAGCGCATCTCTGCGTTTGTTGATTACCATCTACAACCCCTGGTCACCGGTTTAGAGTCTCACATCAAAGACACATATGATTTTCTAGAGAAACTGAAGAGTCTGGCCATCCCCTCCCTGCCAACGCCCTTATGGCCACCATAGATGTCACTTCTCTATATACAAACATACCCACCACACAAGGACTCTCAGCCTTAGAAAAGTACCTCAACAGCAGACCCCAGAACACCAAACCCGATACCCAATTCTTGGTAGGACTATCGCAGCTGGTCCTATCAATGAACAACTTCAGCTTCATGGACCGCCACTACCTCCAAACGAAGGGAACGGCCATGGGCACCAGGATGTCTCCATCTTACGCCAACCTGTTCATGGGCAACGGAGTTGAAACGGACTTCCTGAAGACACAGGGTTTACAACCGCTCTGTTGGTTTCGGTTCATCGACGACATCTACGCTATTTGGACCCATGGTGAAGAATCTTTCGCGACCTTCTTAGAGGAACTAAACACCTTTACCTCGCTACGCTTCACGTGGGAAATCTCCAAACACCACGTCAACTTTTTAGACGTCGATATCTGGATCCGGGATGGACACCTGGAAACCAGCGTCCATTTCAAACCAACCAACAGTCAGCAATATCTGCATTATGACAGCTGCCACCCCAACTATACGAAACAAGCCTTACCACACGCACTCGCCATACGAGGACGCAGGATTTGTTCCAACGAAGAGGACTTAGCGAAGTATTGCCACCGCATTGCGAATGCCTTTGTGGCTCGGGGATACCCCCGCCAGAAAGTCCTAAACCAAATCCATCGGCCAAACAAACCACGCACTCCACCCAACAACAGCATTATCCCACTAGTCACCCAGTGGCACCCAGGCTTACACGTACTAAATGGCATTATGAAGCGAGGAGCCCACATCCTCAAATCCTCAGCTCTCACCAACGACCTGGCGAAAAACCTACCGCGGGTGTACTTCCGGCGCCCACCTAACATCAGCGACCGCATCGTTAGGCACACCCCAGACAGAAAGAAGGAGAAGCTGCCCCTACCCCTGGGATCACACCCATGCCACAGACCACGCTGTAAGACCTGCGCCATCCACCCTTCCACTACTTCTTTCACTGCTCGAGCCACCGGAAAAACATACCCCATCAGGCAACACTACAACTGCACCACAACCAACCTGATCTACCAACTACAGTGCCAACTATGCCCGGCCGAGTACATAGGCCTAACGACCAACTCACTAAGTACTCGAATGAATGGGCATAGGCAGGACACTGTACAGAAACTTGACCTTAAACCCGTGGCCCAACATGCAGGCACCCACAACAAGGGGTTTAATGATTGCTACACTACCAGGGTAGTAAGATCATTACCCCCTTCCTGCAACGAGGAGCACCTGAGGCAATGGGAACTGGCGCATCAAATAGTTACCAACTCGCGCCAAAAGCCCAACCTCAACCTAAGGTAGGCCTAGGCCACCTACCCCTAGGCCCCTCCCTCCTCCCACACCGCCACCACAACCAACAGCGCCTTGTAAATATCGTGTAAATAGTATTTTTAAATAGAAATAGCTTTAGTCTTCTTCAACGGTCGGTGACCAAGGCCACGTAGGCCGAAACGTTCGACAATAATGTGTAAATATCTGTGTTAATCTTCACCTCAAGCAGCCACCCACAACCTTTCAGGTAAGCTGTTGGTCTCCTTTCTTCTTATCCCAATATACATCTAACCCAGCCGATTGGCATTTCTACCAAATCAAGCTTGAATTAATAAAAGTGTTTTATGCCATTCTAAAGAGGAAACTTCAGTTTCTTTGAATGTGCGTGTGTTTCTTGTACGTTCTCCAGTACAGGCGGTAGCGCTTATGAATAATCTAGTATGGCCAATGGCCCAATTTAGATAGGAACAGGAGACGCGAGAGAAACAGTCAACGCCCACTTAGGTTTCCTTTATAGAATGTCAGAATAATAACAGCAATAATAATGCAACTCTATCCACAAATGGATGATTCACATTGATCAGCACGCGAAACTAATGGTAATGGCTTGTTCTTGGTAACTTACATAATTTAATTGTATAACAATTAATTAGAATAAAAGTAAAACAGAATGATAGTCTTCATGCAGGGTTAACATCCTCAAAATTACAAATTTAAACTATGTTAGGCTAAACATACAAACAACAGCTTAAACACAATGTATTAATGCACTGAGCATATAGGACTGTTGTGTGGCGGGGTTATGTCAGCTGGCTAGTGTATAACTTGTTTCTTTATCTTGAAAAAGCGTTTTTAGTACTTACTAACCAAATGCAATTTAAAAATTATTGTATAGGCATATTCAAAATTTCAAAATTTTGAGATTTAATGCCAGTCATTTTTGGTTTTGCCAACATGGATTTTTTTTCAGGATAGTCGAATTAGTTAAAACAACATGTTAAATTGCTTCTATCCACTACCAACACAGAGTTTGATTTTCTCAATCTGAATAGGGAAATCTCATCAAAAATAAATATTCCTCAAAGCACCTAAAAATGGAAGATCATTATCTAAAAATACGGGCGGTAAAATTTTTATATGAGAAGCGTACATATTTCCAATTCTGTTAGCATTTTAAGTTTGAAATTTGGAACTTCTTGTTCCGTAATTGAAAAACGGCTCTTGACGTCATATGTCATGTAAACTACTGCCTCCTTGAAGTATTCTTAATAATATCAACGATATTAAGTTGGACATTTTACAATATCTAGGATGCAGTGACTTTACAACAATGTCTTTTATACCACTGTTTTCTTCAGAAAATACATTTTGATACAGTATTTACCAAAACGTGTTTAAAATAATGCAATTATTTAACATATTGTTGTTAATTAATGTAGAGCAGTGTTCATTTACTAACTAGAAATAAACGTTGGTTCAGTTAGTCTTATGAGAGCAATAATCTACTTAAGGGTGGGATTTCAGTACTATTTGTATGATATAAAATTATTGTTTACTGACGTATGACGTCAGAACCTTTTAATCACGAGCAAGATGGCGCAGGTTCGTTTCTGAGCGTGTTTTGACAGCAATATCTTTGATTTGCTGTTAAAGCGATGTTAATGCACCTTTCGAGCCGAAACCAATTAGTTCCCGTTTATTTTAACTTGAGGTAACCAGTAAGCAAATAAAAAATGTGTGAGCCTTCCCTATTGCCTGCCTATAGGCCTACCCACAATTGACATTATCAGGATCGCAATCGCAATTCGAAAATCGTGAAAGAGTTAACTTGGTATATGTTTCTTATGGTGTGGTTCACATAATGTCATAACAATTGTAATGGGAAAATGTACAATTGGTCAATTGCGATTCCTGTCACGATCACGATGTCGACAATTGTTGCTAGGGTTGATGCCAAATTATGAAATTTAATGTCTACACAAATGAAAAAATACATGCAAACAGTGCTCGAAATTAACGAACGGCAGCCCGAGGCTGCCCAAAACATACTCGGGCTGCCACTTGTATATACCCAGGCAGCCCGATGGGCTGCCTTAAATATCCACATAAAGACACATATAAAATAGCTCTTTTTTTCTAAAATCAAAAGTGCCATGTGTTCACACAGCACCCTGTATTATATAAACAAATTATCACAGTTGTTAATGTTTTTAATTTACCGACTACGACCTTGAGATCGACCATACAGAAGAAAAAGACCAAGAACGCATCATAGACAATGACACTTTAAGCAGCTCAGGCAGCACTGAATTGCAATAACATGGCAAATTAATCATGATCATATAATTCATATTCATTTTTTACATTGTAATTGTATGTCATTATTGTCAAAACATATAGGCCTAAATAAAGGAAAAATTAGATTTTCTTCAAAACATTAAAAAAAAAATGTAATTTCAAATGTTAATTACGGAATAAAACGAACATATTAATTAAAAAAATCGGGCTATTCAATTCTTAACCAGGCTGCCAAAAACTAACAAGACAGTAGCCCGAAGGGCTGCTGTCTATAATTCCTAATTTCGAGCACTGCATTCAAAGCTCATACATCAACATAGAGGGATAGGAATCTAGAACTATGTAGTAGAGGAGCAAAAGGTAACATTTAAGTTCTCGTGCGCCTTTCGTGAAAGAGTATTGCGGTAATCGGTATTCTGTTACGGCATACCATGCGAGTATTTTGCACCTACCTGGCAGATCCTGGCACGCTGCAGAGGGCGCCAGGAGCGTCGTGACGTCATAGACACGTTTTAATTAATTACTTTTGAACGGTTTATGTCACAGAAAATATCAAGAGGACAATTTTATGATGTCATACTAGATGAGAATTTATAACCTATCTGCCACATTCTGGCGGGCTGCAGAGGGCGCCAGGAGCGTCGTGACGTCATATACACTTTTGAACTAATAACGTTTGAACGGTTCATGTCACAGAAAATATGTAGGGTACAATTCTTCTATAAAATACTATACGAGTATTTTGCACCTACCTGGCACATCCTGGCACGCTGAAGAGGGCGCCAGGAGCGTCATGACGTCATAAACACGTTTTAATTAATAACGTTTGAACGGTTCATGTCACAGAAAATGTCAAGGGAACAATTCTATTACGAAATACTATTTGAGTATTTTGCATCTACTTGGCACATCGTGGCACGCTGCAGAGGGCGCCAGGAGCGTCGTGACGTCATACACTTTTTCATTAATAACTTTTGAACGGTTCATATCACAGAAAATATCAAGAAGACAATATTATAGAGAATTTAAATACAAATCGAGTGATATGTACCAATAGGGTAATCATGTAATATTTAAGGGAGAAATTGCTAACAAATAATAATAATTAGATGTGTATATGAAATGCAGGGCATCCCTCATCGTAATATCTATTTATTACTATTTCGGAGTTATAATTGTATCACTGTGAAGGACTTAATAATCGTAGTCATCCCAACATACCCATGGGTATCTGTTGTTTAACAATAATAATAATTATTATTATTGTATACTAGTTACTATTCATAGACTGATTGATTAGTAAAACTCACGTTTGCTAGAAGTTCTCTTCATCTTCATCATCGTCGTCTTCATCCTCATCTCCCGTGTTGTCGGTATTCAAGCACTCTTGTTCCTCGTCTTCAGTAGAACAGCCACAAAGCTCGGTGCACCTCATGTTATTTGCTTTGCAGCTGCATCTTGACGCACACCTTGATTTTAGGCAGTTGCATTTAACTAGTTGAATGACGGCAGCTGCAGCCGGTGCAGGTTCGAGGGTTGTCATGACTGCCACATACTCGTTGCTCTCAAGTAGCCATCCGTAGTCTTCGGGTAATAAGTTGATAGGGTTGGCAACCTGGTCATTATGCCACACCCAGCATTGATGGTGAGCACCTAGTATGGCTTGGAGATATGCGGCTTTGCTGGGTGAAAGCTTTTGGTGGGTGCTTGGCAAGACTTTTTGTGAAACATGCGCCATCGAAGGTCAGACACTGATCTCAGTTTAGTGAATGGACAGTACAGTTTGCAAACAAACTTCTCTAGACCACTTATCACGGAGTCTTTTAGAGCAACAGTTAAACCTAGTTCTTTAAATGCTGAAAATATTTCATAGTTGGATTCTCTGAAAGCTTTCCAGCACGAAAGCTTCCCCTTTCCTGAAAATCCCCCAGTGTTGTCGGAACCACTGAAAGCGTGAAATCCAGTTAGTCCTGAAACTTGATTTTGCCCAAGTGTGTTGTATAGTGACCCAAGTGCTATCCTTCTATTATTTCCCCCTTCACCTGTAATGAACACAGTATTTTGACAGAGATCGGTGTAACGTCGCAGTACCAGGATAAGGACATCTGTATCTGGGGAAAAAATAGATATTTGAGTAGCTCCTCGTTTTGTCGCATCTAATGCATGAAGCAACATCTTAGTATCGGTTTCTTCCTGTTCACTATTTAAGTGTGATAGAAGTGTTTTTGTACTTATAGTCTTGTTACTCCATGCGACAACTGGTTGTCGCTCCATGGCCTGTGAGGCTCGAATTATCTTCTGTGAAAAATATTCTGTCCGCTCATACTTGGTTTTGGTGTGACCAAGTAGTTGTGACATGCTCAAGTGCCCGATTGGCGTGTTGTCTGTAATGCGATAAGCTACAGCAGCTTTTCCTCCTTGCAAGTCTTTCGAGTAGCCGATTTTAATGAAACAGGAATGCCATATCTATCAAATACCTCGTGGACCTCTGAAAACTCACTATAACTGTTGTCAATGCGCATGACAAGAAGTTTGGCTAGATCCTCACAGGTGCTGGTGTGTGGAAGAATCCGACTATGAAATATTTTCAGCATTTAAAGAACTAGGTTAAACTGTTGCTCTAAAAGACTCCGTGATAAGTGGTCTAGAGAAGTTTGTTTGCAAACTGTACTGTCCATTCACTAAACTGAGATCAGTGTCTGACCTTCGATGGCGCATGTTTCACAAAAAGTCTTGCCAAGCACCCACCAAAAGCTTCCACCCAGCAAAGCCGCATATCTCCAAGCCATACTAGGTGCTCACCATCAATGCTGGGTGTGGCATAATTACCAGGTTGCCAACCCTATCAACTTATTACCCGAAGACTACGGATGGCTACTTGAGAGCAACGAGTATGTGGCAGTCATGATAACCCTCAAACCTGCACCGGTTGCCGTCATTCAACTAGTTAAATGCAACTGCTTAAAATCAAGGTGTGCGTCAAGATGCAGCTGCAAAGCAAATAACATGAGGTGCACCGAGCTTTGTGGCTGTTCTACTGAAGACGAGGAACAAGAGTGCTTGAATACCGACAACACGGGAGATGAGGATGAAGACGACGATGATGAAGATGAAGAGAACTTCTAGCAAACGTGAGTTTTACTAATCAGTCTATGAATAGTAACTAGTATACAATAATAATAATTATTATTATTGTTAAACAACAGATACCCATGGGTATTTTGGGATGAATACGATTATTAAGTCCTTCACAGTGATACAATTATAACTCCGAAATAGTAATAAATAGATATTACGATGAGGGATGCCCTGCATTTCATATACACATCTAATTATTATTATTTGTTAGCAATTTCTCCCTTAAATATTACATGATTACCCTATTGGTACATATCACTCGATTTGTATTTAAATTCTCTATAATATTGTCTTCTTGATATTTTCTGTGATATGAACCGTTCAAAAGTTATTAATGAAAAAGTGTATGACGTCACGACGCTCCTGGCGCCCTCTGCAGCATGCCACGATGTGCCAAGTAGATGCAAAATACTCAAATAGTATTTCGTAATAGAATTATTCCCCTGACATTTTCTGTGACATGAACCGTTCAAACGTTATTAATTAAAACGTGTTTATGACGTCATGACGCTCCTGGCGCCCTCTTCAGCGTGCCAGGATGTGCCAGGTAGGTGCAAAATACTCGTATAGTATTTTATAGAAGAATTGTACCCTACATATTTTCTGTGACATGAACCGTTCAAACGTTATTAGTTCAAACGTGTATATGACGTCACGACGCTCCTGGCGCCCTCTGCAGCCCGCCAGAATGTGGCAGATAGGTTATAAATTCTCATCTAGTATGACATCATAAAATTGTCCTCTTGATATTTTCTGTGACATAAACCGTTCAAAAGTAATTAATTAAAACGTGTCTATGACGTCACGACGCTCCTGGCGCCCTCTGCAGCGTGCCAGGATCTGCCAGGTAGGTGCAAAATACTCGTGTGGTATGCCGTAACAGAATACCGTTTACCGCAATACTCTTCCACGAAAGGCGCACGAGATACCTTTTGCTCCTCTACTAATGCTGTGAAGGTTTGTGTTTTATATTACTTTGAGGTAGTCCCGCATCTTGCGCAGTTCCAGATCCTTAATTTTCAGTTGAGCTGTTGACTTGGAAATGAAGGTCTGGTTGATTTCCTTACTGATGCCCGCAATGCATACCGCTAACGCGATGATAGAACAAATTGTCACTACCGTCCATGACAAAAAACCAATGCTGTAGACAATTAACAATATGCCTACAGCTGGAGTCACGATGTGAAAACTGTTCATCCTGGGGAAAAAACAACATGTTTAACATATTTGGCTTTCATTATGATGGCTGAGTGTACATCCTAGCATCAATCAACACACTCTTAAATTCCCTGATTATAAGCTATGTGAAGTGTGAAGATTACTAGCCTAATTAACTTATAGTCTAGAAACGAGGAACATAAACCATGAAGCAAGTTTTGCCAAACTGATTCTAATTAGTAAGGTTGGCCACAGATCATGAGGTGAACAACTAGGGCATCCATTCCTGAGCATTGTAGGTAGGTGTATTGTACACTATTTATTGGCTCAGTTAGCCATTAAGATAGACCTACATAAAATTAGTAACGGTGTGCAAAGCTTCGAGATTATCAAATCTGGATTGAATCATTATTATTCAAATCAAACTCAATTCGGCACTCGAATCCAAAATCTTAATAATTCAAAGTATTCTAACGAATTCGTGTCCAGCGTCTAACAAGACGACAACCGAGAAACTCGCAATGATATCGATTAATGCGCAATCGGAACTCGCAATTATGTCGACTAGGCCTAGTCGATTTTCGAACTAAGTTGCGGAAGCTACTGCCGGGCTGGGCTTGGATATGACACTCGATGTAAACAATAGGCTTTGTCTTGGTTCACATTTTTAGGTTCTATATGTAGGCCTACATATCTCTAAGCAAACAATATGGTAGAAATCAATATATTTAATTTATCTGATAGTTAAGATGGTGGTGGGCTAAAAATATTTGGATTCGGATTCGAGGATATTCTTGCTCACGATTCAAGATGCGGGTTCAAAATCAAAAAGTAGGATTCGCACACCCCTAAAAATTAGGTATAGTTGTTCCAAGATTACCTTACACGTGCTTTTGTCACAGGCAAGGCACTCGTAGCCAACCAGCTAACCGCCCGAGACACACCAGCGCAAATACCGATCGCTGATTGGCTACAAACCCGTCGCCTGTGACAAAAGCATATGCCTATGTAAGGTAGTTTTGGGACAACTATAGATAGGACCTAGGATACAAGATACTGCACAAACACATTACTGTACTACATAAAGGTAGTAAAACTTCCAATATGAGGTTTATACTGAAATAAAAATAAAATCAACTATAATCAAACACAGAAAAACTTTATCTTATACATATGTGACTTAAAACCGGTACAATGCAACCTGTTCCCACATAACTAATAGTCACCCTAAAACCACAACTACAAGTCGTACGTCTCTAATCCACTGTTTGCTAGGGATGGGCAAACACGTTTAGTAACCTAAACGTTTAACCTTTTTTTAAATCACGTTTACACGTTTGCCCCCCCCCCAAAGGAGGCAAGAAGAACGACCAATGCAGTAAATATCACCGAAATGTTCAGAAACTTAGGGTAGGGTAAAATTAATTAATTAATTAAAATTGATTAATTAATTAAAATTAATTCAATTAGATAAGGCACAAGACTGCCACAAAAAAGAAGTGACTTATCAACGGGGAGAACACCCGGGTCCCCACCCCCCGCGATAAACATCGACGCGCTCGACTTCTTCCGGTCACTCGGCCGACCGGGGTGAGGCGCACACTGTATCAAGAACGTTTAACTGCGCATTAAAATTTATAAACGTTTAAACTCAATCCCACGTTTAAACGTCCCATCTCTACTGTTTGCATTTACTTTTAAACGTGCCCATACTTTTCATTTGTTTGATATCACTTGGTAAACTATCGTATTTCTTTACTCTTGAATTAAAACTAGACTCTCGAGCCACTTCTTACTTTTGCATTAATTCAATTGAGCTTCCTTCTCTGCACCGTACATCTATGACATGTAGGGCCTACTTTTGTAACTTGTCCACCAGATAATGCGTATACCATATGCATGTACTCTAGATATTTGCAACAGGACCGAGGTCTCACTAGTGCAAATTTAATAGAACCATGGTTCCTAAACTGTGCTCTGCCGGTGGTCCATGATGGTTTTCTAGGCTCATGTTGCATTCGTGTCTATGCCTAATAAACAGAAAGTTTTGGGGAAAATTTCCAAAGCAATGGGTACCTAGCCTACATAATTATTTACTTTAGCCGCATTTGCTTTAAAGTGTAGGCCTACAAAAGTATTATCAGCAGGTTCCGGTCTGCTAGCTGTAGCCTACAACACAGGGACATATTGAGGTTGTAGGCCTACCTCCTCTGGGGCATTAAAACATATAGTATACATACCCAAATACGTAAACAAGTTTCCAGAGCGTCGATTGCTGCTCTTTGCAGATGATTCAAATGGTATCTTCAAAAACAATGAAAGATCTTAAAGTGAGTGCATATGTAGGCCTACAAACTAACATCATAGCCAAACAGTTTATAAGTAGGCCTAATTGCCTTAAAGTCAACGAAAAGAAGTGTATCCTAATTAGGGCTGCCCAACGATAAAAAAATTCATATCGATATCACGGATGTAATTATCGATATCGTATCGCGATATCGAATTTTTTAAACTCGGTATCGATATCGCCGATATCGTAATTTTTTTTTTCAAACTAGCCAGAGGCCATTCATTATAAACAATATTTTAATGTGAATAATTTAACGTCGAAAACTCGAAATGTTTTACTATGTGCGTCAATTTGTGTATTGTATTATTAAAAATGTGGACGGTGGGTGGAGCGCGAACACAAAGGCGAGTAGGTACCAACGGGAATGTTGCAGTGTATGTATCACAATGCAGAACCACAACACTGCCTAACTTTTTTTTTTACGATAGTTGACACTTGATCGATATCGCGAAACGTACGATAGGTATATTAATTCTATATCGATATCGAATTATTGTTCTTTTATCGATATCGTTGGGCAGCCCTCATCGTAATGGTATTTAATCCAGGAAATAAAGACTTTCCAGGAAATAAGACTTAAAGGACGAAAGACTTTCCATGAGTTCGCAGAGAAAATAGACTACCGAAAGGACGGGGCTAAGGCACATAATTTTTTCTCGACAATGTGTAACAAAGACAAGAAACACGAACGAAACGAACCTATTGAATATAAAAATAGCTAGCTAGTTACAGACACGGACAAAGCTGAAGCCTTCTGTCAACACCTAGCAAAGGAAAGTAACATGAATCAGAAACATACAAGAGTGGTAAACCAAAAATACAAGGATGATAGGCTCAATCCCTACAATGGCCCCTTCCTTTTGTATGAACTTGATGCTGCCTTAAATCGGCTTAAATATAAAAAATCCCCTGGAATAGACCTAATACACCCGGAATTTCTGAAGAATCTTGGGAGACATGGAAAGGAAACAATCTTGAGGCTTTGTAATGAAACATGGGAAGGAAATATACCTGATAGCTGGAGAAAAGCAGAAGTGATCCCCATACTGAAGAAGGGTAAGGACAGTAGCAAGATTGAAAGTAACAGACCCATTTCACTTACTAGCATGACTGCAAAAGTAATGGAACATATGGTAAACTTCAGATTAAACAACTATCTGGAATCTAAGGAGTTGCTGTCACCACATCAAGCTGGATTCCGTAACAATCGCAGCACTGTCGACCAGATAGCCTATCTAATGCAGGATGTGAAGGAAGGTTTTAATAAAACATTATCAACCCTGGCAGTACTGGTGGACTTCAAAGCAGCATTTGACAAAGTATGGCGAGGCAAACTACTACAGAAAATGTATAACATACAAATACCAGAAAATATATATAGATGGACAAAGAACTTCATAAGCCAACGATTTATTAGGGTCAGGTACAACAACAAGAGATCAAAGTTCAGACAAACAAGGGCAGGAGTCCCTCAAGGTGCAGTATTGAGCCCAACCCTCTTCAATATACTAATAAATGACCTGGCAGAGTATATTCAAACAAGAAGTAAAGTGAAGGTGAAAATATATGCGGACGATGTTGTAATGTGGTACTGTGGAAGAGACGAGGATGAAATCGAGAAAGAGATGAACAAAGCACTGAAGGCATTGGAAGAATGGTCAACACTCAACGGAATGGTAGTGAATGAACAGAAGACAGTGTACGACTACTACACAACTAGGCATTCGATCCCCAATTTTCAACTTAAATTCGCAGAAACAACTCTTAAAAAGGAAGACAATCCTACATACTTGGGAATGACATTAGATCAAAAAATGAAAGGGACAAATCAAATAGAAAAGATGTGTGCTGCAGGTAAAAGAAGGCTGAATTTAATCAAGAGAGTGGCAGGAGTGCAATGGGGAGCAAATGAGGAGACACTAAAAACCACGTATAAGACATACGTTAGACCACTCCTGGAATATGGTAGTTCACTACTTATTACAGCTTCAAAAGGAGCAAAGGAGAAACTGGACAGGGTACAAAACCAAGCCCTACGGATAATCACAGGTGGTGTGAAGACAACCCCAATTGCAGCAATGGAAGCAAAAACAAACATCCCACCTCTGGAGGCAAGACGAAACAGAGTGGCAGTACACGTACACGAGAAGCTAATACGGATGGACAGCACAGTATGGGATAGAGAACCTTATGAACATCTAAAGACCCAAAAAACATTCATCACAGTTGTGGAAGAGGTAAAGAAGGACCTAATTGGACACTTACAGCACACAACTAGAGAGAATATCCCACTACCCAACATAAATATCGCCATACTAGATGTCCCCCATGAACTGACTGTGGTAGGATTGGACAAGACAAAGGCAGCATACACAGGGGAGGAAATTAGAAGATTGGCGACAATGCATATCCATAAATACTACCCAGAGAACGAGTGGCTACATGTCTATACAGATGGTTCGGCAACACCAGGGGAAGGTCAGGCAGGTGCTGGAATATATTGCAGAGAGTTCGAAGAGTCCCATCCTGCTGGAGAGAATGGTAGTAATTATGATGGCGAGCTGACGGCAATAGGTAAAGCCCTACACAAAGTAAAAGACTGTAGCTACGATAGGATTGTCATACTAACGGACTCAAAAGCAGCTATACAAGCCATAGCCAGCAAGAAAGAAGTGGACTCTGAGGTAAAACATTGTAAACTACAAATTCTAAGACTACAAAATAAAAACAAACTGATAACTCTACAATGGATACCATCACTGCAGCATATACGGAAACGATAAGGCCGACTATCTGGCCAAACGAGGAGCCAGAATGCCGCAACTGCCAAAACCTTTAACCCTAGAGTCTATGAAAGCACATGTAAATGCTGCAGCCACTAAGAAGATCAGGCAGGACTGGGTAGAGAAAGGTAGAAACAAGCCATGGCAGGAATATACCATGAGTTCAAAAAGGCCCACCAACCATCTTCCACGGCAAATTGAAACGGCCCAGTTCAGGCTAAAAACGCAGCACGATCTTCTAGGGAAGCATCTCCACCGAATAGGGGTGTTTGAATCGAGTACCTGCAAGCTGTGTGGAAATGGGGAGCAGGATAGGAGCCACCTGTTTGTATGTCCAAAACTGGCAGGGGAACGTGACGCAATGCCGAGCGGCATGAAGAAGGTGGAGAAAGAAGCGTGTCTCTACTGGTTGACCAGATCCAGCATGATGGCATAATAGCCAAATGTGGGCATTTGAGAAGAAGAAGAAGAAGAAGAGAAGGAAATAAAATAAATTGGGAATTAAATATTCAAGTGCCTGGGAAAATATCTAATACTACGTATACCACGCACTTCAAACCGTCATAGCCGTGTCGATTTGACCTCAAGTCGCAATGAAAAGTACACGTAGGCCTATATCACAAAATCTCAAATCGCCTTCGCCAAACCGCCACGAAACCACGGCAGTTGTTGAATGGAACAATCAAAGATACAACTCGATAAAATCAAGTGTAACTGTGACAGCAACACAGATGTTCAATCACCGCTTGCTAGATCATTGTTGTTGTAGTTGGTATCGCACTGCAGTGGATTCTCAAATCGATTGGAGTGTATACCACAGTTGTCAAATCGATTTGACTAGTTCCAAATCAATTCAGAAACTGATTTGGAAATAATTTTCATATCGATTTGAAGACACGTATACCACAGTTCTCAAACCGACTTGAAGTCAAATCGACATGGCTAAACCGATTTGAAGTGATTGATTGATTGATTGATTAAGGTCTTTTATTAAAAGGCGGGATTAAGGCTAGCGAAACCTTATCTTCCATCCAACCCGTATACGTAGGATAAGTCTAAGTTGTAGTGGCAAAGGCTAGACTAGGAACTCTAATTTATGAGAAGAATTCTTAGAATCCCCACATAGATTCTATTGCAGGAAAAATCAGCAATAGCAATTGCAATAAGAGAGATCAGATTTCTCAACTAGGCCTATCTTATTGTAACTTGTAACTTGTAACTTGTTTCATCTAATCTGCGGCGGCGCACCTCGCCAGTGGCAGATTCCCCCTCCCACCCACTTCCGGCCATAGCCGTGTGTCAAGTTTTAATAAAAGGGCATTGCCTACAAGATTAAAATACATGTTATAGTGGACCTTCCCGCCCTTTACTAGGCTACATTATCCCCTTGAAAAGTAGTGAGTCCATAAATGTAAAAAGTAAAGTAAAAATCAATGTTATATTTAAAATGTCAAGAGCCGTGACCCACACAGCCAGCCACTCTACAAGTCAGGTACTAAATATTACTAATAATAAACTAAAGTAACAGGTAATTGTTCTATTACTAGTCAGGTACATAGCATGGGAATCCCCCCCTCAGGTACAAAGTATCACCGGAGATGTAACACCATAAACCTTAAGATGGACCAATCATGCGTTGAAACGTCACTTATATAAGTAGCACGCCAATGAGATGCTAGCAACGTAAGTCAAAACATTGTAGTCAAAGCAACTACCCCACTAGTCAAGGGCGTCACGTACGTAAAACGTCAAACGCGCTACGTAGCGCCGTAGCCACACTCCATCCGAACTGAAACTAGCTACAAACGCCCCACCTTGTATTCCGAAACTCGTTGATGGGGCATTCATAGCGCGCTCCGAGTACTGGAGGTTTTCAGCCCCAGCATCTGAAGTGTTTTGAAATCAAAGCGCTGTTATCAAAATGTATTGCTTTGAAAGCTCATTCAAACACTAAAGGAATGAAGGAATTTCACCGTTATTTAAAACAGGCCTTGTAAAATTTTAATATCTTTCATTTTGCCTTTTATTATTGATGGAGGATATTAGAATATTATTTTCATTTGTTTTTAAATTTTTGCAAGCATTTGTTCAACGTTTTTTGCTTGACGTGGTCCGAAACATGATGCTACACCCGTGGCGTTGTTTGGAGGTTTCGGAATGCAACCTGGGATGACATACTGGAAAAGAGGCAAAGCCCTAAACAAAACCATAGCCACAAATGCCATGTCTTCATTGTAGGTTTTTTGACGAATTTGATCTTAAAACAAACCCTTGCGACTGGGCCTATAGCTACCTTGTGACTATTGCAATACCTTGTGACTTTTGTGTGCACTGGGCTTTAGGACTAAGTTTGCCTCTGTTCTAAAATACTAAAGTTCTATCAGCCTTGGAAACTACAGTAGGCCCTAGATGAATGAAGTCGAACCCTGTTGTACACGCTAGAATCGGCCATTGAAAGAAGGTTAAAACAGAAATCTCGAAAACATTCGCCTATGGAAGTCAAAGTGCGGTCAATTACAGAGCAACTGCCTCCGTTTGAGTGAAGTGGAAAGAGCATGGGCTGAGAGGGAACACCAGATCGAGAATCCATTCATCTAGGCTCTAGGCCTACTAGGGTTAGGCCTGTTTACCAAGCCTGCTTCCACTCTAGGGAAGGAGCCCTAAGTAGGCCTAGGCCTAGGGCCTACGCCTATCAAAACAACTCAAGACACGTGGTCTTGTTCTACAGCTGGTCAAAGTCGGCCTCTAACTAAGTAACAACACAATATGGCTAGGCTTAGGCCTTAGTCCAGCTACACGCAGGAGATCACGCCTAACCCAGCCCACGTTTCTTCGTATGCATTAGGCCTAACTTGCCAGACTAATGGCATGCTTGTCCGATTAGGCCTAGGCCTAGGCCTAGCACTAACTACAGCGTCATCGTAATTTTACCTGAACGATTGTCACGTCAATACTGCGGCTGACACATTTTGCCAATGTTTGGCTATCCCAGCCAGACAATCTCAACACAATCGGAATTTCAGTATTCAGACATCGCCTGCTACCTCCGTCATTGCCTCCTTATTGCGTTCCACCAAATAGAGATAAACAAAATCGTAGGCCTTTGAAAGCTTACCGTTTTCGATGCTTCGATATAAAATTCGAGTTCGACTCTCGATATCAACTATCGAATGGGGAATGGAGTAGGCTCAATAAGGCCACGCCCCCACTCGAGCATGATCCGATCGAGCACCGTGCTTTTCCCGTTGTTAAACGAGCGCTACCCACACGCCTTTACAATATTTTTGGTGGAAAGTTTGTCAATTTAAGCTACGGCAGAGAAGATATTAGATTACGACCACGAATATGAAAATCTGTTAGCTTCCAGCTTCGAATCAAGTTCCAACGAAGGTGTGGTTCCGACAAATATTTTACTTTTACAACTTCAACCAGGGAATTGCACGAGGAAGCCACTTTATGAATAACGCGCGAAAAATTTAAAATTTTGCTCTAGTATCTCCAAAGCTCCGTTCGTTGGGCCTTCTAAGTACTCGGATCTACTCTGGAAATAGCCGTTCGTGAGATCACCTGCTAGGATTCCGTTCTTTGGACTCGAGCAACATGATCTAGAGCACAAAGATCATGATTTTCTTGCTCGGACATTTTAGGAGGTGTGAGTTGGAGATACTTAGAGCAAAATTACTTTTCACGTGTTATTCATAAAAATAGCTTTCTCGTGCAGCAACCCTGATGATGTTGAAGTTTTATTTGGTAAGTAAAATATTTTGTCGGAACCATATCTTCGTCGGAACTTGATTCCGAGCTGGAAACTAACAGATTTTCGTATTTGTCGTCGTATATAAGTTATAAATCTAATATCTTCTCTGCCGTAGGTTAAACGGACTTAAATTTTTCACCAAAAATAAAGTAAAGGAGTATCGGAAACGTTTGTTTGACAACAGGAAGGTGGTGCTCGATCGGCTCTTAGACCATATAGGGGGGGGGTCTAAGGATCGGCTGAGCGTGGGCGTGGCCTAATTGAGCATACTCTAAAGCATCTCTAATGTGATCTTGGAGCGACGTCAAGCAGGTCCAACGAACATACCTCTTGTCCAAGCAAGAAAATAATTATCTTTCTGCTCTAGATCAAGTTGATCGAATCCAAAGAACGGAATCCGTGCAGGTGATCTCGTGAAACGAACGGCTGTTTCATTATCAGAGTAGATCCGAGTACTTCAACGAACAGACCTAACATCCCACAGTCAGCAGTCACGAAACGATTGTCATATTTGAACAGGCGTGGTAAAGCGAGAGCTCCTAACGATCACAAAATCACACGTTGTAGTCGTCGTATCTTTTTAAGCTTATAAGTATGTAAAGTATGACAAGAGAGTGGAGTTCTTACTTTGTCTTTTTACAGTTACAACATATGCGCAATTAAACGTTTTACTCACTATAAAGTGTGTTTGTAGACACTTAAAAATTAAAGATTTATGGAACTGGTCATAGTACAAATAAAAATACACAATAACAATGATTTCACTTATTTTATTAGAGTTGTATTTTCTGTATCATTAAAGTTATGAATAATATGTATAATAATTAAGTACTATAGTTATTATTGGTTATTGTTGTAAAATATGTTTACATTAGAATACAAATTAAACGTTGTTTGGGACATTTCGTCGCGTCGTTGTTAACGTTTCATTTCACTTTCCACTTATCATACTTATTTCTATAAACAACATTGCTATATAATATATCTGGGGATAGCCCACAATTCACAAAGATGGACTGAAACTGAAAGTGAAACGTTGTCATCGATAAGGTGAACTGAAATGTCTCGAATCACATTCAATATCTAGCCTATATCACGTAGTGAATTAGTTGTCTGTATACATGATATTATTCCGATTAGCAAAAGCATCAAATATTAAGAAATTTGCATGCATTAATTTAATTGTTTTAGTCATTAACCATTGCTTTTAAATGTTCCATTAGGGAGTGATCAATATCCATCCATCCATCCATCCATCCATTCCATCCATATCCATATCCCCCCCCTCCAACCTAAGTTAGCACGCATCAGTTTTTAAATTATGGACTGTATTTAACCAATTTTGAGGTGTTAAAATACATAATTATAATAAATTAAATGAAGCACATACCTTATACAAACAAAATATTGTTACGTATTAATATTTGATAGATATAATATATTGTTTTTATTAATTTTATACCTGCTTCAAATCGTTTATATAGGTAGGCCTAATATTATCTATTTTAACATCACAAAATCGGTTAAAAACAATTATTGTGCTCAATTTTTACATACACTGCTATTTGAATCAGTGCTTGGAAGCTGAACCAATTTGGAAGAAAAACGACATCCACGTATAAGCTACAACAAATACCTACGCCTACATCTTTGAAAAAAATGTCATTAATATTTGCCTAAATGGGTAATGGCTATTTGGATTTTGTTCTGAAGTGTAAGGTTAAAGGGCGTTTTGTAGTATGTATTTGTCGCTGTTATTTATACTTCTTAAGCGAGCGAAGCGAGCGTCTCCACTAGACTCTTATGGCTCTTCGTTCTGTTTGTTTTTTTTTTGTTTTTTTTTTATGTCTGTCGATAGCGGTCGAACGGAAAGTCCGATCAACTTGAAATTTGGACCATCCACAAGCCTCGATGTAGATTGAAGGTGTATAGTTTTGAGGCAAAATCGTTTAAAAAGTTACAAAGTTACACCATAGTTACTGCAAAATATTTTTCTGAAACAAAATGGCGGCAAAATGTGAGATAGCCAGATTTTTTACAGATTTGTCCGGTTACGAATATGTTAATCTAATGGCGGTCTATAATAAGTATTGGCAAAGTTACACGAAAGTTACTCGAAAATATATTTCTGAAACACTGTAACGGCAAAATGTGAGGTCGCTATCTTATAGTAAATTTATGTTCGGTTACGAATATACTAATTTAAACGCGATCCGATACGTATTATGGGCAGAAATTACATTTCTATTGCTGTCAATAACTGTTAGTAACGGTGGCGGACCGCGGCGAAAACACTAGACAGAATGACAACGAAAATTCTTAGCAACGCACATTGCACTGCATTCAACAATATCGGGAAGTATAATAGCTATGGAAATATGTTTGTAATGCGCATTATTGAATTGTTGTTAATTGTTGTTTTTATTAGCTTTGAGATATTTTTGCCAGAACGTTCGTAGATATGGACGCGCTCGCTTATCAACGCGTCAAACAGAGCGTTTTCCTAGTACCGGTATTAAAATATTTCATACTTTCGTCACAGATAGCAAATTCTGTGCTTTCGTTTTCAATAAATCAGTTTTATTAGGAAATACAAGAAACACAAAGTACAATTGATTTTGTTTACAAAAATTCCTGAGAACAGATATATCTCTTAACTTTCAACTTAACATTATTTCATGACGTAATTGTGGTGATACAGCAGAATAACTTAGAGTAAAAGAATGAGGGAAAAAAATATTTAAAAAAACCCTCGTTTGAGAGAATAGAACTGACAACTAGTCAATTTTACATTAATTAGCAATGGAAGCGTGGTACACTTGCTATCAATAAGATTAAGATAAGTTGATCATAAGAGGAAACAATAGCAGACAAAAAATAATAAAATAACAATTATATCATAAATAGTAATATAAATAGATATTTAGCTAGTATATACACTAACTCTAGCTCTAGGAATGATTTATAATAGAATGTGCTTAGTCCGTCTATGTTTGTATCGCTTATAAGGCAGAGTGAATAAGGTATAGTCACCTATTTTACTTATAAGGTTATTCTCGACATGCTTGGTACACTTGATATAGAACCGTTCAGTTATGTCATATACAAAATCACTTATCGGCCGTAAATTAAAAAAACTATCTTACTTATAAATAGGGGTTCTTTTGGGGAAATTACCTATCATCCTTAAAATTTTGTTTTGTACTATTTGTATTTTTTTATAGTTCGTAGCACACGTCGAGCTCCATACGGGACACGCATATGTTAACACAGGTCTAATGAGCATTGTATATAATAACAGTTTTTTTTTAGTCTTTAGTTTGCTTGAATTGTTTAACATGGGGTATAATTTAGCCACTATAGAAAATGCCTGTTGAATTTTGAGATTTAGGTGATGCGTGAAATTGAGTTTCGAGTCCATATGAAGTCCAAGATACTTTGCGACGTTTGCCCAGGGTATTGTTTGATTTTGGATTACAATTTGTGGCTTATTCATTGGTCTTCTTTTTGTGAACAGGATTGCTGTTGTTTTTTGAGCATTGACTTTGATTTTCCGTTTGTGGAAGTGATGTTTGAGTTTGTTGAAAGCAGCTTCTAGTCTTCGTGCGATGGCGCCTGGGCGAAATGATGAAGTTATGAGTGCTGTATCGTCTGCGAATACACTAAGTATAATATTTTTCATGCGTTGTATGTCGTTGATCTAAAGGGAAAATAGAACTGGTCCCAATAACGAGCCCTGTGGTACTCCAGCTGTAGTGCTTCGGATGCTTGACTTGGCATGGTTAACATTAACGTAAAAAGTTCTTTCCTTAAGATATGATTGAATGATAGCGATTAGATACTTAGGAAATTTTAGGGAAATTAGTTTATATATAAGGCCTTGGTGCCATACAGTATCAAAGGCTTTCTCGATGTCTAGTAGAATCATGCCTGTGTGTTTCTTTAAATTAAAATTGTCTGTGACGTGATCAGCAAGTCTCGCAAGCTGTGCCGTTGTAGAATGGCCTGCTCGGAATCCAAACTGTTCGGGAATTAATATGTTATTTTGGGAAATGTGCTGGTTTAATCTTGTAAGTATCACTTTCTCCACTACCTTGCTGAGCGAAGTCAATAAACTAATGGGACGGTAATTTTGAACATAAGTAGTATTTTTCCCAGGCTTAGGGAAGGAAATAAGTTTTGCCCTCTTCCAGGGAGTAGGAAAGTGAGAGAGTAATAATACGTGATTAATAAGAATTGTTATTGCGATTATGCACTGCTTCGGTAGATGTTTTAACACGTAGTTAGTTATTTTGTCTTCTCCGGGCGCTTTTCTGTTCCGGCGATTTCTAATGATGTTCAATACTTCTCGTGGGGAGGCGAGTGGGCAGCTAATGTTGGCTGAAATATCATCGTTGAATTCTCGGACTACTTTTTGAACCTTCTTTTCGTGAGATCGGTTACTCATGTTTTCATTTTGCATATGTACGCTTTCGAAGTGATCAGCTAGTGCATTAGCTTTGTCTTCGTGTTTGTAGACGGTGCCGTGGGGTGTATCCAGTGGTGGTATTGCTTCAGGTTTTCTTGTCATCATTTTTGTTGTTTTCCAGAGCAAACAGTTGTCCGTGGGTTGTAGCGTTTTTAAGAACGAATTCCATTGGGTGTTTCTCCACTGATAGATATCATTTTTAATGTTCTGATGTAGTTGGTTTAGTTTTTGTTTTGTATGGGGGTCTCTGTGTTGCTGCCATAAGCGTCGCCATTAATTATTTCTCACTTTTATCTTCGCGCGTATTATGTTTGGCAACTCACTGAACTTTGTCGTCATCGGTACTTTTGGTATCGCCATGTCCATAGCGTTTTTTATTGAATCACTTAACGGATTAGCAAACCTGTCAATCTCGTTCCCATTTTTTAACTTTGGGTTTATAGGTATGTCTTTAATAATTTCCTCGCGAAACAATTTCCAGTTTGCCTGGCTATAGCGATACGATAGACGGGCGGGCTGGGGGACAGTCGTATTGTTGATAGTAAATAGCACTGGGTTATGATCCGAAGGCAGTAGTGGCACTGTGTGTAGTGGAGAAGTGTTTATGTTTTTCAATATTGCTAAGTCAAGGACGCTAGGCCTTGCTTGCGCCCTAGTAGGATAGTAGGTGGGTTCAGGCGGAGATGCGATTACGTAATTATTTGTAAAGGAATGTTCAAGCAGTGTTATTCCACTTCTATTATTTACTGGACAATTCCATGCAATATTGTGTTTAGCGTTTAGGTCACCCATGATGATAACTTTATTGTTCAGCCGTAGTAGGCTCGTTATATCACGCGTATCAAGTTGACCTTTGGGGGGGTTGTTTGTAGACTGAAACCACCGTAACTGGGTGTCGTGGATGATCTATTGTGATTGCGACTGCCTCTAGCTTAGTCATAGCTGGGATAAGTTGTTCGTAATGTGTAATTTTATTACTGACAAACTTGGACGGTCTCTTCTATATACTGTATACCCAAGTAGTTTTAATGTATGACGTGGTGTTAGTTTTGTTTCCGATAGGCCTATAATATCGATGTTATGTTGTACCATGACATCCATGAGTTCGATTTGTTTGTCTTTAGCGGCTTCTGAATTACAGTTCCAGTAAATGAAGTTTAGTTCTTTTGGGACCGCCATCTCAAGGAAATAGATCAATAATTCCCTCTAAAAGTATTGCTACTTTAGAAATACTATCCGATGCCTTACTCATTTTGAGTATGGTTGTACTTAGTACAGTTTTTATGTTTTTAAAGTTTAAGTCGGAAAATATTGACTTAATTTCTTGTAGTATACTGATAAAACTAACCGTTTCTGGCTGCTCTACATTTTGAGATGTCGTTGACCTGGGCCACTCTGGTTGTTGTTGATTCGACGATGACGGCGGGTCGCTCGAGAGGGTTGGGAAGTCCTTATCTTTGAACGTCGGTGTGTTGACATTTGACCGATGATCACGTTCTCTTTGTTGACTTTGTTGAGGACGAGTTTTCAAGTTGAGTTGTCTAGCGCAGGGTATATCTTACTATCTTTGGTCTAGCGTATACTTCGCACTGTCTATAACTTGCAGGATGAGGGCCCTGGCAGTTACTACACGTTGGATTTACTTCTGAGGTTTTTTCACAGTCTTTGGTTAATTAAATGAGATCCTGCGCATTTTACGCACTTCGGAAGTTTTTTGCAATTTTTTGCAATATGCCCGAATGACTGGCAGTTGTAACATTGTGTTACCCCTGACATGTTTTTAAATTTGTCCCACTTGACTACGCAGTAGCATACTTTTGTTTGTTGGTACACGTCCCTAAGAATCGTCCCTTTCTCGAAGGTTACAATATACATGGGGTATAGATGGACAGGGTTTGAGTTCTCATTCTGTTTTTTATACATTTGAGTAACTTTTATAGGTTTAAGACCTAGTCTTTTGATATCATTGAATATTTCTTTGGTAGTAAGATTGGGAGGCATATTTTTTAAGACCAGTCTTAGTTCCCGATCTTGTGATGGTGTGTAGGTATGATATTGTAGCTTGTTTTGATTAAGCGTTGATAGTATTTTATCATAATCTTCTTTGTTATTGGCTTTGATGATGACTCTGTCCCCTTTATATTTTAAGACAAAGTCTTCTTGCAGTTGAGTTCTGAGAGAACTAAACGCCTTTGTATGGTGTTCGACAAAATGATATAAAACAATTGGAGGCATTTTCTCATGTTTACCTTGATGGTGAATTGAGTCATTGACGCTCTTATCATCCTCTTCGTCATCCCCGTCTGACTCGGAGAGGGCGTGAAAACGGTTTTTTGTTGGTATGTTCGACTCTAGTTCCATACCTTCTTCGGTGATAGTAGTAATCTTCTTCCTCTTTTTTGTGTTGCTTCCTTCAGGGGTGACAGCATCGTCGGAAGGTTTTTTAATTTTACTTGATGAAGCCCTTGTGTATTGTTCTGTGTTTATACCTTTGAAAGACATCATTGATTAAAAACCAACAGAAAACAGATAGTCCAAGAACCAATCATTTGAATGTTCCTTAGGATGCACACACGATATGAGGTTACTATTCACTACAATACAATAACACTGATATCGCTCACTAATGACGCGCACAGAGTGAAGCAGAATACGTCTACTCCGTACAACGGTTTACTTGCGAGTGTGTTGTGCTTTCGTATTGTGTGGTACCGTAAACACGTTTATTGCATTTTTTTATTTGGACAGTTTTGGAATAAATTTTATGAAATATTAAACAACCCTAAATATTATATGAAAATATTTATCTAACAGTGTGTAGTGTTTATGAAACTAGATTGACCTATAATCTCACATTTTTTATGTTGTGTAAAGCGTTTTTGAGTTGTGTCTAATATTCAGACTATACCTAAATCCTTTTGAATTTACCACATTGAATAAAATACAAAGTTAAGTAAATGAGAATATTGCAGTCTATAATAATGAATGTGTATTGTGTATTCATATAATAAGTTGTAGCTGCCAGATTGGCATCTTTCTTTGCATTCGAATGGCAATTCGTTGTTGGTGTTTCAGATCGCGTTTGAGTGAAGTTGTCCTCTTCTCCAACAATAGTGTGTTATACTAAAATAAAAAAAACAATGCAACTCTTGTTTCAATCACTCTATCTATGGTTAACAATAATACCAATTATCATTTTCGTAAACTATGTTGAGGAGACAATATGTTCGTCTTCATATTGGCAGGAAAATATCAGAACACATTTTACCTTCCATTATGACAGTTTTGAAGTCACGTGAACATTCCCTTTGAGGCAATGTAGAGAATATAATTGAGTAAACGTAGCTATTTTACCATTATTGTGACCAAAATGTCAATGAATTTTACATTAAGTGTATGTGATAAATGTCAGAATAAAGGAGTGCTTCAGGTTTCTTACTGGAGCAATCATCATTGCTGTCCACTCAGTTGCGACGGTCAAACCCCGTGGCAACCTGCATTAGGAATAGATACACCCGCAGTTTACTAATCAAAAACATTATTTAAGTTTGCAAGCAGTTTTTATTTTGTTTATAATATAATATTTTAAAATGTCACTTCCACCCTAAAATCAAACACGTGTTGGTTGGAGCTTTCGACAAATAAATAACTGGATTAATTTTTATATTTTCAATATGCGTAAAAAGAATGAGCGGTATCTTGATAATTTTTTGTGGTGAATTTCAGATTCAATATTTGTCCGCATTTTAAAAATTTCAGGAATCTTAGTAATCGCTTTCAAGCTAAAATTAAGAAATTTGTATTCATATCGGGATCATATTGGGAAATGAATACTTAATTAGTTCAAAGTAATTAATGGTTATCATTTTTATCCGTGATAATATGCCAAATTAAAACTATACAGTTGAAAACAGTAAGAATAATAATATGGAAATCCATAAAATGTGGTATGGATGATTAAACAACAACAAGGTGGTCACGTATCACAAACAAGTCGCCTCCTGAGTCCTGACTCATCTATCATGGCAGAGTTAATTAGCTGATTCGTTTTTACATTGCATTTCACACTAAAACATTTAAGAAAGCATCAGAAACGTTTTTGACTATAATACAGATTTCATATACATACAATTATTATTATGATGACACATAATTATATTCCATCTAGTTTCCACAATGATAATGATAATTTGATAAAGAATTTACTTTGGTATGAAGAACGACAATCTCTTGTAAGACACACGTACACGCACACGCTCAACTAAACCAGACCTCACACACGTACACGCACACGCTCAACTAAACCAGACCTCACACACATACACGCACACGCTCAACTAAACCAGACCTCACACACGTACACGCACACGCTCAACTAAACCAGACCTCACACACGTACTTACGGTACAGTTTCTTATATCTTCTGGCGAGAACGTTAGTATTACAAATTAAATTGGTAAATAAGTAACCGTTGCTATCACATGATAGTATACCACATTAATATATTAAATTGCATATATATCGGCTGGGCTCAATGTGGAGTATTGACATATAAATAGTTACAAAGTTGATAATTCGTGTTATAAACTGCGTGTTATATGATTGCAGTAATGCCATAAGATATTAAGTTACTTAAAGGAACCGTCAATTTGAAATTCTATAAAACGATATAACTGTGGACAAATAAAACAGTAAAATAAAGAGGAAAGCGACTTTACCACATTTCTCCGCACTATTGATTTCAACAATCAGTTGAAAACAGACGACGGAACATATTACAGACTAATGGCTTTGTGAGTCTATTGGAGGATCTCTCCAGCCAAACTCTTCTTGGAAGGTATAGTAAGCCAGCCAATAGAAGAAGTTGAGAATAGTGAACGAAGCTGGAAATAGAACTCTCGCCGCTCTGTCTATGTAAGAGACGCTGTTCACTTGTCTTGCTACTCCGTCATGACGATGGAAGCCCGCCTCTCGTTGACGTTGTCGCCTGAAGTCGTCGTTACCCGTCAAGCAGTAGAGGAACTGACGCCATCGGGGGATCCACCGTTCTGTTTGAGTCTGCCTGGTGACGTAGGAGCGGCTGGTGGGACACGATGAGGCCGGCCGTACTGGGGAGCTGGAGCGAGAGATACCGTAGCCAAGAGCGTCCTGTAACAGAACATGCGGCAGTACTGGAGGGATACCGTAGCCAAGAGCGTCCTGTAACACAACATGCGGCCGTACTGGAGAGATACCGTAGCCAAGAGCGTCCTGTAACACAACATGCGGCCGTACTGGAGAGATACCGTAGCCAAGAGCGTCCTGTAACACAACATGCGGCCGTACTGGAGAGATACCGTAGCCAAGAGCGTCCTGTAACACAGCATGCGGCCGTACTGGAAAGATACCGTAGCCAAGAGCGTCCTGTAACACAACATGCGGCCGTACTGGAGAGATACCGTAGCCAAGAGCGTCCTGTAACAGAACATGCGGCCGTACTGGAGAGATACCGTAGCCAAGAGCGTCCTGTAACACAACATGCGGCCGTACTGGAGAGATAGTCTAGCCAAGAGCGTCCTGTAACACAACATGCGGCCGTACTGGAGAGATACCGTAGCCAAGAGCGTCCTGTAACACAACATGCGGCCGTACTGGAGAGATACCGTAGCCAAGAGCGTCCTGTAACAGAACATGCGGCCGTACTGGAGAGATACCGTAGCCAAGAGCGTCCTGTAACACAACATGCGGCCGTACTGGAGAGATAGTCTAGCCAAGAGCGTCCTGTAACACAACATGCGGCCGTACTGGAGAGATACCGTAGCCAAGAGCGTCCTGTAACACAACATGCGGCCGTACTGGAGAGATACCGTAGCCAAGAGCGTCCTGTAACACAACATGCGGCCGTACTGGAGAGATACCGTAGCCAAGAGCGGCCTGTAACAGAACATGCGGCCGTACTGGAGAGATAGCCTAGCCAAGAGCGTCCTGTAACACAACATGCGGCCGTACTGGAGAGATACCGTAGCCAAGAGCGTCCTGTAACACAACATGCGGCCGTACTGGAGAGATAGCCTAGCCAAGAGCGTCCTGTAACACAACATGCGGCCGTACTGGAGAGATACCGTAGCCAAGAGCGTCCTGTAACACAACATGCGGCCGTACTAGAGAGATAGCCTAGCCAAGAGCGTCCTGTAACACAACATGCGGCCGTACTGGAGAGATACCGTAGCCAAGAGCGTCCTGTAACACAACATGCGGCCGTACTGGAGAGATACCGTAGCCAAGAGCGGCCTGTAACAGAACATGCGGCCGTACTGGAGAGATAGCCTAGCCAAGAGCGTCCTGTAACACAGCATGCGGCCGTACTGGAGAGATACCGTAGCCAAGAGCGTCCTGTAACACAACATGCGGCCGTACTGGAGAGATACCGTAGCCAAGAGCGGCCTGTAACAGAACATGCGGCCGTACTAGAGAGATAGCCTAGCCAAGAGCGTCCTGTAACACAACATGCGGCCGTACTGGAGAGATAGCCTAGCCAAGAGCGTCCTGTAACAGAACATGCGGCCGTATTGGAGAGATACCGTAGCCAAGAGCGTCCTGTAACACAACATGCGGCCGTACTGGAGAGATACCGTAGCCAAGAGCGGCCTGTAACAGAACATGCGGCCGTACTGGAGAGATAGCCTAGCCAAGAGCGTCCTGTAACAGAACATGCGGCCGTACTGGAGAGATAGCCTAGCCAAGAGCGTCCTGTAACAGAACATGCGGCCGTACTGGAGAGATACCGTAGCCAAGAGCGTCCTGTAACAGAACATGCGGCCGTATTGGAGAGATAGCCTAGCCAAGAGCGTCCTGTAACACAACATGCGGCCGTACTAGAGAGATAGCCTAGCCAAGAGCGGCCAAGAGCGTGCACTCACATTGTATATGAGACATATCAAGGAGCTGTTCCATCTTTCCACGTGATGCACTTACATTGTATATGGGGCATATCAAAGAGCTCCTTCTGCGACCATTCCTGGACGGTGGAGGTGGTGGAGGGGGCGGAGTATCCACGACCAGTGGCAGCTCGGAATCATAACAACCAACTATTTCTTCGATGAATCCATCAGCATCTTCCCACTCCTCCTCGTCGATGGGTATTTCACCGCTACCAACCTAAACACATAAAATATATAGTCTCATTAAATTGCCAATGTTCAAAACGCTCAGACACTTAGATGTAAAGGTAGTAAAATTAGTAAACTCGAAGACCGCAAATCGTCGACAAATCCCAAATTTCTCGTACGGAATAAGTGGGTCTATCACCTGGAAGTCACCACCCCTCCCTCACTCAGTTGTCACATCACTGTCAGTCATCAACACCTACCTCTTTGTACATTTGAAAGAAAGTTGAAAGTGCCGCGATACACCTGTACCTGAGCATCGATTTAGCAACGTCGAAAAATGACATCAGGCATGTAAATAACATTTTTCCTTTCATTCGCCTTTTGTTGGCAAGATTTGTCAACGGTTAGCGGTCTTTGACTAAACACATGCCTACCTTGGTAAAATAGTGGACACCTGCGAATTCTAGAAGTGTTGCTATGCAGTAGAAGAAACTCATAAGAAGGAACCAGTCCAAAGCTGTCGCATAGCGAACTTTTGGTAGATCTGTTCGACTGTCCAAACTGATGGTGGACAATGTGAGTACAGTTGTGATGCCTAGAACATGTGAATGTTAGACATGATGGTGGACAATGTGAGTACAGTTGTATTGCCTAGAACACGTGATTGTTAGACATGATGGTGGACAATGTGAGTACAGTTAAGATGCCTAGAACATGTGATTGTTAGACATGATGGTGGACAATGTGAGTACAGTTGTGATGCCTAGAACACGTGATTGTTAGACATGATGGTGGACAATGTGAGTACAGTTGTGATGCCTAGAACACGTGATTGTTAGACATGATGGTGGACAATGTGAGTACAGTTGTGATGCCTAGAATATGTGATTGTTAGACATGATGGTGGACAATGTGAGTACAGTTGTGATGCCTAGAACATGTGATTGTTAGACATGATGGTGGACAATGTGAGTACAGTTGTGATGTCCAGAACACGTGATTGTTAGACATGATGGTGGACAATGTGAGTACAGTTGTGATGCCTAAAACACGTGATTGTTAGACATGATGGTGGACAATGTGAGTACAGTTGTGATGCCTAGAACACGTGATTGTTAGACATGATGGTGGACAATGTGAGTACAGTTGTGATGCCTAGAATATGTGATTGTTAGACATGATGGTGGACAATGTGAGTACAGTTGTGATGCCTAGAACATGTGATTGTTAGACATGATGGTGGACAATGTGAGTACAGTTGTGATGTCCAGAACACGTGATTGTTAGACATGATGGTGGACAATGTGAGTACAGTTGTGATGCCTAAAACACGTGATTGTTAGACATGATGGTGGACAATGTGAAAACAGTTGTGATGCCTAGAACACGTGATTGTTAGACATGATGATGGACAATGTGAGTACAGTTGTGATGCCTAGAATATGTGATTGTTAGACATGATGGTGGACAATGTGAGTACAGTTGTGATGCCTAGAACACGTGATTGTTAGACATGATGGTGGACAATGTGAGTACAGGTATTGTCCCTTTCTCGACCCTTCCTGCAAGGCGTGCAAAACGCGAATTCCACATAAACTGGTTGCCTTGCTTACAGTCCCGCGTGAAACAGTGGTTCCCTACCTTCTTTGACTCAAGGCACCCCAAGCCTACATTCAGTAGACACCCCCCCCCCCCTCCCCCCCACCCTTCTTTCAATAACGTCCACGCTAAAAACAAAACACCATTATTTTAAAAATATAGAAGATTTGTATAAATTAACACTTTTTAAATTTAACTAATTGATTTATTACTGTAAAATCAGTAAGCAGTTGGACATAACATTCATTATTAGGTCAGTGGGAAATCTAGCTTTGACGTTTTTTGCAAATGTCTTTGATTTGTGGCCGATAGCGGACAAACATACTCTCATTTCCTGTTAAACTGATGTAAGTCTTTCTATTTTCTTTGAATTACTTTCATTAATGCTGAAACCCCTAACTCACACCGATATTACGTTGCAAACTGCGGTAGAAATTTGATATACTGTTTTCTTAATTGTTTCTAAACTGTTCTGAGCTGATATTCAGGGTTGAGGGGAGTGTGTTAGTCTGCAGTAGGGAACGTTGCATTCTCGATGAAATATGTTTCAGTACAATATTAATAGTGCATGGTTATGTAGACTTATTAAAATATGATTTCGTTTGTACCGTTATAATACTAATAATAATAATTATTATTTTGTTTTATTAGCAAAATGTTCCGAAACAAGATTTTTTCAATTCCAACGAAAATCTCGCGGCACCCTGGTTGGGAACCAGTGCGTGGACAACGCAATGCGCCCGCTGACGCGGAAAGGCCAATGCTGCTTTCCGAGCTCTTATAAGTAAGAATCCACCACAATGAAACACAATATTTTCAATGAAGGCAACATTAAGAGTGAATGACGCTTTTGGTCGTAGGGTGAAAACAAGCATTTTCTTATTTCATGAAGATTTCGATATAACACAAATTTTAGTCAGTTGGGGCTGAAGGATAAAAAATACATTTTTTAATGTATACACATTTTAGTAAAATATAACTGAAAATTAATCTTAAAAAATCGCAGAACGTAAATTTCATTTTGTCATTTTTTAATTCATAAACATAATTGACGTTATTATTTTTCTAATTACTGTAGGTACATTTAAAATAATATATAATATGCTTAAGTGACTTCATGTAGCAGTAGAGTGTATGCAAAGTTTTGGGCATAGTTACGATAGAGTGTGGCATCACACAATCATTAGATGGGGCGAACAATCTATTGTTGGGCAATTCATTGTATATTTCAGTTATTGATGCATATTCAATGGCTGACCGAAAAAAAAACATAGACACAGTCATGGCTATTTTTATAATCGTAGTTAACACTGTTATATATGTTGATAGAACAAGATGCCATAATGTGAAGCAATGAATAGAGACGGGCGCGGGTCGGAAATATGTTATCCGCAACCGCCAAGTTAAAACTCCACCCGCACCCGCAACCCGAAATTTAAAAAAAACTTATCCGCATCCGCACTCACATCCGCGAGATCAAAACTGCACCCGCAACCCGCCATACTTTCGAGTTGTCTTAAATTATGTGTATGTGTAAATGTGAGATGTTAACAACAGTGGGAAACCACGCTATAATCTTCTAATGAGTCTAATAATAATGAAACATATTCTTATAATCATACCTTTAAACCAGAAACCATAATTTTCAAAACCAATAATTGATATTTTTTAAATTGTGATAAATTCCGATTTTCGACCACCCACACCTGAGAAGTGAGCAATTCCCGCACCCGACCCGCAACCGCAATTTAAACCATATTTTACCCACCACCCGCATGTGTTTTGCGAATATCCACGGATAACCCGCGGATCTCCGCGGATATGCGGAGATGCAAGTATCTTGAAATAAAATCTCCAAGTAAACCATGCGATGTTGTGCAGTAACTTACATAGCCCCACTCGGTCGCTGGTGGCTTCACGATGAATCCAGAAGGAAACCCATGATAGAACCACAATAAGAATACATGGCACATAGACTTGGATCAAGAAGTAACCCTGGTGTCGTTGTAGATTGAAGTTTACTTGAAGTACGGAGAACTCCCCTGGAAGATGTAAACATAGTCTAATGAAATTCATTCGTGGGGGGAATTACGACTTTCAACTAAAATACTTTTATACAGAAATTAATATCAGAAATTCACTCTATAAAATAACAATTGTTCGATTCCCAATAGAAATAAAAAAGGATAATTCCCGATTGATTACACGCTCTTTCAGATGAGAGACAATATACGTACACAAGAGATGTAGGTATCTAAATTAATGTTTATTGATATACCTGCTTCAACTATTTTGTAAACGTTTACAGTGACAGTTTGAGCAACATTTGTACACAAAACCAATGACAGTTATGAATTCCTTTTACACAGTGCCATTTTTTATGTGAAAGCTACTCAAAGCTAATCAAAAATATAAACTTACCCTCCCTCCTCTTAAACGTAAGATTCCTCTGCGGGAAACTCATTAGGTCAAACTGGCTGAGGGCCATCCCTGGCACAAAACTAACGCTGCTCCCAGACTGCCATTGGTACACGAGCTGCTGGCTGGTGTAAGCATCTAGAACACAATCACACAATGCAGTTATTGATACACAAGCTGCTGTCTGGTGAAGGCATCTAGAATACATTCATACAATCTTGTCGAGATTCTAGAACTTAGCTACACAGCTACACAGTTACACAAGCTTGCCGCTGGTGTTAAAGCGTTTATTAATGCATTTTAACATCAACTAAATAAATACCAATTTATCACCATTTGTACACATACATCTCATGGCTCGTAAGCATCTAGAATACTAACTAATACCAATGTTATGTCATTTGTAGCCGAGTTTTTCTTGTTATGTGCTTCTTGAATATTCTGATGAATGGGGGTGGGTGGAGGCGCCTTCTACACAAAGGCGCTTATTTAATAGTTATAGTTTTTTATGTGATTTTAAGCATTTTAGAAGGTGTAGGGCGTACAGGTAGTCTGTTGATGGGAATTTGTTTACAAAATTCTTTGCGGATACAATTGATATTAGTTACAAGCTGATGTAGTCGTTAGTGACACAGAACGAACGTGCGAAGGTGTGGCTAGTCAGCTGACAGCTGATGCCCACCGTCGTAACACATCTCACGTCGATACAACCCAGGACTTCAGTAACGTGGATCTTCATTCCAGGGCATTTAGGTGCATGCATTTAGTCTTCGGACCGTCGGGAAAATTGCAATAATAGAAAGAAAACGGTACCGTCGCGGGTAAATCCGGGAGGGACGTTCGTATCACCTGAACAGCCTGCAGCAGCAGATCGTGCTTATCTTTGAAACATATGTTACAATCGAAGACATATATTATCAAGGTCTTATAGTATCAACAAAAGTATAGGCCTATGCAATTAATTAATTTTGTACTAAATGTGATAATTTGATAAAACTGGTTATTGCATTTAATCCACACGTAATGATTTTTTTTTTTAACTGTCGAGAATATAAAAATATTTATTTTGTGTATCTTCCCACAATTTCAATCTTAAAAGTTGTTCTAAAGATACGAAAAGAAAACCTTAATTCTAACGATCTGCAGCTATCCCTGATTCATTGTAAATAGGAATAAATAATACATACCTTACACATGATCTATCTATACTATAACAATTATATACTTACAGCTTCCTAGGATCAAGGGGCATGACTGCCTGTCCATAGGGAAGTTACGTAGCTCCATTGGACACTTTGCCTTGATTGTCAATCTAAAACAATGAATGCATGCAAATGGTTATTCAAAGACGGCTACACAGAAATGAGAGCGATAATCGTACGTTGTGCATTGTGATGATACTCTTAATAGTATCTCCCATGGCATGTATGTATGTTATTATAATTATTATTTTTATTATTATTATTATTATTATTATTATTATTATTATTAGTATTATTATTATTACTATTATTGTTGTCATCATTATTATTATCATTAATATTATAATTATTATTTTTATTATTATTATTATTATTATTATTATTATTATTATTATTATTATTATTATTATTATTATTATTATTATTATTATCATCATTATTACTATTATTATTATTATTATTATTATTATTATTATTATTATTATTATTATTATTATTATTATTATTATTATTGTTATTATTATTATTAATATTATTATTATTATTAATGAAAGGCCCAGTGTTACAATATTCTAATACCTACTTACTCGTAGAGTAGCTTGTTTTCTGCATGGCAACCACCAACCAAAACCTTTGCACCTCCATATTAAAGATTCCTTGTAACAAATAACTTTCCTATTTGTTGATTGTAATTGCAGCCCTTTGAATTTTGGGGCTCAATGATAAACTAAGTAGGTCCGCACACCTTATTTAATCAATAAAGCTTTTAAAGCATTCCCCAAGCTAAAGCGTACTCTTCTTGACAAATGAAAATTTAAGTTTTAGTTGGGAAATAGTTCTCGTATAATGGATTGCGTTCAAAGTCAATTGTTTTGTAAATACATCCCTAAGCATTGTTCTTAACCTACTTCAAATATACTAAAATACCGGGGGCCAATGGTATGTCATAACAAGTCAACTGAAGAAACCTGACACATAATAAAATTTTAATAAAATGCTCGTTGGTGCAGTGGTAAGCATCCCTGCTTCCAATGAGAAGGTTCCGAGTTCAAATCAAGCTTCAGGCATAAGTTTTTTAAATGGATTCAATTCCATCACTTCTTGTCTTTGGAATAACTAAACTAAGTCACCCCGACTTTGGAGTCGTCCTAGTAACGAAGCATTCAATAAATTCAAAGTTGTTCTGAATCGGCCTTGTTGACTCTGGCATTTGTCCGCAGGTGTTCGCACTGTCCAATCACTGATTTATATGTTTCATATTTGAAATGTAGGTCATTGACAGGTCATCGCTCACTCGTCGATGGTGTTCGAAGCCTACAGGGTTGGTTTAGTCGCTTTTAATTGAAGTCCCCCACTGAAAATCAGTCTTGTTACTGAGCGGGTAGACTTTATAAATAAGATTTTTTTAAATTTATTTATTTAACAAATAACACAAAAACGACAAAGATGGCGGCCACTGCATGTCAGGCCGTGCGTCTGCTCCAACTTATTATTATTTTCTTGTTGTGTCGGACAGTGATAACCCAGTGTAGCAATAGTGCTACATCTCCCGAATCATACAGTGCGTGTGTAGCAAGTGGTTTTTTGCAATATAAGTGTTTTGTTGTAGAGAAATGTGAGATATCGTGTGCGACCATGTTACTGACGGGAGCGGCCCAAGGAAGTACTTGCTATCACCGGAGTGAAAGACGGTCTGGGAAAAGTTTTAGAAGTGTTCCTATATAGCTCTGAACCTGCGTATTACTTTTTTATTGATTGCCTTATGTGGTGACGTAAAACTGAACCCTGGTCCACCACACAATCTGTCGTTATTGTATATGAATGGGCGTAGCATTGGAAACAAGAAGTTGTCAGAGTTCAACTTGCATTTCTCTGACAACGTGGAACATGATGTGATCTGCGTGACTGAAACGTGGCTTAGTGAAAATACTGTTGAAAACGAGGTGTTAAATGAACAGTTTACGGTTTATAGACGTGACAGAAACTGTGTCCCCCGTTTCGCTGCTAAAAAAGGTGGTGGTGTTTTAATTGCTGTGTCATCTAGGGTGAAGTCCTATCGAAAACTTACTCTTGAAACTAACTGCGAGATCGTGTGGGTGGAGGTTTTTCTAAATCAGAGCTCACGTTTATACGTGGGCTGTGTCTACCTGCCCCCTCCACCCTCAGTTGAACTGCTCGATGAACTCTATGACTCGTTATCTCTATTGCAATCCACTATGCGCTCGTCAGATGTCTACATTCTCTGCGGTGATTTTAATTTACCCGGTATTAGCTGGCAGCCAAGTCACAGTTCTAATGTGTGTGTACCAACTGTTGTGTCCCCTTCTCCTGCGAGCTCTACCTTCATGGATATCATCTCTGAAATGGTCATGAATCAGCACAATCATTTCCCTACGCGTCGTGATAGTGTACTTGACCTAGTGCTGTCTTCCCCTAATGACGTCGAGATTGTAGTTAAATCCACTGATTCACCTGTTAGGTCTGACCATGCTGCTCTCGATTGTGACATAACAGTGAGGGCATTTAGAGGTTTTCATAAGCAACCACCTAGAAAAGTGTTAAATTGGAAGAGGGCTAACCTTCCCGACTTAAAGTCAAGGCTTATGCGTTGTCCATGGGAATTAATGGAGACGTGTGCCAACATTAATGAAAAGTGCACTGTGTTCTACAACCTATTACAGGAAGCCATTCTCGAAGTGGTGGCGCAAATTAAGGTTAACCCCTCCAAGTACCCAACATGGTATGATGCGGACCTCATAAACATGTTGCAGGATAAGATCCGTGCCCACCGGAAATGGAAGAGGTTTACACTTATCTCCGATTATGTTGAATATAGTTCGAAAAGGCGGGATTTCAAACGCCTTCAAATGCATAAATATCGCGATTACATCAAGAACGTTGAAGATTCAATGTCAAGTTCTCCAAAGTTTTTCTGGAAGTTTTTTAGGCATAAAGAACGCTCAAGGCGAATCCCTGCTGAGATACTGTTCAGTGGTAAAGTGGCGAGGGACACGCGCTCTTCATGTCAATTGTTTTCGGAATACTTTACATCAGTTTTCAAGCCCAGGGACAATTTACCTCTTCCCAACATTGAAGAGCGAGTGAACTCTGATTCGATTTCTGGTTTTTCCATCTCCTTGCGTGACGTCACTTCCAAGCTACGTAATCTTGAGTCCGGCAAGTCTCCGGGGACAGATAATATACCTGTATCAATAATAAAAGCATGTGCTGAGAAGCTTGCGCCGCCACTCACTTATATTTACAATTGAATTATAAGTGAAGGGGTGTTTCCTGATCGCTGGAAACACGCCCTTGTAACCCCAGTGCACAAAAGTGGTAACAAAAACCAGGCCAAGAACTACAGACCAATCTCTTTACTTCCGGTATTTTCTAAAGTATTTGAGAAATTTTTACATGATCGCTTGATGCATTATGTTAAAAAGCACATTCCTATAAGTCAACACGGTTTTTTCCCTAAGCGTTCTACTGTTACGAATATGGCGTCTTTTGTAAACAGACTTGTACACAATTTTGACGCTTGTCTTCAAAAAGGATACATTATACACAGATTTTTCCAAAGCGTTTGATTACGTCAGTCACAGCCTTTTAATTCATAAAATTGCAAATTTTGGTGTGTCCGGGAATTTCCTGAAAATATTAACAAGTTACCTTGAAAACCGAACGCAGTTGGTGGGTATTGACGATATGTCATCTGTTCCGGCACGTGTTACGTCAGGAGTCCCGCAAGGATCTATTTTGGCCCCTTATTGTTTAATGTATTTGTGAGCGATTTGCCTTCTTGTTTTAGCTTTGCCTCTTCGTTGATGTATGCTGATGATCTTAAACTGTTTCATACTATCAGAAACATTGTAGACTGTAAGACACTTCAGCAGGATCTCAATAGTCTAGTTGAATGGTGCCGAAAATGGAAATTAGATCTCAATTCTCTTAAATGTCAGGTGATATCTTTCACTAATAAAAAGAAAGTTATAATGTTCAACTACACAATGGATGGTGTTTTACTTAGCCGTGTTGACAGTGTGTGCGACCTTGGCGTTGTTATGTCTAAAGACCTTAATTTTAACGCTCACATTGATTATGTCTTGAAGCGTGCTTTCAAAACCTTGGGCTTTATTAAACGCACTTGCAATCATAATTTCTCCACTTTTGTTATCCGTAGTTTATACATGAGCATTGTATTACCGATTCTTGACTACTCGAGTGTTGTTTGGTCGCCACACCATGTGACTAAAGTCCAAAATCTTGAACGTCTCCAGCAGAAGTTTTTAAAGTGGTGTTGCCAAAGAAATCAGGTAGATTACCATAGGGTTGACTATGCCAGGTTATGTGATGAAGCCCACTTACTTCCTTTGGATGCCAGGCGCAAAATGTGTGATGTTATCACTTTTAAAAAGATTTTATCGGGTGAGCTTGATTGCCTTGATTTGTTAGAAACAATTTCTTTAAATGTTCCTATAAGACGCTCTCGTAACACACTTTTATTTAAACCCCCTAAATCTAGATTGGATCTTTTTAAATACTCATTTTTGCCACGCACTGTTAACATGTTAATTAGTTCACCTTTTAGCCATATTGATGTTTTTAATGACAATGTGACGTCAATAAAGTCAAAGTGTTTTAACATTTTATGTTCATGACAAAAGTGGGGTTAATTGTTATAGCTACCACTTACCTTAGTTGGTGTATTTTTATTTTATTTTTGAATGAGTCGTTTTAATAGTGAGTGTATGTTTATTTTATTGGAACATATGTATTAATGAGAACCTATCAATTTTAGTATATTATATCCAATTGTGCCTGGAATTGTTAATTCTGTTGTTGGATAAATAAATAATAAAAATCGAAATGAAGAAATAATTATTATTTAAAACTATTCAGGTCAGAAACTAAAAAATTATATGTATCCCCATCCATGAGAAATAATGATACATAAGTGTTAAAAAAAGTTCCTACCTCAAAGAGAAAGAAGGGGAAAATTAACGATATCGTATAGTTTGGGCTAGTTGCCCAGGAACAATAGTTTTTCTTATGGAAATTAGCATTTACGTGATTTTCACCCTAGGACAACAAGACAAAGTAAAGCAAATACAAATGATTGGGTCTTTGAAATGAACGCAGGAGTTCTTTAACTTGAGCAATATGTAACGTGTTGAATAATTTTCTCAAGTTACGTTTTAATTCGGTTATAACTGCAACCCGGCGATAATGTACATGCTAATTCCCAATAAGAAAAATAATTGTCGAGCAACTTGCCAGAATTATACGATTTCATTAAATTTTCCCTTCTTTCTTTTTGAGGTTGGAACTTTTCTACACTACGTATATTTATTTCTCATACATAGGAATACATAAGATTTTATGAGTTTCTTGCCTAAATACCCCTTTAGTGATTCGTTCGTTTAAAGAAAATAGGTCTGTCTAATACTAACCGCATGGAGTAGAGTATATCACCCTCTTGTGTTATGCGTAGTAGCTTGTTAGGAACTGTGATCGTGTGGACATAAGAATTCTTTCCGTTGTAGAAATATGTATCAGGTCGCCAAATGCGTTCCAACATTTTAATGCTGAGACTTAAGCTTTTAATTGGTCCGTGAAAACTGAGTCGGGAGTCTCTCCAATACTGCCTGAAGTAACAGTCCATGGAGTAGTCCTGTGGGTACATACAACAGTACATACATTACAATATAGCTGAGTCAGTCATACACCTGAGTCGGGAGTCTCTCCAATACTGCCTAAAGTAACAGTCCATGGAGTAGTCCTGTGGGTACATACAACAGAACATACATTACAATATAGCTGAGTCAGTCATACACCTGAGTCGGGAGTCTCTCCAATACTGCCTAAGTAACAGTCCATGGAGTAGTCCTGTGGGTACATACAACAGTACATACATTACAATATAGCTGAGTCAGTCATACACCTGACTCGGGAGTCTCTCCAATACTGCCTAAGTAACAGTCCATGAAGTAGTCCTGTGGGTAAATACAACAGAACATACATTACAATATAGCTGAGTCAGTCATACACCTGAGTCGGGAGTCTCTCCAATACTGCCTGAAGTAACAGTCCATGGAGTAGTCCTGTGGGTACGTACAACAGTACAACTACAATATAGCTGAGTCAGTCATACACCTGAGTCAGGAGTCTCTCCAATACTGCCTAAGTAACAGTCCATGGAGTAGTCCTGTGTGTAAATACAACAGAACATACATTACAATATAGCTGAGTCAGTCATACACCTGAGTCGGGAGTCTCTCCAATACTGCCTGAAGTAACAGTCCATGGAGTAGTCCTGTGGGTAAATACAACAGTACATACATTACAATATAGATAAGTCAGTCATACACCTGAGTCGGGAGTCTCTCCAATACTGCCTAAGTAACAGTCCATGGAGTAGTCCTGTGGGTACATACAACAGTACATACATTACAATATAGCTGAGTCAGTCATACACCTGAGTCGGGAGTCTCTCCAATACTGCCTGAAGTAACAGTCCATGGAGTAGTCCTGTGGGTACATACAACAGAACATACATTACAATATAGCTGAGTCAGTCATACACCTGAGTCGGGAGTCTCTCCAATACTGCCTGAAGTAACAGTCCATGGAGTAGTCCTGTGGGTAAATACAACAGTACATACATTACAATATAGCTGAGTCAGTCATACACCTGAGTCGGGAGTCTCTCCAATACTGCCAGAAGAAACAGTCCATGGAGTAGTCCTGTGGGTACATACAACAGTACATACATTACAATATAGCTGAGGTAGTCATACACCTGAGTCGGGAGTCTCTCCAATACTGCCAGAAGTAACAGTCCATGGAGTAGTCCTGTGGGTACATACAACAGTACATACATTACAATATAGCTGAGTCAGTCATACACCTGATTCGGGAGTCTCTCCAATACTGCCTAAGTAACAGTCCATGGAGTAGTCCTGTGGGTACATACAACAGTACATACATTACAATATAGCTGAGTCAGTCATACACCTGAGTCGGGAGTCTCTCCAATACTGCCTAAGAAACAGTCCATGGAGTAGTCCTGTGGGTAAATACAACAGTACATACATTACAATATAGCTGAGTCAGTCATACACCTGAGTGGGGAGTCTCTCCAATACTGCCTGAAGTAACAGTCCATGGAGTAGTCCTGTGGGTAAATACAACAGTACATACATTACAATATAGCTGAGTCAGTCATACACCTTAGTCGGGAGTCTCTCCAATACTTCCAGAAGTAACAGTCCATGGAGTAGTCCTGTGGGTAAATACAACAGTACATACATTACAATATAGCTGAGTCAGTCATACACCTGAGTCGGGAGTCTCTCCAATACTGCTAGAAGTAACAGTCCATGGAGTAGTCCTGTAGGTACATACAACAGTACATACATTACAATAAAGCTGAGTCAGTCATACACCTGAGTCGGGAGTCTCTCCAATACTGCCAGAAGTAACAGTCCATGGAGTAGTCCTGTGGGTAAATACAACAGTACATACATTACAATATAGCTGAGTCAGTCATACACCTGAGTCGGGAGTCTCTCCAATACTGCCTGAAGTAACAGTCCATGGAGTAGTCCTGTGGGTAAATACAACAGTACATACATTACAATATAGCTGAGTCAGTCATACACCTGAGTCGGGAGTCTCTCCAATACTGCCAGAAGTAACAGTCCATGGAGTAGTCCTGTGGGTAAATACAACAGTACATACATTACAATATAGCTGAGTCAGTCATACACCTGAGTCGGGAGTCTCTCCAATACTGCCTAAAGTAACAGTCCATGGAGTAGTCCTGTGGGTACATACAACAGAACATACATTACAATATAGCTGAGTCAGTCATACACCTGAGTCGGGAGTCTCTCCAATACTGCCAGAAGTAACAGTCCATGGAGTAGTCCTGTGGGTAAATACAACATTACATACATTACAATATAGCTGAGTCAGTCATACACCTGAGTCGGGAGTCTCTCCAATACTGCCTAAGTAACAGTCCATGGAGTAGTCCTGTGGGTGCATACAACAGTACATACATTACAATATAGCTGAGTCAGTCATACACCTGAGTCGGGAGTCTCTCCAATACTGCCTGAAGTAACAGTCCATGGAGTAGTCCTGTGGGTAAATACAACAGTACATACATTACAATATAGATGAGTCAGTCATGCACCTGAGTGGGGAGTCTCTCCAATACTGCCTGAAGTAACAGTCCATGGAGTAGTCCTGTGGGTAAATACAACAGTACATACATTACAATATAGCTGAGTCAGTCATACACCTGAGTCGGGAGTCTCTCCAATACTGCCTGAAGTAACAGTCCATGGAGTAGTCCTGTGGGTAAATACAACAGTACATACATTACAATATAGCTGAGTCAGTCATACACCTGAGTCGGGAGTCTCTCCAATACTGCCTGAAGTAACAGTCCATGGAGTAGTCCTGTGGGTAAATACAACAGTACATACATTACAATATAGCTGAGTCAGTCATACACCTGAGTCGGGAGTCTCTCCAATACTGCCTGAAGTAACAGTCCATGGAGTAGTCCTGTGGGTAAAAACAACAGTACATACATTACAATATAGCTGAGTCAGTCATACACCTGAGTCGGGAGTCTCTCCAATACTGCCTGAAGTAACAGTCCATGGAGTAGTCCTGTGGGTAAATACAACAGTACATACATTACAATTTAGCTGAGTCAGTCATACACCTGAGTCGGGAGTCTCTCCAATACTGCCTGAAGTAACAGTCCATGGAGTAGTCCTGTGGGTAAATACAACAGTACATACATTACAATATAGCTGAGTCAGTCATACACCTGAGTCGGGAGTCTCTCCAATACTGCCAGAAGTAACAGTCCATGGAGTAGTCCTGTGGGTAAATACAACAGTACATACATTACAATATAGCTGAGTCAGTCATACACCTGAGTCGGGAGTCTCTCCAATACTGCCAGAAGTAACAGTCCATGGAGTAGTCCTGTGGGTAAATACAACAGTACATACATTACAATATAGCTGAGTCAGTCATACACCTGAGTGGGGAGTCTCTCCAATACTGCCAGAAGTAACAGTCCATGGAGTAGTCCTGTGGGTAAATACAACAGCACATTATTACATTAACAATAAGCAATACACTTAGTCATTAGTAGAGCCAAGGAAAATTCGCGTTACGAAATCAAACGAAACTGTAATTAAAACCCCTTAAAAAACGATGATTGTACACTGAAAGTCGTGGTAACATGCTAATAATGCAAATTTTGAATTGCGAAATAATGCGATTTGGAGCTTTATCCACGAAATCCAGGAAATATTTGTGTATTTGCGAAATAAGATCAAGTAACGAAAATGAGCCAAAAACAGGTGTTAGTGGAATAAAAACGCGCATAAGAATTTAAAGTATAAATAAAATAGATAATAAGTATTGTTTTACACACAAATGACTCGTCTTTATTTGAGTGATATTCCTACATTTCATATAACGTTTCTTTTTTTTTGCTTGTTTTTTTGCTATATAAAAATAACACTGACAAAAGAGAAAAATGTACATTCTGAAAAACGAAATCTGGCAGAAAATTAAACCATCACGGTTGGGCTCTACCTCCTCTACATCGCAGAATGTTTTTAATCGGAGCTCTATGACCAAAATTAGCAAAAGAATTAAAAAATTAGCATAGTATCTCATATAATGTAAAATGCTAATTTTAGTCGTAGAGCTTCGATTAAAAACATTCTGCAATGTGGAGGAGTTGCTGACCTCAAAAATAAGTTAATAATCTAAAACAAATATGCCTTAATTAGGACATGAATTTTCCTTCCGGTTCGCCGCGCAACGTCAATTTGTCGGACAATAGATGCACATGGAGCCACAACTGTCGCGTGAGTGACGGCTCATTCACTTAGCGCTACGGGACGTCCCCTTTGATTTACATAAACACCGCTGCACGCTTATGAGAAACAAAGCTGTATAGTGGACCCAAGATTACTTTACATCTGCTTTCGTCACATCCGGGGCAGTCGTAGCCAACCGGCGAACCGCCCGAGACACACCCCGATCGCTGATTGGCTACGAACCAGTCGGCTGTGACGAAAGTGTAAGGTAGTCTTGGGACAACTATAGCATTTGTTTGCAATGACTTTGAGCACCCCTGTACTGATCGTACAAAAATTTGCTCCGAGCTTCATGCAGTTAAATTGTCTAAAAAGTAAGTTTAGTGAGCATGGCAATGCCTGTTGAGACACTTAGGAAGTTAGTTGTTTGTCAGACAACATCCGTACAATCACTTTGGGTTTAAATAATTAATCGCGATGTGACGATATTGAATATCCTACCCTACAACAAGCCAGCGTCAGATCTAGACTGCAGTCATGGGCGGGGGGGGGGGAGGTGATTATATTAGTATACTGAATATCCTACCCTACAACAAGCCAGCGTCAGATCTAGACTGCAGTCATGGGGTGGGGCTGGGGGGGGGGGTGGAGGTGATTATATTAGTATATTGAATATCCTACCCTACAACAAGCCAGCGGCAGATCTAGACTGCAGTCATGGGGTGGGGCTGGGGGGGGGGGGGGTAGGCGCTTATTGTAGTATGGTTTAATAAAATACCCTACCTTTCCTTGTGGACCTTCCCCCGCCAAGCAACACCAAATAATGGAAAGCGTAAAAATTGTTTATAGCCAAAATAAAAGATATTGAGACGTTTGAGAACTAAGTGTATACATACATACAATACTTGTTAGTGATCGCCTGGTAGCGTGTTGTTCGACTTACCCAACACTGTGCGATGTTTTGGAGCCTCGGAGGCCTTCCCTCCCAATCGTGAGACTACGATGACACTGTGTTGTGTAGTGTGTCATCGTAGTCTTGGAGAGGGAAGAAGAATGATAGTAGACAGTATAATAATGTTAATAATAATAATAATACCAGGGATGGCTTCAAGTCATCCAGTGTGAAACTGCTCCAATACCCAACTCATCCAATCAAGTCGATGAATTACATCAAATAAAAATAATATTAATTAATTACTGCATCAGTTTCACATTGGATCACATGCGCTCTGGATGAGTTTCACCACTCCGTATTTAAAATAATAATATAAATATTCAGCAGTTTAATACGAAACAATTCAACTCATCCAAAGAGAGAGGCAGAAGACTCGATCCACACGGCAGGCGGCGAGCACGCTATCAAGTAGCTCGTGTTCTGGAGATTTCGTACTTTGAGCTTATCGAGATGTACGAAACTTTAATGAGGAATGCAAAAATCGAAACCCCAAATCTCTGATTACTATACTTCCCTTCCGTTTCACGATGTATAATTTGGAAAGTGTATTTTATCCGAAAATTTTAGTTTTCACAAAAAAGTGGATAAACCCCTCACACAGGGGTCGAAATTAACGCTCGCCCGCTCGCCCGAGGCTAGTAAAACTTTGCTCGGGCTAGTAAAAATCTTATTTCACTAGCCCGATGGGCGAGTATCTTTTCCAGAGCTTACAATTGCCGTTCAAAAAATCATAATATTTCGCGCCGATCACCTTGCGAGTTTCCAGTACTTGTGTGGGGGCCAGAGGTGTGTATTCAAGTAAAAAATATAGTAATTTTCATAAATGTGTTTACAGATAGATACAGACTACAGCAGTGTATATCTCACACTAAGTCACAATGCATCTTTTTTAATATCATATAATCATATAATTTTCCATTTACAGTAGAACATACAAAAAAATAAAAACATTTTCATTTAGACCAACAGGTTTATTATGGTAAACAATAGTTCCCACTCACTCCCTAGTCCCCCATAAAAACACGTCAAACCTGGCGAATATTGTGAGTTGAGACCCAAAACTTTCATGTATGAATAATGATCGTTTTACATCAATATAACCTATTTCATTACGGGCTTGTAAAACTGGTCTCGGGCTAGAGAACTATTGATGCAACTAGCCCGGAGGGCTAGTGGCCAAAAAAGTTAATTTCGACCCCTGCCCTCACATATTTCAAAATAAACGAAATTATTACTGTAGTTTGCGCTAATAATGCAGAGTGTTCAGTTTGAAAATTTCAAATATGTTGTACGATGCAGATACCACCACGAAGTACAATTTCAGAAGTGTAGAAAAAGAGTTCCGTCGGTAGCGTTTCCGAGTCACCCTCCTTTACACCGGAACACACCATTAGTGAGACCCTCCACCCCCCCCCCCCCCCCCCTGCGGAATTTTGGAGACCTATATATTATGGTAGAGTGATGAATTTGAATTTGGAATAGAATTTGACTTTTTGGCCACATGGCCAGTGGTGGGTGTGGCACCCAGGGGTGTCCAAAGGGTGAATTTTGATGATAATTATTTTTTTACAGCCAAACCAATAAACAAATTACAAATGTGATTTGTATTCGTGTTAAGAATCACAAAGTTAGTTTTATTCGTATTTTTTGAACTCCAATATAATCCGGAAATCAATATTTTGATGTTGGGGCCATGTACCTAAAATGGTCTAATAATATCCTTTTCAAAACATCTTCAATACTAAGGTAGCGTTGTATATTTTAAGTTAAATTTAGTTTGTTGGCCACTTCTCAAGTCCTGGGTGTGGCACCCAGGGGTGCCCAGAAGTTGCATTTTTCTGTTGATTTAATTATTACAATATTTTTTTACAGCTAAACCAATAAACATATGCCCAACATAAATTCAGATTCTTATTTAGAATTACAAAGTTAGTTTAATTCATATTTTGTGAACTCCCATATTGCCCGGAAAACAAAATTTCGATTTTAGGGTTTTGTCCCTGAAATGGTCAAATATTACCGTTTTACAAAACATCTTCAATTATTAGAAAGCGCGATATATTTTAAGTAAAAATAAGGTTGTTGGCCACTTTTAAAGTCGTTGGTGTGGCATCCAGGGGTGCCCAGATTTTGCACTTTTCTGTTAATTTTCTTTCCTATAAACTATTTTTTTTTAGATCCCCACGGATAAATATAACAGAGTTTTGATTCCATATCAGTGTTAAGAATGTCACATTTAGCTTTATCCGTATTTTTATAGTTTTGAAATGTGCCCGGAAATCAAAATTTTGATAATGAGGTAATTGTCTCCAAAATGAAAACCAATAGGTCACAGTACTTGTAAATACACTACCAGCCACTATCATTGTCATGTCATTCAAGCTATATGAAGCAATATTTTAGTTCTTTTAAGCTGATTTAAATAAATGAACAACTATTATCAATATCTCAGTATCTATCAGTATCGGGTAGATCTTACGATCTTTGATCAAGTATGATCATCATTCATCAGTAACATTAAACGAAGTGTATACCCGTAGGCCGTAATATTGAAAAGCATTGTACTGTAACATATGTAGTTATATTCGGCCTTTGAGATTTATCGGTGGATTTATATAGCCTTTATAAAATCATATCTCGAAGAAACGAGTAGTATGAACCACATTGGGTGAAAAATGAAATGAAAGTCATGCCTTACCTATTTTGTATTTGTGCTTTATTTGACCCATTGTTGCTTTCGATTTGTTTTTTATACGGGAAATAAAATGCAAACAACTGTTACTTTGGTAACAAAGGGCGCCCCTAGATGTATGGGAAGTCTATTTCTTGCCTAAGGGAGTGTTCTTTTCTGTCAAATTAAAATAGTAATGAAAAGCTGACAAATAAAGATATGACCATGCATTCTATTCAATATTAGAGAGTAAACGAGATCTAAAGACAACAATCAAATCCTTATGAAATCAGCTAAAATTTGTACAAACTCAGATCCCAAAGTAACATGCCCAGCCAGGCCCTGTAATGAAGATGGCGCATACAAAATAAAATTATCCCAAGCCAATAGTTGCAATATATTTTAAACTAGGAAAAGGAAGCCGTTTGGAGTGCTTTTGTGGCGTCGGAAAGATAACAAGCTGAAAATTTCAGAATATGTTCTAAACAGTTCCATTATACTTCTGTAGAAATGTTTCACAAAAAAGCGTGTCGGAACACCAGAAAAAAATTTATCAAACACCTAATTTGGTATTTTTAGGCTGATGCATTTTTTCTGTAATAACTTTAAAAATAACACACTTATATGCCTGATTTACCACTTAGAATGTGTATGCACCTAATATCTACCTATATTAATTCAAATAAGTTAAAGTTTTTATTATTTTACGCATTATATATTAAATAATTTGCAAACATTAATTGAAAACATCGTTTCGCCCGTTTTCCAACTCGAGCACAAGCTACAAACAAAATAAGAAAACAATTAATTGCACCATTAAATAGGCCTATTCACTGGCTAAAAAATGGTGTATTGCAGTTTTTGTTTACTGAACTTCGTCGCATTGATTGTTGCGTTGTTTGAGACAGTATTCTCCAAACGCGCATATAAGCTATCAGCTAGTGCAAGCGAATCTCGACCACCTTGACTTCACGCAAGTGTTACCAATCCCTTTCAATACAATGCTAATCAACACACAACAAAATACTTCTGACAGCTTGTTTAGAAGGTGGAAACCCTTCTACCACTAATATCTTTCATTCTATTGCTTTGAACTATAGGCCTACAGGTATTTCGGTTGTTTTGCACAGAACAGTGTGAATGCACACATGCACTTATCCAGTATAAGTATAGAACCCTTTTAGCTTCACTGATGTGGGATGTGTCACACTTGCACATAGAAAAGGTTTCTTGTGTAAGTATGTATAGCTTGTTTGACGTATAATGTGCCGACCACAGATAACTAATTACCACGAAGTGAATTTATTATCTGTGGTGCCGACAATACAATTTGCAGACAACGCCAAAGAGTCCACTGAAACTTTTATGGGGGTGGGGGTAGGGGAGTGGGGGTAGCGGGCCTATTTAGGCTGCTGCATAATACCACGTTGATCTAACCCTTCGATATAGAACATTATTTTTTCCGTTCGCGTTTGTTCAATTCAAAAGGAATCGCGTGTGCCAAGTGCAAGTGTAAATTAGTGATTTGTGTAAGTTAGAGTTATTATAAGTGCAATGGGTAATGGCTCGTTTAGTGCATTGTTAAAGTGTTCAGCACGGACTGCACACAACAATAAGTTTAATTGTTATTTTCTATAAGTTTCCTCGTACTTTCTCACAATCGCTAATAGTTGTAAATAGTGTGAATACATTGGCCTTCCTGAAGACATGACTACTTTAGCTATGGGGAGGTAATATAATGGTATGACATTAAAAGCCACAGTTTGTTGTGTTTTTAGAGACAATATGGTAACTACTTTTAGTTTTCATTTTAACTGATGATGATTGTGGCCCCTTCAACCTCAAAACCCAATCCCAAAACGACGAGTAAAATAGTCTGGTCTGTGGCTTTTGCAACGGGGAAAATGCACCGTTATTGCCAAATGATTTGACTGCTGTTTTAACTGTCAAAGGTTTTGAAACAATTGTATCAGCTTACCGTGAACTAGATGATCCAATCACCCACAAAATATTGGAGCACAAGATGCACATTATGCGAGTTTCCCTATACATTTCATCGAGTGTGAAGGAGGAGCGCATATGTAAGCAAAAGACGAATTGCCACCAAGCGAAAAAGTGCGGAGAATGATGACGATATTCCAACCCCGTCAAAACGCGCACTGCGTGCAGAAAGTGCGTAGTTTGATTAAGAATAAATAAATAAATAAATTCACATTTAGAGTCTACCCACTCAGTAGCTAAACTGATTTGCAGTGGGGGACTTTAATTTAAAGTGACTAAACCAACTCTGTAGGCTTCAAACACCATCGACGAGTGAGCGATAACCAATCAAAGATAGATATTTCAAATACGAAACAAATGAATCAATGATTGGACAGTGCGAACACCTGCGGACAAATGTCAGAATCAACAAGGCCGATTCAGAACAACTTTGAATTTATTGAGTGCTTCGTTGCTAGGACGGCTCCAAAGTCACCGTTTACTTATTCCTAAGCCAAGAAGTAATGAAATTGAATCCACATTAAAAGTTAAAAAACTTCTGCCTGAGCGGGCAAAAAAAAAGCGATTTTTTGAACACGGGACCTTCTGCATTGAAAGCAGGGATGCTAACCACTATACCAACGAGCCACCTGTCTTCGTTGTAATGAAGTGAAATTCAGAACAAACATAAGAAAGACTACACATTTTCTTACGTCAATATGAAGCCTGATTTTGAAAATGTTTGAAAATGTTTTTTGAAATTTGAAAATGTTTTAACTGCCGCAGAAAAGCGCAATGAAGACACTATTAGGCAAGAACAGCACAGCTTACAGTGTAGATCTTTTCGCAGTAAATACCAGGAACCACAATTACCTGAACCACATTAGTACCGGAACACATTGTTACCTGAACTACATTAGTGAAACAATTATTCAGGGGCAATTAAATTAAGAGAAAAGTCATGCTATGATCAAGCCGCCTATTTTGCTTTAAAATTTTATAAAGAAGACGTCATTAGACTACAATTAAATAATTGTTTCGTCTTCTACAAATAAATGCAAATCGATTTTTGCGGTTCAATATCGATTTATTGGCGCTTTATAAAGCAATACGTAACACAATGGTAATTATAATAATTTTTCAAAGGAATTACCTGCCCGAGTGACTAAGGTATTGCGGTATTTGTAATAATTAGGGAGGAATATATGACGGCTTATAGTATGACTCGGTCGCAGCATTCGCCTTGTGACAGGAAAAGCTCAGAAAAACTTCAGTAAGGACTACCAGGGGCCGGTATCGAACCGTTGACCTTCCGCCAGACGTCAATTGTTGACAAGAGCAAACTTTTTAATGACTTTAATATACGAAACTTTTTGTTCTTCCGCCAACTCTACACTAGTGAAAAACCGTTTTAAAAAAAGATAATTTTTTTTATCAAGAACGGTTGCTCTTAGAAGATCGATCTAAGAAACGGGGTCACTGAAGTAGAGTGATATGTTCGATTTTTCAAAATCAGCCCAATCGGCTCGATCATTAACGAGATATACAATAGAATGTGTAACATTTATATTAGTGCGAAATGTCTGGGTGTTTATTAACATATCTACCTGGCTGGACCTTTCGCTTGAAGTAGTGTCACGAGGGAAAATATCTCATGCGATTGCAGCGTTACGGCACATTCTTAAAATGTACTTCGTGGTGGTATCTGCATCGTACTAAATTTTTTTAGATTTTCAAACTGAACACTCTAGTAGCATTGTTGGCACTGACGACTAGATTAATCATTTTGTTTATTTTGAAATATGTGGGGGGGTGAACCTCTTTTTTGTGAAAACTAAAATTTTCGGTGAAAATACACTTTCCAAATTATACATCGTGAAACGGGAGGGAAGTATAGTAATCAGAGATTTGGGGTTTCGATTTTTGGATTCCTCATTAAAGTCTCGTACAGCTCGATGAACTCAAAGTACAAAATCTTCAGAACACGAGCGGAGGTGACATCTTAAGCGCGAATGTCCTCGTTTCGCGCGCTACTTAGTAGCGTGCTCGCCGCCTGCCGCGTGGATCGTCTCTCTCTTTGGAATATTTATATAATTATTTTAAATACGGAGTGGTGAAACCAAGATACAACCTCCTTGGGTGAAACTCATCCAGAGCGCATGTGATCCAATGTGAAACTGATCCAATGTGAAACTGATCCAATACCCAACTCATCCAAATGAGTCCGCAGTACGTTTGGAGCACTTGCGCTTTGGACGAGTTGCAACATTTAATTAATAGCTTATTTATTTTGATGAGTTGAGCATTGGACGAGTTTCACACTGGATCACTTGTGGTAATCCCCTCCAACAGGTCACAAGGTCAAGCTCCCACAAGTTCAATACACAAAATTATTAAAGTTAAGCGACGAAAAGCACAATGAAAGGTAAATACATGTTATACTTGTGATAAAAAGAGAGACACGGAAACAGATGTATCAAGGTGGGTTAAGGTAGAGGTGGCAAGGGGGGGGGGCGTAACATGTTTATTGTACGCCTTGTCGGTACTTTACCATATCCAGCTCAGATACGGGGCCCATGCTTCTTATCAACATGTTGGTCTTGACCAATGTCGGCTGGCCTTGAAACAGAGAACAATAATTAGAACACTTATCAAGAAGAAACGTGCATTCACATGATGCAAAGCTCGTCCACATCCTTTCATTTTAAGTTAACAAGAAAATTACGTTGTTAACATTTTCAATCGGGTCGCATTGAATTATCGAACATGTATAACATCTGTTTTGTTAATGAACGAGTTAGTGTACTGTCACATCCAGTTGTGAAAAATTGGTACGGTTCAAACAACATAAACAACAACGCATTTATCACAGGGATGAGTTGTCTGTCTGCAAACACTCTTCAGTGTCTTCGTCTGTGTTGCGTGAGCCGGTAGCAAGTAAACGAGTAACATCAGTTCAGTTGGCTACGTACGCTGTGTGCCAGCGCTGAACTACGTCATACTTTCAACTACAGCTATTCACAATAATAGCAGGTTACAGCTTCCAGCGTTCCATTTTCCTCAATGAAAAACCAGCCAACCAGCCTTTGACCAGCCAAACATCCAAACAAAACCCATGCAAGGATGGATACAACGTGTAAAATATTTTTTGGGACGCCACCCTTGATCTCAAGGTTTTGTTGGAGACATTGCCGCGTTGCCTTCTTCAGAGTAATTTTTTGTTTTACTGTTTAAATATTACTTTGAAATGGTTATTGCAAGCGAAATTAACATTCTCTGGCTCAACGCTGATCAATGTAAATTAACTCAATATAATAAGTATAATAATATGATTCTGAAGTGGCATCAGTTATCAACCAGCATAGCACTAGAACTACATAGCACATAATGCTTTCTAGCACCCAGAGTACACAGCTGTCAATGAGGCAGACGAACGCACAATATCATGAACCCGCTATCAGAAAGCACCAATGTTGCACAAGCGAAAACACCTAAATGCTTATGAGTCTATATACAGTTGAATTCTAAGATTCATCAAACATTCACCACAGTCAGATTGCGTGATTATCAACGGATGCTTGCCAGAAATTAACTATGGCTCTTAATTGGCAGTCAAGAAAGTAATCGTTAAATTATTTCTGGATCAAGTTACTTAGCACTTACATGGAGCACTTACCAGCATTAACCTGATAGCTTCGTTGAATGTTCGTTGAATTCAATTCGATTTACCTGTTCCTCCTTTCTTCATAGAATTGCCCGCTATTACTTTAAAATCAATCTAATCCCTTATCTCTTAGCTTCGTAACCTCAACCTCTCCTCTGCGCATCGCATAACATTACGTGGGTTATTGGGGAAAGGGTTTTAGTGAACATGATATAATTGTGGTGTTTAGAAAATGAACCGGAGGAAAAAGTACCCAAAAGCTTTCAGCTACTATTATCGGCTCGCCTAATATAAGCGCAGGGCAAATGGAGCTGCATGGCTGCCTATGGACTATACAGCATATCGAGTGTATTGGAGAATTATCATCGCTCGACTAGTCACTTGTTTGATCAGTTTATCAGCAATCTATTGGTGCAGTCAATCCACCAGAGCAGTAGTAGGGGGGGGGGGGGGGGGGGGAGGATGGGGAGTTAATGATACGCAGACAACATGATAATCTTAGGGGGAGTTGAACCGATTAAGTGGTTGCTTGCCACTTGAACGCCCTAAAGAGCGAGCTGGCAAATTGAACGACCGCGAGAAGCTCCAGTGTGCTGAGAGAGCTCAGGTTTAGAGTATGACAGGTGAGGATAGCTCATAGCTGTATGTGTTAAAAGTAGAACTACAGTTAAAGGATTTATAAACTCTTGGATATATTTTATTGTCTCCACACAACTCCTCGGTACAGCCAAAAAACTGAGAGAAAAACAACACACCCTCGCTAAACAAAGAGAAACAACAATGACACATGCACCAAGGTTAATTACCCTTGTTTATCTTGAAGGTTGTTTATCTTGTTTGTCTTCCGCTTGTAACAGTATGCGAGGGAGCGGTCTGTCTTCGTACAGTCAACATACGCTAGCCGGCTAGTAGCAGAATGTAAACGCATGCACGAATCATCTGATTTGTACTACCGTACGCGTATCATCATCCACACACGCGTTCTGCTACTAGCCGACTAGATTATATTGAGCGGGTGAAGCAGTAGACAGACAACCGCAGCCGTTGGGTCTCTACCCTACAATACACATTCAACGTAGCCTACTACCACCTCGCCGTATGGTGCCGACAATATAATATAATACAAGCCTGTCATGAAATTTGTACGTGTTAAATTAAAGCTACTATATTTTAATATACAGAGTGAATTTTTTGTTGTCAGGTGTATAAGTTGCTGTGTGCGCAAAGGGGTGACAAATTATAAAGTGATCAATGTGATCACAAGTATAGATATGTCATATTGATAAGTAAATATGGTCTGCGTTATTGGATATACATTTAAAGAATGGCAGATAGTGCGACTAACGAAAACAAGATTGATGATAGGAGGCTTAGTGAAAGTGAGAACTACACTGACAGTAAAGAGGTCTGAACCTCTAGATCTCTGCTGAAGCGCGCACAGGCGTAGCCAAGCCTCCTCAAGCAGACCTTGTTTTGCCAAGTTAAACTCCTAAAGCCACGGCTATTTTTATAATTATATAAATAAATAAATTCATATTTATAGTCTACCTACTTAGTAACAAGACTTTTATCAATTATAAATGGTATATAATAATTATAATTATAATTATAATCATAAATATTTTTGGTTACATATTATATTCACAGGATTAATTTTGTTTAATAAGATGATCCTGCAAATTACTGTGTTTAAGAAAAACGCTAAAAATAAAATATATTTTAATAAAATTTAATTATCCAATAGAAAACGTGTAAATATCTGTCAATGAGCGACATTTGTTCAAATTGTATCCTCCCAGTATTGTGACATCAACATGGCTTGCGGTTGTAGCTTAGCAGACAGGGGCCCTATTCTGTAACTTTGTTTAGTGAATCATGAAACGAATTCTGCCTGAATTCGAACTTAATTTGAATTCGAGTGTAATATTATATTGAGTAATACAATATTCCGAATTCGGGCAGAATTCTTTTCGCGATATACAATAACACGTTACAGAATAGGACTCCTGATGTATTATATATCTTGCCGGCCGACTAGCTTCGTGTAACTACGCCATGATGCACTTCTACGAGCGTAGATCGTATACAAACGTGCTTGGAACTTCGAAAATATTATTATACTTCTAATATGGATTCAATTCAATCACTTCTTGGCTTAAGAATAAGTATGAACGGTGACTTTGGAGCCGTCCTAGCAACGAAGCACTAAATAAATTCATTAAGTTGTTCTGAATCGATCTTGTTGATCCTGGCATTTGTCTACAGGTGTTCGCACTGTCCAATCACTCATTCACGTGTTTCAAATTTGAAATATAGATCTTTGATTAGTTATCGCTTACTCGTCGATGGTGTTCAGAGCCTACAGGGTTGGTTTAGTCGCTATAAATTAAAGTCCCTCACTGAAAATCAGTCTTGTTACTGAGACTCTCTAAATACGAATTTGTTTATTTTATTTATTTTATTATTTTTTTAAATTTAATTCAGTTCTTCTATCGATTAGTGACTATACTGATGTCACCAATCTTTAGGTTGAATTAAACAACACAGTACTTCTATATCTCGTTAGATCAGCATCATGGAACATCGTTGATTATTAATTATTATTATTATTATTATTATTTTATTGTTGCAATACATACAAACTCGGTCAAAACCGGCATAAACATGTTGTACGGACACAAATGTCAAGTATTTCCATGTGTTTACCTTATTAAAATCTATTTAGAACTTCTTAATATATCATTGTCCACATTATTTTTTCCAAACCGAACTGTGGATGCTATGTACGGTCGTGGCCGATTTGTACTCATCCCAGCATTCGCTCTTTGTATGGTATTATTTTTATTATTATTATTATTATTATTATTATTATTATTATTATTATTATTATTATTATTATTATTATTATTATTATTATTATTATTATTATTATTATTATTATTATTATTATTAAACCATTTTATTCTTATTTCGTGCTCGTCTACAAAAACTAGAAAAATTCACAAAATTGACAACTATAACTTTTAGTTTTAAAACCCTTTGAGGGGTGGATTACGGAAAATAAAAAATAATACATTTTTATTCTATGATATGATTTCTTTCTTGTGCAGGCATTCAAAAAAATATTTTTCATAATTTTGAGTTCATCAGTTTTTCAAATATGATGTGGTCTCTACACATAACCACCTCACACATAGGAAATTGTATAAGTAAGGTATAATTACTCGGAATCTCTTCAAAACATTGGAGTATCGAGTTACCCTGAAGACATACCCGTCGTGACATCTAAATGAATAAATATAAACAACATTAGAAACATGTAAAACCTGTAAAACCTGTTTACAAATTAAGTGAGGTTCTGTTCAACTTGTTACATGTGAGAAGTGGTTATCTAGAGAAACCACGTAATAATTAGTCACTATAATGACCACATTTATAGTTATATGTGATAATTATATCATTTCAGTAGTTAAATATACTATATCATATTTAACCTGAACTGCAGTTTCTTGATGGCATGTGTCAATCAGCAAACAATTCCATTACAGTCTTGTACAAAAAAAATTTATTTGGAATTTAAATCTATGAAAGTTGGTAAAACATCCGCCAGATACGATGCAAACACTCAGAGTTCGATGCGCGGCGGCTAGATGGCGCGGCAGTTCACTTTGCAACTGTGGTTTCAAGGCAGAACCACATCACAGCATCAGAAATAATTATTATATATGTGGTTACATATTGAAACCACATCCCTTCAAAGGGTTAAAACAACTGAAAGTGTAGTGGGTGTGTGTAACCCCACATCACCGTACCTCTACCATCATCAATATGTGACATGACATTATTTAGAGTGTGATGAGTGTTAGCATGAGCACATTGTTGTGGTAATTAGGTCAAGATGATTACCCTTGTCGGAAATAGCTGCGCTGTGCGTGACATATTACATTGCATGTATGCTGCATCTCCCGGGACCGAAATACGTGTCAACTCAACTTTAAATATTAATCATTTATATTTTATCTTGAATAGGGCATTTGGTATAATACTTCTTCTTATCCCTTACCAACTAAACGGCCCGAATTGCAGGGAATACTCCTCCAGAAAGCGGGTTTCTTTATATAAAAGAGTGTTTTGTGCTGTCATAAATAACTGTGTACAACCCAAACCAGTGATTTGAAGAAACACTTGTGGATCGCTTATGTAATTCAATATTATTCTAAACAAAATCACGAGAATTACATTTCTTTCCTTTTTAACTCGTCCTTAAAATAATTAACAATTATATTATTTTTTCATATCGGTGTTCGATGTATGTATAATGTATGTATGTATGTATGTATGTATGTATGTATGTATGTATGTATGTATGTATGTATGTATGTATGTATGTATGTATGTATGTATGTATGTATGTATGTATGTATGTATGTATGTATGTATGTATGTATGTATGTATGTATGTATGTATGTATGTATGTATGTATGTATGTATGTATGTATGTATGTATGTATGTATGTATGTATGTATGTATGTATGTATGTATGTATGTATGTATGTATGTATGTATGTATGTATGTATGTATGTATGTATGTATGTATGTATGTATGTATGTATGTATGTATGTATGTATGTATGTATGTATGTATGTATGTATGTATGTATGTATGTATGTATGTATGTATGTATGTATGTATGTATGTATGTATGTATGTATGTATGTATGTATGTATGTATGTATGTATGTATGTATGTATGTATGTATGTATGTATGTATGTATGTATGTATGTATGTATGTATGTATGTATGTGTGTGTGTATGTATGTATGTATGTATGTATGTATGTATGTATGTATGTATGTATGTATGTATGTATGTATGTATGTATGTATGTATGTATGTATGTATGTATGTATGTATGTATGTATGTATGTATGTATGTATGTATGTATGTATGTATGTATGTATGTATGTATGTATGTATGTATGTATGTATGTATGTATGTATGTATGTATGTATGTATGTATGTATGTATGTATGTATGTATGTATGTATGTATGTATGTATGTATGTATGTATGTATGTATGTATGTATGTATGTATGTATGTATGTATGTATGTATGTATGTATGTATGTATGTATGTATAATGTATGTATGTATGTATCGATATTATGTAAAAATAGATTGCCATAACATGTTTTCGTGCCAATTGATTTGTACCCTCTAAGAAATGTCTTGTTGGAAATAAGATTTTGATTATTGTTGGTCAGTTGTATGGATACGCTTTTACGGTACTGAAAAAAAATTAAAAACAAAATATATGTCCCCATTTACGGGCGTACCGGCCGTATAATATTCGTATTCCGATCTAAATTTACAATGAAAGCAATTAGTGGGCTTATTCTAATTTTTTACAAGACTTTAATTAACGTTTCCTTGATCCATCGTTAGTCGTAGTATCGTAATTTTCTCTAAATTATTTTTCCAGTTATCATAATTTTAATGTGGACCCAGATTTTGCTGTATTTTTTAAGTACTAACATGGTTAGTAAAATACAGAAAATACTCATATAAAATGTGTAAGCATAATAGTAGAGTATTCTTGTGAATAACTCCGTTTACAAATTTTGATTTGAGTACATAGTTATTAGTTTGTGAGATGAACTTGCAGCAATAAGCCGTTGCAAATGTTCAATAATATGACATGAAAAAAATATATTTTTTTAAAAACAACGCTAATATTTAAATGCACTTAAAAGTAAAAAATAAATTTTCGCCCAACAAATTTTTGCCTCACTCGGAAAATAAAAGCGTTGGGCGCTTTCGGTATTGACATAGATTGCAGTAATCTGCTGTTTATGCAGGGAAAGCGCACAACGCTTTTATTTTCCGAGTGAGGCAAAAATTTGTTGGGCGAAAATTTATTTTTTACTTTTTAGTGCATTTAAATATTAGCGTTGTTTTTAAAAAAATATTTTTTTTTCATGTAATATTATTTTATACTTTTTAGTCTTAAAGAATCTTGCAATCGAATATATATCGAATATCGATTGATTAATTAATTATGATGGTTTAATTAATTATTTAGTAAATATGAAAATTGATTCATGTATTGTCATTAAGAATACGTCTGTGTGCAAACTTTCAGCTCAATTCGACGTTCGAAAGTGAGTGTTTTATCGATCCCCATATAAAACATCAATTAATTAATTATGATGGCTTAATTGTTTATTTAGTAAATATGACAATTGATTCATGTATTGTCATTAATAATACGTCTGTGTGAAAACTTTCAACTCGATTCGACGTTGGGAAGTGGTTGAAATATCGATTCCCATATAAAACATTCGATTCCCATATAAAACATTAATTAATTTTGATGATATAATTGAATATTTAGTAAATATGACAATTGATTCGTTTATTGTCATTAAAAGTACGTCTGTGTGATAACTTTAAGTTCAACGTAACGTTGGAAAGTGGGTGAAATATCGATTTCCATGTAAAACATCAATTAATTAATTAATTATGATGAATTAATTGATTATTTAGTTAATATGACAATTTATTCGTGTATTGTCATTAAGAACACGTCTGTGTGAAAACTTTTAACTCGATTTGACGTTGTAAAGTGGGTTAAACATCGATTCCCATATAAAACATTAATTAATTAATAAGGATGAATTAATTGATTATTTAGTTACTATGACAATTGATTCGTGTGAAGTCATTAAGAATACATCTGTGTAAAAACTTTCAACTCGATTTGACGTTTGGAAGTGGGTTGTACATCGATTTCCATATATCATTAATTAATTAATTATGATGAATTAATTGTTGATTTAGTTAATGTGACAATTGATTCGTGTATTGCCATTAGAAATACGTCTGTGTGAAACCTTTCAATTCTATTTGACGTTGGGAAGTGGGTTAAACATCGGTTTCCATATAAAACAAGAATTAATTAATTATGATGAATTAATTGACAATTTAGTAAATATGACAGTTGATTCATGTATTGTCATTAGAAATACGTCTGTGTACAAAATGTCAGCTTGATCGGACATTTAAAAGTAGGTGAAATATCGATTCAAAGATTCATCGATTTCCATGTAAAACATTAATTAATTAATTATGATGAATTAATTGACAATTTAGTAAATAGGACAACTGATTCATGTATTGTCATCAAGAATACGTCTGTGTAAAAAATTTCAGCTTAATCGGACATCTAGAAGTAGGTGGAATATCGATTCAAAGATTCCGTCCAGACAAACAAGACAAGTTAATATAAGCGTTGTAATAATAAAAAAATAGGAACTAGATCGGATACGGCGCGAGAGTAGTTTTCGTGGCTGGTGGCGCTATGCGTTCTTTGTGCAACCGTTTCTACTATAACCTTGGTTTTTTGGTGGTTTGGGTTTTGGGTTTTGAGCTGATGGCAGCGCAGCAAGTGTGAAAACTTGTCCCTAATGGTTGGTGCTGGCGTAACGTAACTCATGTGTCCTTCTGTTACATGAAATGGATCTACGAGCTACGCGTTGGGCTGCCTCAAGACGATGCGCCATCAACGACCTTCGAGTTCCGGTAATCCCATACCAGGAGAGAGGTAAAGTAACAACCTAATTAGTTTAATTATTACCACAAAGTAATAGATTTCCTACATCATTTACGTAACTTATATGTCCTTATGCAGCTTTGATATGATCATATCCTTGATAACATCACTGAAACAAACTGAAAAAACTGAAAAACTGAACTGAACTGAACAACACAACGAACCTTGACCGTGCGTTGGTAATTGACTACTTTCGTAGTTCTTCAATAGGTTTTCAAGGACCATCGTAATGTTTCGGCTGACAACGTCGTTCCCGTTGGGAAAGAGCCTCTTCTTGTTTGCATCCTGTGTTTCCGACCAGTGTACGCGACGGTCCTCCTGAAGGTTGCCTGCATACTTCAACGTCTTCGTAACAAACGTCGGCTTGTCCAGGAACGTCGAGCTGCACAGCGGCCATGATACCAACAATCTGAAAGAGGGAACTTGTTACCACAAACTCTCGAAACTCATGTATTAAATGAATGTCTAATTTTTTCTTGCAATATTGAAGTATCGAGTGCCGGCTTTTGAACATTGCACCAAAAAGGAAATTATGCAATCGTTAAATATTGACAGCCTAACTTCTCGCAGAGTACGATCTGACATGGCTTTTCTGCATCGCATTATTAACGGTCATGTCAGATCGGACATTCTTGTTACCCTGTTTCCGCTCCGAATACCTTCTCGTACAACTGGTCTCACCAACCTATTCCACACTTCAACCCCCTGACTATCTATTACCAAAAGATCGCTCCTCTACCGTCTACCTATTACATTAAATTCCCTTCCCGAATCTTCATTGTAAGACATATTTGCCAACAACTTAAAATCATTCCTTACCTCAATTCGCCTTTATGTAAACCAGTAGTTACCAGCAGAGGATGCGCCGGCCGATGCGACTCTCACCTGTATACATGCATTGATTGTTTTGTTATAGAAAAGTACAAAGTAAAAAAAAAAAGTATAATGTTAATGTTTCCTACATTTGAAGGCTTAATGTAAAAGGGCTGTATAGCTGTATTTAAATCCTGAATAAATAAACAATTAAATAAATGAAGGACTGGGCCCGGATTCACAAGGGGTCCTTAGTCTTTTTCTGGTCTTAACTCTAAGACTGGCCTAACTTTGGATCTCCTGTAAAACCAGACCCAGGTCACATAAAGAAATTACTTATTCCTCGTAGGAATAAGAACACAATGAACATTCCAATAATATGTTTAAAGTCTGTTCTCAGATATTTTCCTGGATTCACAAGCAGGGGTGAAAGTTAGGCCGGTCTTAGAGATAAAACCAAAAAAAGACCGAGGACTGCTTGTGAATCTGGGCCCTGTCATTTTGTGGTAAAGATGATTTATTTTAAAGCAGAATCTAGAGCTATAGATACAAGTCGGCTAGCAACAAATGATAAAATTTATATTTTACTTTTCACAAATGACTAGAAAACATTACACGTGGATATTTTAAAGAGTAACGTTCAAATATTACAATCTTAACTCATGTAAGTTATAACAAACACTCGAATGTTTGGGGGAAACCTATTTTATTTTCTTAATCGAGCTATAGAGAACCTCGATAAAGATAATCTGAAAACGTAAATGTTATGTATCAGATAAGAGAAAAGAGAACCAATCAAGCAATGTGAATGACAAACATTACGAAAACATTACGTTTATACGAGTACTGTAATATTTCTAAATTTTACAGCTATAGAT
>OX246746.1:37973578-38073578 GCA_945910005.1 Isoperla grammatica | reverse complement strand
TATTAGTAACTATCGAATTATAATCAAAATACTACGCTAATGGTTATAATATTTTATTCAGTCTGTAGGGCCTACCAAAGTACAGTGCGCTGCTGATTTAGATTTTCGATTTCTTGTTGCATTCTTGAGATATAATAATGAACATTTTTTGCAGTTTTTGACGTAGAGACTATCCTTTGCTCTTAATGTAGAAGGTTCTTATTGTTGAATTTTTTGTTCCAACTGAGAATATAGAATAATATGAGTTTTCTTATTTAAAAAAATAATAAAGTGGAAACTCATGCCTACAATAATTTTGAACAAAATATTGATTGAAAATTCACAATTACCATTCAAAGAATCTAAAAAATTAGCTTTTTCAAAAATATTATAAGTATTCATTTTCATTTAATTTATTAGCTGTATCCAGTCTTCCGCGAGTTATTTACGATAAAATGGTTATCGAGTTGCAGCTAACGCATTTTCTCTCGTTGAAACCTAGACCATATAAGTGTTTTCTTTCTGAATATATTGTTGGTGAAGGCCGCACTCGGGTAGCGACGATGAGCGACTCCCACTAATTATCCGTGTGGAGTGAACGCATGATACATCCAATGCGTCTCACATCGCAATGAGTCCTGCCTCCATTAGTGAAGGCGTGCAATAAAATGAGCTGGTCGCACCGCGGCTTAACTGGTAGAAACAATTAGGATCCTATTATAATTTATTAATTTACCTCTAGGTTGCTAAACCCTAATTGAATTCGACAGTAGGTGGCTCGTTGGTCCAGTGTTTAGCATCCCCTTTCGGACGGGACGTAAAGCCGATGGTATTTAGTACTTTTCGACAGAAGTAGGCTACGTGCAGGTACCAGGCTTCCCCTCCTCCCTCCCACCCTCATATCATTCATGAATCATCACTCATCAGGATAAAGAGGGCAGTGTGCCCTACACTGGCCTAAACTACAATAAAATAAATAAAATATAACTACCGTTCAAACTTTAACCCTCGCAATCATAAATAAAAGTAATATGATATTTGCGTCGTGTGTGTGTACATTTATCGTCAAAGCCATCTCATTATAGCGAAATATTGCTCCACCCTAAGTTAATTACATCATATTCAATTATCTCGATAGAAATATGTGTCATTCATACATCATATTAAATTATCTTGATAAAATGTGTGTCATACATCATATATTCAATTATCTTGAAAAAATGTGTGTCATACATCGTATTCAATTATCTTGATAAAATGTGTGTCATACATCGTATTCAATTATCTTGATAAAATGTGTGTCATACACTATATATTCAATTATCTTGATAAAATGTGTGTCATACATCATATATTCAATTATCTTGATAAAATGTGTGTCATACATCGTATTCAATTATCTTGATAAAATGTGTGTCATACACTATATATTCAATTATCTTGATAAAATGTGTGTCATACATCATATATTCAATTATCTTGATAAAATGTGTGTCATACATCGTATTCAATTATCTTGACAAAATGTGTGTCATACATCATATATTCAATTACCTTGAGAAAATGTGTGTCATACATCATATATTCAATTATCTTGATTAAATGTGTGTCATACATCATATATTCAATTATCTTGCTAAAATGTGTGTCATACATCGTATTCAATTATCTTGATAAAATGTGTGTCATACATCATATATTCAATTATCTTGATAAAATGTGTGTCATACATCGTATTCAATTATCTTGATAAAATGTGTGTCATACATCATATATTCAATTATCTTGATAAAATGTGTGTCATACATCGTATTCAATTATCTTGATAAAATGTGTGTCATTCATCATATATTCAATTATCTTGATAAATTGTGTGTCATACATCGTATTCAATTATCTTGATAAAATGTGTGTCATACATCATATATTCAATTATCTTGATAAAATGTGTGTCATACATCGTATTCAATTATCTTGATAAAATGTATGTCATACATCATATATTCAATTATCTTGATAAAATGTGTGTCATACATCGTATTCAATTATCTTGATAAAATGTGTGTCATACATCATATATTCAATTATCTTGATAAAATGTGTGTCATACATCATATATTCAATTATTTTGATAAAATGTGTGTCATACATAATATATTCAATTATGTTGATAAAATGTGTGTCATACATCATATATTCAATTATCTTGATAAAATGTGTATCATACATCATATATTCAATTATGTTGATAAAATGTGTGTCATACATCATATATTCAATTATTTTGATAAAATGTGTGTCATACATTGTATTCAATTATCTTGATAAAATGTGTGTCATACATCATATATTCAATTATCTTGATAAAATGTGTGTCATACATCATATATTCAATTATCTTGATAAAATGTAAGTCATACATCGTATTCAATTATCTTGATAAAATGTGTGTCATAAATCATATATTCAATTATCTTGATAAATTGTGTGTCATACATCGTATTCAATTATCTTGATAAAATGTATGTCATACATCATATATTCAATTATCTTGATAGAATGTGTCATACATCGTATTCAATTATCTTGATAAAATGTGTGTCATACATCGTATTCAATTATCTTGATAAAATGTGTGTCATACATCATATATTCAATTACCTTGATAAAATGTGTGTCATACATCGTATTCAATTATCTTGATAAAATGTGTGTCATACATCATATATTCAATTATCTTGATAAAATGTGTGTCATACATCATTATTCAATTATTTTGATAAAATGTGTCATACATCGTATTCAATTATCTTGATAAAATGTGTGTCATACATCATATATTCAATTATCTTGATAAAATGTGTGTCATAGATCATATTCAATTATCTTGATAAAATTTGTGTCATGCTTCATATTCAATTATCTTGATAAAATGTGTGGCATACATCATATTCAATTATCTTCATAAAATGTGTGGCATACATCATATTCAATTATCTTCCTAAAATGTGTGTCATACATCATATTGAATTATCTCGATAAAAATGTGTATCATATATACATAGAGATGTAAAATTACCAGTAATATGAAAATGGGTTATATAACCGGTTATATTACCAAAAAGTGGTAAAATGGGTAAAATACTTAAAAATCTAAAACTATAAACGTGAACAGTGAACACACCCATTATATAGTATACACGCAGCTGTGCTTAGGTCTTAATCGAGTATTATAAGTGATGTATTGGTTTTTTACCTTTCAATGCTGGAATTCATATTCACAGCCTTATTTATTCAGTTCTAGACAGTTGTTAGACAGTCGGTGAAATAAAAACCTTAATTTTTTATATTGATCAATGTTTTATTTTTTCTGAATTTTTTTGACAGCAAATATCACATATTTTTACCTAAATCAAGGCGGAGGGGGGCTGGTATTATTACCGCGTTACATCTCTAACCATACATCATTATTAAACTGGACCAAAAAGCATATCATTATTCTGGATGAACATGTTCATAGTATGACGTAATTCATGTTATTACATTATTTGAACGTACAGTGAAGTTTGTCACATGTGGGCAAGTCCAAGTCTTCCTCGTGCCCATGCAATACAGATTACTGATTGCACTGATAAGAGAGATAACGCAAGACTATTGTGGAGGGTTGCCAGTTCTATATATAGCGGCTAACGGCAATCATGACTAAACGGGTTTGGAAGATTATCCTCAGTCAAAAGTCGAATGCTGTGATTGCCTTATAACATTACACCATGGATATTCTCCCTAAAATTATAACCACAACCTGTGCCTGGTAAGACTGTCATCTGGAAAAGGAAAAATTGGTCCTGTAGGTTCCCAACGAAAACTATTATTTTAATAGACTAAAGTACAAGAAATCCATTTCGAATTTTCAATTGTTAATACTAAATGTATTCATAATGGTTTGTCATTTTATTCTGTTTCCTATGCATTATTGTTTAGAAATGATTATGTAAAACTTGTGTAATTAATTAATTTTACACGTCTCCACGGTTAGTGCCTAATTACTTATTGCCAATTTCTTCAAATGTCTCCTGTTAAAACCATCTTCCATTCATGTTTATATAAATGGTTGTTTGGTAATGAAAAATGAAAATGCACGTCTAGTTTCCATTCACCGTAAAACCCGGATTTTCAATTGGTTATAGCGACAAAATGTTAAATAACGCATATAATATACAAGTATTTTTTTAACTTAAAAAATTACGTTCCTTTCTTTGTGAAACGATGGCTGCAAACAGCAACAAGCATACTGCATTCAAGGATTATGTTTGCTCATCTGCTCCCGAGTCAGGCAGTAAACTTAATAAATACCCAGGTCGTTATTGGATGGTTTCATCTGATGCTCAATTCGGTGGCAACATCGATTTGCGTTGAATGCTCTAAACTAATCTTATGATACCTTTTTGTGGGGCCGTAAAATATGAATATGTTGGCCTATACAGTTTTGCATACGACCCAATATCTCATCGAAGGTTGATCTAAATTTGTATTAAATATACACAGTAAATATTTTATGAATGTCACTATGAAATGATGGATAGGCAAAACCTAATATATTGAATTTTACAACTGATTGAGTAAGGGCTGGTGAAGAGAATCAGGAAATACGATTTTCAGACTAATTTCGCTATAAAAAAAAGATGTGTGTTTCGTTGATCAGCACTTTTATTTTTACCGCTTTTAATAGGTTCTTGATACACCCTACTACTGCAACCTATAAATGTTTGTTTACAAATTTAATTGTCTGATAAATAACAGATATTTCATGTAGGCCTGTTTCTGACTACACACCTTACAATAATTATCAGTAATTGTAGATAAGATAATGTACCATAACTTAGTAGATTTAGTTGCAGTAACTTAGTAGTAGTAGAAGTAGTCGCAGTAGTAGTAGTAGTAGTAGTAGTAGTAGTAGTAGTAGTAGTAGTAGTAGTAGTAGTAGTAGTAGTAGTAGTAGTAGTAGTAGTAGTAGTAGTGGTGGTGGTAGTAGTAGTAGAAGTAGTAGTAGTCGTAGTAGCAGTAGTAGTAGAAGTAGTAGTAGTAGTAGTAGTAGTAGTAGTAGTGGTAGTAGTAGTGGTTGTAGTAGTAGTAGTAGTAGTAGTAGTAATAGAGGTATGGTAGTAGTAGTAAGTAATAGTAGTAGTTGCTTACATCTAGTTATGTGGAAGGCCGAACGCTGTTGGAACCTGAAACGTTTTCCAAAGTATTCACTCTTTGTATACATTAAAAAGTAAATGGATTGTTACAAGTTGATGGTAACCAATAGTTTAAGATAATGATGTTTTGGTGTGAGCTCGGGGTTTATTTGATTTAACGATTTTTTGGTTGAATCAAGTCGTAATTACTCCATAAAACTAAATGAACTGACTAGACAATGTCATATTTTGGCGTTGGTTGTATTTTTATGCGTGACAGTTTTTGAGGGTGGTATGTAAACACCACCCGTAGCCGGAGCTTAGCTGCCATACAAGACACAATCACCACTTACCCTTGAAGAACTAGAGAGCAAACAACCGTTGTATCAGTCAATCATCATTTGTGTTTACACAATCCAGACAAACTCACTCAACGCTGTCGTCTTAGGCACCAGCGCAATCAATCTTAAGGTCAGCCTAGAAATTAGCTGTGTTTTTTTACTGACCCATTCTTTATTTGTTAATTAACTAATTAGTAAGTTATCTACCTTCTAGTTTGACCCCGGTGTCCAAATGTTGAAGATGCACCAAGGTTAATTACAATGGTTGTTTACGTTTTATAATCTATGAAAACATTTTGCAGAGAAATTCGTTCACATTATTTTGATTTGCGTCTCTCGTCGCCGATGTTTAATATTATTTGGGGCAGGTTTTTATGATAACATTAATAATTATTGAGGTGTGCCTAATATTAAAATAGTATTGTCTATAGTTTTTATGACTTATGTTGTAACCATTCCCAAATTCGAATTGAACATATTTACATACGCGGGATGTTTTAATTTATTCGTGGAAAGTTTAAATATTTCGATGTGTTTACATATTGGAGAATGTTGTTATTTACATTTTGTATACTAATGAAACATCACATTATAAATCTTTCGATAAACAGGATCCCAGTAAAAATACATTAATTGATTATAACTTATTTTGTATGGTTTGATTTCTCCAATTTAATGGATTTTAGTATAGGCTTCTGTTTTTAATTAACTAAATAAACAAATGAAGTAATTTTACTTCCAAGTCTTCATTAACACTAAGTATTTGGATGATTTTAAACAATTCAAAAATATGTATTTCAATTCATTGTAATTATATATTTAAATTTTCTCACTGTCTCTTACATATACATCCGATTAATCCTATAAGTCTATAACTAATGAACTAATGTTTTTTTAATTGCTCATATATTGAGTGTCATTTTGCCTTGGTATACCGCGAGCACCACGCGTCTGAGACAAAACAAATAGCAAATCAGCATTTTTCCCTCATCAGAGTCGCCCTCCCCTCCCTTCCCCCTCCGGGCATCGCGGGCCTCTTAAGAAGAAAACAGCTGACAATAGACTGAGCAAGGTAAATCACAATTACTCGGCAAGCGCGCGTAGTGCCGCACTTGAACTTTAGAAAAGTAGGCCCATCCATAATAATTTCAACATATTCTTTTAATAGACATTACCTGACGCCACTTGAATTTTTTTTTAGCTCTACTAAAGGCATGCAAAGTTTAAAATACGTACACATCGACGCTAGACTTAAATTCAACTCTTAATTTCACCTCGTGTTCTTGTTATGGATATTCTCAATCGTGATATTTGATTTCTTCTTCGGGTCTCTGAGTGAATTCAACCCCTCCACAATGCGCAAGCCCCACGGAAACGGGTTTGTTTAGCCAGTTCATTTCAATTAGGGGATAGTGACAAGGATTTCCACTTGGAGAAAGATAAAAGTTTTTGAGAGAAGTTACTTCTAATTTGGCTGGAACATTTTGTCAATCAAATTCAACCTTGCTTAAAAACGCGAAATAGAACCAAACAAACTACTGGCTTGAGGACGTCTCGGACTCACAGGGCTAATTATTATAAACTGCATTTGTAATTGAATCATAGTTACTTAAATGTCTTAGCAGCTGCGTTTAAAAGTGAGATCGTTGGAAAACTCTAACTCGCGCTTCGCATTACCTACATTTAAATTAGATTAGCTTGATAAGCACCTTTTTACTGCAGATTATATTATTTACTATTTCATCTTGACTTATGTTTATAATAAACTATGTATCCATTATATTTTATTTTCCTTTAATAATAATGCATACAAATAAATAAATAACGTTTTACAAAATATTTAATTTAATTTATAGGCTTATTAGTGCTATTAGACGTATTGCTCGAGGTAATAGTCAACAATTTCAATACAGTATTGTAAACTTGATTTTAAATTTAAATTTTCGATGTAGGATGTTGCTTAAGTACAGTTTAAACATCCTACTACGCTGAAATGTGAGTTGTTCTATTGCTATTTGAGAAATGGTTTTTTAAGAAGCAAACTGTTTGGAAAGGCAATATATAAATTTCTTCCAAGTATTGTAACTATTGTAACCTAGAACTCTATGAGCTGCATAGTGCATATGTTCAATTGGTAAAATACGGTCTTCCAAGTATTGTAACTATTGTAACCTAGAACTCTATGAGCTGCATATGTTCAATTGGTAAAATACGGTCTTCCAAGTATTGTAATTATTGTAACCTAGAACTCTATGAGCTGCTCATGTTCAATAGGTAAAATATGGTAATAGTAATTGTAATAAAAACATCATATAAAAGTGAGCAAACATCTGAAAAGACATAAATAATTCATTCATAACTCAAATTTAAAAAAGGTTTCACTTACAATATTACAGGAATCGAATTCCATTGCGTCATTTTCACGTTGAAGTTTTTGCGGACAAATATTCCGTTTGCGGCTTCAAAAAACAAACGAATTTCGATAATTTCTCAACTGCAGTACGCCCTACTCGAACACTTCCACTCCAGATCTAAAACTCGTTGCACAGAATCACTAACACATTAAAACTAATATTTCGTTTAGATTGTTGGTGTTTTCAGTGAATGTACTAATGCCCTACTGTGCATTGTTGCTGTACGTTTGAAATGCAGGCCACTCTGGCCTATTGGCTTCCAGTGCGCAGGCCCCTACAAGACAGATGACGCGTTTCCCCCACCCCTACTCTTTCACACAAGTTGCACTCCCTAATATAGTGAAATAACCTGTATTTTACATCGTGTATGTCCATCCAGTAAGGTGTAATGTCACAGTTGCTCTCGGTCTTACCTATGGAAGATGCGATTGTTTTACGGAATGTGGAGGAGAAACTTATTGTTGTGGTTGATTTATCTGGAACCTGAAGGAACCAATCCAATAAATTGCTTACCGATAAATGCATAGTTTATATTATAAAGAGGGTACCATTGTACTGTATATAATATTATATCCCTGGTATTTCAATTTTAAACCAAAAGTAATTCAATTATGTAATGAGTGAGTTGAACTATCCTATAGTTCAAAAATACCCAACGTAACCGATGAAAATCGTTCCTTGGAAATGAAAGAGGCTAATTACTTTTTTTAACAAAATAAGAATGGAATGGAAAGGAAAAGTCTTCACTCAATAATGGTGAAACAGCAGTTTGGCAACACCTAATACTGTTTCAATTAGAGAGAGAGACAGGAGACATTATTGTTGACTTCTGGAGCCGATGATGTCCTATATCATCATAACCCGCGCGTATGCCGTACATTTATCCTTTCAACCCACCAAAACCAGTGGTGTAGAGAAATGTATTTACTTGTTGCAACGGTTAATGTGCCCCATCTTCTCGGCCATACTTGGATATCGTTGAGATCTGGTTGGAACTTAAAAGAAAAAACTTGTATTTATTTGGAAATGGGTGACCCACATCCGTTTTGGAAATAGAGGACGTAGAAATTAAGATCTTTTTCTGTCTTATACTGCTCTGAATTCAATTATATCATCATTTTCTCAATATTAGAAGTGATTTTCAATAACGCCAGAGATATTTTGTGCATTTTTAGCATATTTTTCTTTATTTTGTTCTTAAATAATCATAAAATAAAAATCTCTCCCTCTTGTCCATAATACTCTCGGGATGTTGAATTCTAATACAAATAACCAATAACTATCTTTGAAAAGTTCTTAAATGGTTCAAATCACAACGATAGTAATCCATCTAATATTCGCAAAAATGAAACCGCGCGTTAGGCCTACCAACCGAATAGAGTAATGTAAGTTTTCTGGATCCAACTGAATCACGATTTGAAACATGACACTCCAAAAGTAAATAAAAGATCAGTTACTCGAGCTGTCTTCAAGTTCATTTCAATAAAATGATGGTCTGCTTCGGTTGGCTCAATTCATTCTACAGTGAACATATCGCTGATTCGATTACGTGCTCCAAGGCAAATCCAAAGACCATATCACAATAGAATATTTAAATAGTGTGAAACTTTCTCGGGAAAGCACCCAAAAAGTTTCTTTCTCTTCAGAAATGAAAACAAAAAAATATCAATCTTTCTCTTGTGTCTTATAATTTCATTTGGATATCGCATTTTTTTTTAATTATGACGTTCAAATGAGCAAGATTCGCATTAGAAACCTATTCCACCTAAATCATAATTATTTGTTCTAGCCATCATGGTATTCGGTTACACAATTAGCGTGAAAGAATGCGAAATGTGATAAGCCTCACTACGGACATGGCCACTTGACATTCTGATTGACTTAATTAGATGTTGTTCAGTTTGTAAGTAGTGTTTATCTGAAGTGAATCGGATCTCGTCAATACTGTCTATTCCTGAGTAAGGCTTGCACTCCTATAGTTCGTCTCAATTCAAATTACACGCCGGCAAAATGCGAACTAAAAGGAACTGTTTCTTATTGTTGGAGACTAATGCTGGCAATCATCTTCTTTATTTGGCAAACCACTTACCTTCTAAAATAGTAAAGACAGCTCCAAACCACATGGACCTTCGACCATGAATATTCAGGATTAGCATTTCTCATAATGTGTTTGTATGAAAAGTAGTAAAATAGCAGTTTCATTTAGTGATGGTCATCTCTCTTGACCAAGAGATAATTACGGCCGACCCTTTGAAAAAGAACCGAATCCTGAACCCCCCTTTTCGCTATTGTCAAGCGGGTGGTTTTTATTATTTGAATAGAAAGCATTGGTGTTCATTTTTTTAAACTGTGCTTCCTTCCTGGTGACAAGCTTGACGTTTACTACCTTGCACAGTGAGCGGGAAATAAGACTCCATTTGAGGAGTCCTCTTTACCGTCGTGTATTTTGGATAGAGACGTTCTAGGTGAATATTTAAGTGTTAGTAGGAAGATCTGGGGATTCTTGTGAACACACTATTTACATCAAACTCTTAGAGTCCTGAGTGATATAGTTCTCAGCTAATCTTTCAGTTGTGTTTGATGGTATCTTTGATGGTGTGAGCAAAATAATATACACACATTTTATAGAAACACGATAATTTAAAATAGGCTACATTAAAAAATAAACCGAAATTTTGTAATGAAATGTCACGGCAACATTGTTACCATAAATATTGTATATTTAAAACAGATAAAATTGTAATGAAGGTTTGTAAATTTTTAAATGTTAAGTTTCATGTTCCTCTGAAATAGTAAATTATCTTGTTTCAGTAGTTAAATGTAGACTTTGGGTAACTTTTTGGTACGGAGTAGTACATAAATGTAAATGAAAGATTTAACATACCTAACATACTATTTCTTTTCCCCCAAATTAATTAGTTTTTATATGAAATACATAAAATAAATAAACAATTTTGTTACAGATTTTGCTTGATATTTTTCTTTTTCTCACTGATACTTATTTCAAATTGACTGGAGCGTTTGAATGTTCGCGACATGATATGAAGCTGGCCTATTCCAACGCTTATATTAGCTTCATGTGTTTTCCTGTTTGTCTGTCTGTTTGTCCGGACGGAATCTTATAATCAATATTTCACCTACTTCTAAATGTACGATCGAGCTGCAATTTTTCACACGTACGTATTCTTAATGACAGTACATGATTCAATTGTCATATTTACTAAATAGTCAATTAATTCATCATAATTAATTAATTAATGTTTTATATAGGAATCCATATGTCACCCATTTTCCAACGTCGAATCAAGCTGAAAGTTTTCACACAGACGTATTCTTAATGACAATACATTAATCAATTGTCATTTTTACTTAATAATCCATTAAGCTATCATAATTAATTAATCAAAGTTTTATATGGAAATCGATATTTCACCCACTTCCCAAGGTCCGGTCGAGCTGAAATATTTCACACAGACGTATTTTCTAAATGACAATATACGAATCAATGATCAGATTCACTAGTTTATCAAATAGTCCATCATAATTAATTGATCAAACACTTAGCTTCATATGGGAAATTAGTCACAGCTAGTGAGGAAGGGCCAACCAGATGCAGGCATTGTAGTAGGCTTAGATGCTTTTATGTTGACAAAAATTGCGTTAACGATCATTATTAATAGAATGTGTAGCCTAGGCCTAGTTACTTTGCCAAATTATCCCATAGCCACATAGCTCCCATAGCCACACTTTTCGTAAGCATTGTTGGCCGATCGCTGGATCGTGCATGGACGGAACTGTCCGAAATTCAAGTTTGCAATGCGAGCACGCTAGTTTGCGAGTGAAGTTAACAAGTACAAGTACACAAGTATGTAGTCTTCTAAATTCGGACACGTCCAGTGATCACATATTCGATTGCAAGGTTCTTTAAGACTAAAATGTACAAAATAACATTACATGAAAACATTTTTTTTTTTTTAAACAACGCTTATATTTAAATGCACTAAAAAGTAAAAAATAAATTTTTGCCCAACGAATTTTTGCCTCACTCGGAAAATGAAAGCGTTGGGCGCTTTCGGTATTGATATAGATTACAGTGTTCTGCTGTTTATGCAAGGAAAGCGCCCAACGCTTTTATTTTCCAAGTGAGGCAAAAATGTATTGGGCGAAAATTTAGTTTTTACTTTTAAGTGCATTTACATATGAGCGTTATTTTTTTAAATTATTTTTTTCATGAAATATTATTTTACCATTAGTATAATGCTACATTTGTGATGAATTTCAGCCAATCATCCACACTATTCTTGCCTTTCGTTTCTCACAAATTCATACTTGTGTCTGTGTCTACCACCTATAACTTGTACACAAGTTACTGATTGTGACAATATTGTAAGCGTGCATCATTTATCTCTAGTGCAATGTTTCAAAAAATGAAATAATATATAATAAAAGAAAATACAACCTGTGAGCATGCTTTGCTGAAATAATGAATTGGAATGGAAAACTGCCTTTTTGACTTTGTTATATTCAAAACTATACTAATATTTCCTTCTTAATTTTAATAAAGGTCCATATCAACTCTTACTGTATTGGCAGAAGATGAGTGGGAACCAGAAAAAGTATTAATCATAAACAATCATGTTACTACAGAAATTGCTGATTTTTTTAACAGATTCAAATAATATTTCGTAAAGTACGTGCAGTTTAATTTTTTAAGTACATATTACACAAGTATAAAAATTACTTCATTTGGGTTAGATTTGTATTCATAATAAATATTTGACTTCGTAAGATTGAATACATTACAAGATATATGAAGCACCTTTAGCTGCAGATGGAATGACCTTGAACTATCTCTGAAGTACCTTTTGTGGGAATAGGAATAATTATTAAAATAACACAATTAAATAAGTGCGTGAGTTTAGAACCGATTTATTAACAGTTTAAATGATTTCTGTTAGTCGCATTTTACTCTAATGTTAACAGGTCAACATCAGCAACATTATTTATGCTAAACGTCAAATTAATGTTCTATAGAAACTCGACTTTTCATAATAATAATATTAGTGTGGTATTCAAAAATGCACTTGTGGTTTCTTATGATTTAACAACTCAAGGAAAGATAATCTGTATATTTGGTCAAATTCAACAACATTTTTGTAAACATATGTTTTGTATTAATCTCACATATTCTTGTCGTCTTAGATGTTCTTATAACTTCTCACACATTTTAAAGACGTCTTTATCTCATTTTGAGCCCAAACGCATCGCAACAACATTTAGCCATTGATATAATTTTGTTGGTAATACTAATCATATCAATATAGTTTTGATGCGCCATCGATTATGCATTGAATCTTTTGTTTCTGTTGCTAAACACGTACATTGAAATCGTATTTCTGATTCAGACTAACTTTCCACATTGCATTCAACTACCAACCATTATGCTATGGATTAACTTTTTGCCACTTTGCCACTTTTTTTTACTTTCAAGTACCAACCATTATGATATGGGTTAACTTTTTGCCACTTTGCACATTGCATTCAAGTACCAACCATTATGCTATGAGTTCACTTTTTGCCACTTTTTTTTACTTTCAAGTACCAACCATTATGATATGGGTTAACTTTTTGCCACTTTGCACATTGCATTTAAGTACCAACCATTATGCTATGAGTTCACTTTTTGCCACTTTTTTTACTTTCAAGTACCAACCATTATGATATGGGTTAACTTTTTGCCACTTTCCACATTGCATTCAACTACCAACCATTATGCTATGGATTAACTTTTTGCCACTTTGCACATTGCATTTAAGTACCAACCATTATGCTATGAGTTCACTTTTTGCCAAACACATTGAAATAGTACTGTCGCTCATATTTTTCACGCTGCATTCAAACACCGTTTACATTTTGGTTTAATTTTGTTACTGCAATAGCATTAAAAATTACTCTCACTATTGCCTCATATTTTGACCACTGCATTAAAATAGCATTCATACTATGGTTAAACTTTCCTCCCAAACACATTGCAAATTTAAATACGCTTTGGTCTCACATATTTTACACATAGTATTTAATTTGAAATAGTGTTCATGCTTGGGTTAAGTTTTATTTCGAATTGTATTGACATAATATTGACATCATATATTTCAAATTGAATTCAAATAGCTACCATAACTTAGTTTAATTTTGTCGACAGTCGTCATGGTATATAGTATTGGGGATTTAATCTCACATCATGATAATTGTTTTAAAAAAGTACTTCATCTATGTTCAGTGTTCACGCAAGTTATCGTAAGTAACACTAAAAACGAAGCAGAGGCGAGTTCTCATATTTTGTGGTGTATTGAAACTAAATTTAGACAAATGTTCATATTTTGTGGCATATTTCGAAGAATACTTTCTCCACGATGACCAAACTGACAAATTACGTATGGTTTGCACTAGCGTAAAGTCAGCTTTGACGTCACCAAGAGTACCTTATTCAGAACAACGTCTGAAATAATTTTGAAATGTATTTCCGTGCTACGATGTTATAGTAAGAAGTTCGTAATACATCTGGACAAATGACCAGTTTTATATAAAGAATTTTTAAATTATTTTGGGCGTAAATGAGGGCGAAATTATATTTACTAGTAGTTTTGGTTATTACGTACTTAAATTACAAAATGAAAATATAAATATGTGTCGTAGTTAGAAGATCGTTTGATCTGCAATTGGTGCAAGTGTTAGTTTTTTATTAGTTTTACTGCTTGTGTTGTTGCAATGCGCGTCAAATTTTCTTATGTCGTTTTGTTGGATGAACATTTAATGTAAACATGATTTTAGATAACTTTTCTTTTCCTCATAATCGGATTCGACTTAAAATTAAATCATTAATTCCATCAAATATTGTGGTGGCCAATCAATTGCTTAAACTGAAAAACGTGGAAGTATTTTTGACGTATCATTAAAATGACTCTCAACAGAATACTGTACAGTCCGATGAAAAGTTTTATCACAATGTGTAACTTCTCTGTTTTTTGTTGATTAATAACTGGTTCAGTCAAAGCATTTTGAGCTCAAATAACAGCTGTGTTCACTCTTAATGAATCTCTCTTCAGAATTCGTTCACTTAGTAGGGGGTCTCATCACTCGTTTGAATTCGTTCTTAAACTTGTAAATATTTTTTTTGGGGCATCGTCAGTTAAATAATAAGAGTAAGCGACACAATAAATTGTCAATAAAGAGAAGAAGGAAATGGGGAAAAGTTTTCTCGATTGAATGTCTATATTGGTGAACTTATCTGGAGGGTCGTCACTTAACATTAGCTTCGAAATATCATCTTCATTTGGTAAAAATCGCCACTCTTTCCATAATCTGTAAGGGGCTCCAAAAATGTGTACACAGGCATAAAATATTTCGCACAAGCCATCTGGGACTTGTTTCTCAATAGACTCGTTTACCGATAGGTCATCACAATCGCCTATGTCATCGACCGAAGCGTAATTGTGGTCGTTTTCAAGATCGACTATCGTGTTTTGGTCGAACTCTCTCCCGTTGCTCGTCGAGTTGGAGCTGTCCTTGTCTGTGACAATGATCAGGGGGACAAAGGCTGTGGGCGCGTTTAGATTCACCTCCGCTGAGATACAGCTGAGAGTTCTTCGCCGCGCTAGACGGTTCACTCGGTTGGGCTCCAGCATGGGGCTGCGTTTGAAGGCGTTCAGGAAGTTCTGGGTGGCGTTGGGGGTGTTGGGCAGCTGATCGACGTAGTCTACGGGGGCCGTCGTGCTCGTGTCGGGGTCCTTCGTCAGGTCCAGGGTGGACACACAGGGCGTAGGAGGGTTTGTCACTGTCTCTGGTTGCTGTGGACAGACAAAGAGACTTGACGTACACACACTGATAAGAGGGAGAGTTTAGCAATGCAAGGATTAGTGGGGTTAGCCGGATGATGAAACAAACAGTGATGTGAGAGGTAGAAGGATTTCAGCTACTCGTTTGAAAATTTTATAGCTGTAACATGGCAATTTGGGACAATGAAAACTTTAAAATTACGGTTTCTCTGGTTCTTCCGCTAAACATGGATTAAACATGGAAACTAATCCTTACGTAGTTTCTGTAATATTGAAGTATAAAAGACGAAAAAAAATTCTTACGGTTAGTGATTTAGTTTCCTCAAGTCGGTTATCCTACTGATAGAGGACTAATAATAGCACACAACATTCTAATAGGGTCTTCGCTTATATTCCCGCCACTGGCAACTCTGACTTTTCCAAAAGGATTTCCTAAGTCATGCTTTTAATGCAAATGCAGTGATTGATGATTGGATTCTGACGTTTATCTGAATTTTTTACATGTATTTATATTTTAATAATGCTCAAGATTCAGATATATTTATATTCACATTTCTATGAACAGTATTTTATTATTTTTTGTTTTTTTCTTACAAACCGTCAATTTGCCAAACGTTTCGTTATAAAGTTGGTTTAAATCAAAGTTATAAAATGGCATCCATGCAGTATAATGTTAAACTATAATATCAAACGTATAATTAAATTGTGATAGCGAAATAACTATCTTTTCCATTTGTGGCATCTTTTCCATTTGTGGCAAAAGCAAAATCCTTATTTTTCTAGGTAACTATTTATAGGAGATGTGGAATTTGAGGTTATTTGTACGTTTGCGTAACAAAAAGTAATTCTCAATTATATGCTGTTCCTTTTGATGGTAATGATGACGACGACGATGATGATGATGATGATGATGATGATGATGATGATGATGATGATGATGATGATGATGATGATGATGATGATGATGATGATGATGATGATGATGATGATGATGATGATGATGATGATGATGATGATGATGATGATGATGATGATGATGATGATGATGATGATGATGATGATGATGATGATGATGATGATGATGATGATGATGATGATGATGATGATGATGATGATGATGATGATGATGATGATGATGATGATGATGATGATGATGATGATGATGATGATGATGATGATGATGATGATGATGATGATGATGATGATGATGATGATGATGATGATGATGATGATGATGATGATGATGATGATGATGATGATGATGATGATGATGATGATGATGATGATGATGATGATGATGATGATGATGATGATGATGATGATGATGATGATGATGATGATGATGATGATGATGATGATGATGATGATGATGATGATGATGATGATGATGATGATGATGATGATGATGATGATGATGATGATGATGATGATGATGATGATGATGATGATGATGATGATGATGATGATGATGATGATGATGATGATGATGATGATGATGATGATGATGATGATGATGATGATGATGATGATGATGATGATGATGATGATGATGATGATGATGATGATGATGATGATGATGATGATGATGATGATGATGATGATGATGATGATGATGATGATGATGATGATGATGATGATGATGATGATGATGATGATGATGATGATGATGATGATGATGATGATGATGATGATGATGATGATGATGATGATGATGATGATGATGATGATGATGATGATGATGATGATGATGATGATGATGATGATGATGATGATGATGATGATGATGATGATGATGATGATGATGATGATGATGATGATGATGATGATGATGATGATGATGATGATGATGATGATGATGATGATGATGATGATGATGATGATGATGATGATGATGATGATGATGATGATGATGATGATGATGATGATGATGATGATGATGATGATGATGATCATGATGATGATGATGATGATAATGATGATGATGATGATGATGATGATGATGATGATGATGATGATGATGATGATGATGATGATGATGATGATGACGATTATGATGATGACGATGATGATGATGATTATGGTTACATTTGGGTTTCACGTATTATATTTGGACAACGTCATTTAGATAAAATCAACATTTTTCAAAATCCATTCTTACTATACAATTTTTTAATAATGAAAATAAAAATGTTCACTATAAGATAGTGTGACATTATGACCAAATTTGTTTCAAACTTAATGTTGAATATTCTTTACTCTAGTGTAAACAGTAATATGGAATTACATTACAGCATTCCTCCGAACTAACACTACTTTGGGAGTGGAATGATTATAATTTTCAATTTTCAATTCAATTCAATTTTGCTTTATTATTCTTCTTAAACCTTGCATACATTTTTTTTGTTATTAATAAAAACACAAGTTTTGTTTACACAAATATTACACATGAATGTACTTGTTTGGTCTTATGTTTACTGTTATAAAGATAAGGTAGAATAATATTCACCTAGGATGTAGCATCCTGTGTGTGGGAGCTTTCACATTTACATTTAAATTACACATAACATCAATATGACAAGATGACTTATTGCATGTTTATACTAAATTAATTACAATACGATAATAAGTAGAACTAGTGCTTGAAAACTAATTAGGGAAAGTAGGTAGTATAAAGATAGAAATAGCATAGAAATAGCATAAATAAATAGAAATAGCATATAGTGCACGTAAGATGGATTGTAGCTGAGTTAATCACGTAGATACAATCGTAGTACGTAACAAATACAAGATATAAATAGCATAGAAATAGCATAAATAAATAGAAATAGCATGGTGCACGTAAGATGGATTGTAGCTGACGATATAGCACTAGATTCACATACTAAGTAAAAGAAAACATAGAATAATAGGAAATTATGAATAAAGGTTACAATATTTCTGTTATTTTTTTACCCTGAATCAGGTTGCTAAATATATGAACTAGTGACTAACAACATATAGGAACTAGAAACACATAGCAACACAAATAGCAACACAAAAAAAAGCAACACAGTAACTAGCAACATTTGCAACATAAGTTCTTGCGTTAGGTATTGCAAATAGCAATAAAGCCGCAATTAATTCAACTATTTGCCTTTGAGTCTTCCATATCACTACTTTCGTTAGCAGTTGACAGTGAGACTTATATCCTGTATAAGATGAATAATAATTAGTAAATAATAATAAAAATAATAATAATAATAATAATAATAATAATAATAATAATAATAATAATAATAATTATAACAATAATAATAATAATAATAATAATAATAATAATAATAATAATAATAAAAATAATAATAATAATAATAATAATAATAATAATAATAATAATAATAAAAATAATAATAATAATAATAATAATAATAATAATAATAATAATAATAATAATAATAATAATAATAATAATAATAATAATAATAATAATAATAATAATAATAATAATAATAATAATAATAATAATAATAATAATAATAATAGTAACTATCTTATTATGCATGAAGTACCAGTTCAACCCTGGAGGTGGTGGCGCATTGCCCTTCTTCCCCTTCTCCTTGATCACTCACCGGCCCTGAAGGTGGTGGAGCATTGCCCTTCTTTCCCTTCTCCTTGATCACTCACCGGCCCTGGAGGTGGTGGAGCATTGCCCTTCTTCCCCTTGTCCTTGATCACTTACCGGCCCTGAAGGTGGTGGAGCATTGCCCTTCTTCCCCTTGTCCTTGATCACTTACCGGCCCTGAAGGTGGTGGAGCATTGCCCTTCTTCCCCTTGTCCTTGATCACTTACCGGCCCTGAAGGTGGTGGAGCATTGCCCTTCTTCCCCTTCTACTTGATCACTAACCGGCCCTGGAGGAGGTGGAGCATTGCCCTTCTTCCCCTTCACCTTGATCACTTACCGGCCCTGGAGGTGGTGGAACATTGCCCTTCTTCCCCTTGTCCTTGATCACTTAACGGCCCTGCAGGTGGTGGAGCATTGCCCTTCTTCCCCTTCTCCTTGATCACTTACCGGCCCTGAAGGTGGTGGAGCATTGCCCTTCTTCCCCTTCTCCTTGATCACTTACCGGCCCTGGAGGTGGTGGAGCATTTACCTTCTTCCCCTTCTCCTTGATCAATTACCGGCCCTGCAAGTGGTGGAGCATTTACATTCTTCCCCTTCTACTTGATCACTTACCGGCCCTGCAGGTGGTGGAGCTTTGCCCTTCTTCCCATTCTCCTTGATCACTTAACGGCCCTGCAGGTGGTGGAGCATTGCCCTTCTTCCCCTTCTCCTTGATCACTTAACGGCCCTGGAGGTGGTGGAGCATTTCCCTTCTTCCCCTTCTCCTTGATCACTTAACGGCCCTGGAGGTGGTGGAGCATTGCCCTTCTTCCCCTTCACCTTGATCAATTACCGGCCCTGGAGGTCGTGGAGCATTGCCCTTCTTTCCCTTCTCATTGATCACTTACCGGCCCTGGAGGTGGTGAAGGATTCCCCTTCTTCCCCTTCCCCTTCTCCTTGATCACTCTCTTGAGGTCCTTTGTGACCTTGTCTATGAAGTTGATGGCCGCGTACTCGATCATGACGGCGAACACGAAGGAGAAGCAGAGGATGACAAACCAGTCGAGCGCGGTGGCATAGGAGACTTTGGGCATCTGGCTCTTGCCTCCGAACCCCATGGTCGTCATGGACAGCACGGTAGTCACGCCTGGCACAAACATACAATAAGACATGGTCGTCATGGACAGCACGGTAATCACGCCTGGCACAAACATACAATAAGACATGGTCGTCATGGACAGGACGGAAATCACGCCTGGCACAAACATACAATAAGACATGGTCGTCATGGACAGGACGGTAGTCACGCCTGGCACAAACATTCAATAAGACATGGTCGTCATGGACAGGACGGTAGTCACGCCTGGCACAAACATTCAATAAGACATGGTCGTCATGGACAGGACGGTAGTCACGCCTGGCACAAACATACAATAAGACATGGTCGTCATGGACAGGACGGTAGTCACGCCTGACTTATACAAACAATAAGACATGGTCTTCATCGACAGGACAATGGTCACGCCTGACACATACAAACAATAAGACATGGTCGTCATGGACAGGACGGTAGTCACGCCTGGCACAAACATACAATAAGACATGGTCGTCATGGACAGGACGGTAGTCACGCCTGACTTATACAAACAATAAGACATGGTCTTCATCGACAGGACAATGGTCACGCCTGACACATACAAACAATAAGACATGGTCGTCATGGACAGCACGGAAATCACGCCTGGCACAAACATACAATAAGACATGGTCGTCATGGACAGGACGGTAGTCACGCCTGGCACAAACATTCAATAAGACATGGTCGTCATGGACAGGACGGTAGTCACGCCTGGCACAAACATACAATAAGACATGGTCGTCATGGACAGGACGGTAGTCACGCCTGACTTATACAAACAATAAGACATGGTCTTCATCGACAGGACAATGGTCACGCCTGACACATACAAACAATAAGACATGGTCGTCATGGACAGGACGGTAGTCACGCCTGGCACAAACATTCAATAAGACATGGTCGTCATGGACAGGATGGTAGTCACGCCTGGCACAAACATTCAATATGACATGGTCGTCATGGACAGGACGGTAGTCACGCCTGGCACAAACATTCAATAAGACATGGTCGTCATGGACAGGACGGTAGTCACGCCTGGCACAAACATACAATAAGACATGGTCGTCATGGACAGGACGGTAGTCATGCCTGGCACAAACATTCAATAAGACATGGTCGTCATGGACAGGACGGTAGTCACGCCTGGCACAAACATACAATAAGACATGGTCGTCATGGACAGGACGGTAGTCACGCCTGACATATACAAACAATAAGACATGGTCGTCATGGACAGGACAGTGGTCACGCTTGACATATACAAATAATAAGACATGGTCATCATGGACAGGACAATGGTCACGCTTGACATATACAAACAATAAGACATGGTCGTCATGGACAGGACGGTAGTCACGCCTGACACAAACATTCAATAAGACATGGTCGTCATGGACAGGACGGTAGTCACGCCTGGCACAAACATTCAATAAGACATTTGTCGTCATTGACAGGACGGTAGTCATGCTTGGCACAAACATACAATAAGACATGGTCGTCATGGACAGGACGTAGTCACGCCTGGCACAAACATACAATAAGACATGGTCGTCATGGACAGGACGGTAGTCACGCCTGGCACAAACATTCAATAAGACATTTGTCGTCATGGACAGGACGGTAGTCATGCCTGGCACAAACATACAATTAGACATGGTCGTCATGGACAGGACGGTAGTCACGCCAGGCACAAACATACAATAAGACATGGTCGTCATGGACAGGACGGTAGTCACGCCTGGCACAAATATTCAATAAGACATGGTCGTCATGGACAGGACGGTAGTCACGCCTGGCACAAATATTCAATAAGACATGGTCGTCATGGACAGGACGGTAGTCACGCCTGGCACAAACATACAATAAGACATGGTCGTCATGGACAGGACGGTAGTCACGCCTGGCACAAACATACAATTAGACATGGTCGTCATGGACAGGACGGTAGTCACGCCTGGCACAAACATTCAATAAGACATGGTCGTCATGGACAGGACGCTAGTCACGCCTGGCACAAACATACAATAAGACATGGTCGTCATGGACAGGACGGTAGTCACGCCTGGCACAAACATACAATAAGACATGGTCGTCATGGACAGGACGGTAGTCACGCCTGGCACAAACATACAATAAGACATGGTCGTTATGGACAGGACGGTAGTCACGCCTGGCACAAACATTCAATAAGACATGGTCGTTATGGACAGGACGGTAGTCACGCCTGGCACAAACATACAATAAGACATGGTCGTTATGGACAGGACGGTAGTCACGCCTGGCACAAACATACAATAAGACATGGTCGTCATGGACAGGACGGTAGTCACGCCTGGCACAAACATACAATAAGACATGGTCGTGATGGACAGGACGCTAGTCACGCCTGGCACAAACATTCAATAAGACATTGGTCGTCATGGACAGGACGGTAGTCATGCCTGGCACAAATATACAATAAGACATGGTCGTCATGGACATGACGGTAGTCACGCCTGGGCCAAACATACAATATGACATGGTCGTCATGGACCGGACGGTAGTCACGCCTGGCACAAACATACAATAAGACATGGTCGTCATGGACAGGACGGTAGTCACGCCTGACATATACAAACAATAAGACTTGGTCGTAATGGACAGGACAATGGTCACGCCTGACACATACAAACAATAAGACATGGTCGTCATGGACAGGACGGTAGTCACGCCTGGCACAAACATACAATAAGACATGGTCGTCATGGACAGGACGGTAGTCACGCCTGACATATACAAACAATAAGACTTGGTCGTCATGGACCGGACGGTAGTCACGCCTGGCACAAACATACAATAAGACATGGTCGTCATGGACAGGACGGTAGTCACGCCTGACTTATACAAACAATAAGACTTGGTCGTAATGGACAGGACAATGGTCACGCCTGACACATACAAACAATAAGGTATAGTCATCATGGACAGGACAGTAGTCATGCCTGACATATACAAACAATAAGACATGGTGGTCATGGACAGGACAGTGGTCACGCCTGACATATACAAACAATAAGACATGGTTATCATGGACAGAACAATGGTCACACCTGACACATATAAACAATAAGACATGGTCGTCATGTACAGGACAATGGTCACGCCTGACACATACAAACAATAAGACATGGTTGTCATGGACAGGACAATGGTCACGCCTGACACATACAAACAATAAGACATGGTCGTCATGGACAGGACAATGGTCACGCCTGACACATACAAACAATAAGGTTTAGTCATCATGGACAGGACAGTGGTCACGCATGACACATACAAACAATAAGACATGGTCGTCATGGACAGGACAATGGTCACGCATGACACATACAAACAATAAGACATGGTCGTCATGGACAGGACAATGGTCACGACTGACACATACAAACAATAAGACATGGTCATCATGGACAGGACAGTGGTCACGCATGACACATACAAACAATAAGACATGGTCGTCATGGACAGGACAATGGTCACGCCTGACACATACAAACAATAAGACATGGTCGTCATGGACAGGACAGTGGTCACGCTTGACATACAAGCAACAGCCTAAAGAATGTGTTAAATCAAAGCGTTCTTAATGTGTGTGCAGTCTTTAGTCAATGCTAAAAATCGGGACAATTAAACGTTCCAACTACGAGTAGCCGGGACACCGGTACACCACATTACAAACGGTACTGTCACGGCTAAAACGGTACGACTGGAAGCCCTATACTTTTATACTTTTTACTTTTACTTTTTTTATACTTTTCGAGACCTAGAAACTTGGGCCTAGAAACTAGGGCCTAGAAACTAAGACCTAGATATCTAGAGACTATAGTTATAGTGAACAGAGACCTAGAGACTCCTACCTAGTGACACTCGGGCAGGTACAGCATCAGGGTCAATCCAGAAGCTGACCCAAGAGCAACAGACAATCAACCCGCAAGGAACGTAGACCTGAAGGAGAAAGAATCCCGTCATCCTCTTCATGTTGAAGTTGACCCGTATCATTGAGTGGGGGTCTTTGCCTCTCATCACGGTCGTGTGATTGAAGGTAGAAACTTCCTCCAGACTGTATTGGGCCAACTCTCGGTTCTCTATGCTCACACTGTTCATAGACGTCCACTCATACATTACGTCTCTCATCATGTAACCGTCTGAAACAACAACATACTAGATTAAGGGGCAGCTAGTAGTAATAGTAGTATTTATTTTAATTTTATTGTAATTAAGGCCAGTGTAGGGCACAATGCATTTTTATCCTGATGGGTTATGATAGATGAATGATGATAAGAAAGGGAGGAGGGGAAGCCTGGTACCAGCGCGTAGCCTACTCCTGTCGAAAAGTACCAAGGGGACCGTCGGCTTTACACCCCATCCGAAAGGACGGTGTAACTTTGACCAGTCATGTAGGTTCCTCCACTAATTCTTGGACTGCCGAGCAATTGACGAGAAGAACGAAGCTGTCACACAAGCTTTCGAACCCTCCAATCTGCGCTAACCAACGGTAGCTAGTGTTTCAGAGGAGAACAGTCACCTATCCACCTCCTGATCTAGCCCGAGGTTGCTTAACCGTGGTGTTCATGATTGTGGGAACCGGCTAAGCGAATGGCTTAGTAGTAGTAATAGTATTGGTAGTTGTAGTAGTAGTAGTAGTAGTAGTAGTAGTAGTAGTAGTAGTAGTAGTAGTAGTAGTAGTAGTAGTAGTAGTAGTAATAGTAGTAGTAGTAGTAGTAGTAGAAGTAGTAGTAGTAGTAGTAGTAGTAGTAGTAGTAGTAGTAGTAGTAGTAGTAGTAGTAGTAGTAGTAGTAGTAGTAGTAGTAGAAGTAGTAGTAGTAGTAGTAGCAGTAGTAGTAGTAGTAGTAGTTGTAGTAGTAGTAGTAATAGTAGTAGTAGTAGTAGAAGTAGTAGTAGTAGTAGTTGTAGAAGTCGCGCAAATTTGGGCAATGGGTTGACGCTGAAACCAGGCGCGTATTATGGGCACCGAGCCTTGGTACCTACAGCGCTGGCATGCGGTCAAATCTAGCACTTCCTAGCTGAAAGATTTAGACGCGGGTTAAAATGGCGTTAGTATAACATTGTGCTATGTCTTGTTGATTTTAAACGTAATTTAAATTTGTTTAAATAATGGATGCTACTACAAGTGGTAGACGTTCTAGGAAATCGTGTTGGATTGTAGGATGCGCACAGCGCATTTCCAGCACTTTGGAGGAAGTGACATTTTACAGTGTTTCTGGCAGGCCCTGGGAGGTGGACAGGCGAGAAAAGTGGATACAGGCAGTCAACAGCCTCTTATGTTCATAGGTCTGTACAAAATAATATTATTCTTGATTGTTTACTTAAGGCATAGGCTAGGCCTATGAAGGTTTACGTATGGCATACATGGATAAAGCCTAGGCCTACCAGTTCAATTCGAACAAATTGTGTGGTTATGTCAGAACGATCAGTGGGCGTGGGAGCAACCAGCTATGGTCTAGGTGACACTGACAGGTCTCATTTTAAATGATATTTACGTACACCTTTGTCATTTTAAGCTTATCTAGGCCTAACCTGATATGTATGTCTTCATGTCGTGTAAGGGCCTAGGCCTAGCCATCATATCTGATATCAGTTTTCACATGTTAACTACTTCTCTGTCATAGGCCTAGGCCTATAGGGCTAGGCCTATTCATCAGCAACTAAGCATACGATACGAATGAAGTTAAAATTAAAAAACCATTAGTCCCATTAAAATTAATGTTAGCAACTATGAACATAATTTTCATTATCATTTATAACTTGTTCACTTTTAGGTTTTAAGTTCCTCATTGCAGACTTCATATGGCTGAAGTCTGTCCTAGGCCTACAACCTACGAATTTATTTTGCAAAATGTGCCAGTTTTAGCTTCAGTCAAGTTTAAAACATGCCCTGCTTTAAATAAGGCGTTTCCTTTAGAGAAAGACTGATTGGATTTATAGTCTGCAAAAATATTTTCAAAGCCGTATTCAATTAAATAATCATCACAAATTGACATTTTTTACATAGGAAGACATCCATTTGTTCAGTCAAGGGTTGCTCGCGAGCGCCACGAGGAGCGCTGCCTGTCATTTCAGTGGCGCCATCAGTGGCTAATCTCGGTGCCCATACAACAAGAAGATGGCCTGGCTTCTGTGGAAACAATTTCCTAATACGCACACGAGGGCAACGTTTGAAAATTTGAGACGTGTCTCAAAACAGCTCCTGCATGCAGGTTACACTAAATACATCAACAACATTGCGAATAGCGCTACGAAAAACCCCAAGACATTTTGGTCACTTATAAATAGCAGAAGAAAAGCCGACAGAATACCGGACGAACTTGTATACAATAACTCCACTGCCACTGGCGAACACAGGCCTGAGTTATTTAGCAATTATTTTCACTCAAACTTCACACCTCCTACTGATAATTTAACTTTACCGCCAATCATCAAAGTTGCATCACATACATTGTCTTCCCTGAAAACGTCATCTGCCGAAGTACATCAACTATTGAGTGCTGTGTCTCCCTCTCGCGCCACAGGGCCGGATAATCTCGGCTCGGTATTCCTACGAACAATGGCTGAAAGTCTCACTCGCCCAGTTGTGTGCATCTTTAATCGCTGTTTTGAAGAAGGTATTTTCCCAGACAAGTGGAAACAGGCGAACGTAATCCCCCTCTTTAAAGCAGGTAGCAAAGACAAGGCAGACGTCGCGTGCTATCGGCCCATTTCGCTGTTGTCCACCCTGTCAATTGTGTGTGAAAGGGTCATTCACAAGCGTCTCTCGGCATTCACACTACCGCTCATCTCAAAACATCAACATGGGTTCTTGCCCGGGCTATCGTGCCTGTCAAATCTGACAGTGTTGCAACATCACGCTTGTAACGCCATCGCTGACGGCTCACAACTTGATGTTGTTTACATTGACATCGCCAAAGCATTTGACACTGTCAGTCATAAACTCCTCATCCACAAGCTCTCCGACCGTTTCAACATCCATGGTAGCTTTCTGTCGTTGTTGACAAGCTTCTTGTCAGGGCGTACGCAGCGTGTTGTCGTCTTGATGGCTTCCAGTCTTGTGAGGGGTGCCGCAAGGCAGTGTTCTTGGGCCCCTCTGTTTCACGCTGTTTATGGACGACCTCGCCGACGCAATAGCCTCCATCAACTGCGAAATGCTCCTCTACGCCGATGACTGCAAGCTGTTTGCCAGGATCAAAACCCTTGTGGATGTGGAGACACTTCAACGTGCATTAGATCTTATCTCAGTGTGGTGCCGTGAGTGGGCTTTGAAGCCAAATCCAACGAAGTGTACTGTAATGACTGTGTGCTTAAAGACTTATCCTTTGGTGGCATCATATGTTGTTTCAGGTCACCAAATAAAGCGTGTGGAATGTCAAAGAGATTTAGGTGTGATTTTCGACACAAAGTTTAGTTTTAAAACACACATTGAGAAGGTTGTTTCGCGTGCCATGTCCCTGGTAGGGCTGCTGTATCGCTTCACCGAAATACGCAGCACGGAGGCGCTAAGGGCTTACTACACTGGCTGCGTATTGCCGGTGATGGAGTATTGTTGCCCTATTTGGGGCATGGCGGCGAAAACAAACCTTAAACGTCTAGACCGTGTCTCGTCTTTCTTTGCGGCTATTGTTAAGCACAGGGTAACGCATTTCCGAGAAACTGACAAAGGAACTATCCTGTGCTCTCTTGGAATACAGCCCTTAGAAAAACGGAGATGCTTGCATGACATGCGTTTTTGACCGGCCATATAAGGTCCAGTGAACTTGTTTCTCTCTTCCACTTACATGTTCCCTCCCGAAATACTCGTCTCAACCACATCTTTCACCTTTCCACCCCTAGAATCACTCTGTTACAAAGATCATTATCACACCGCCTTCCTTCTACCTTCAATAAATTATCTTCCGATTTAACTCATCTTGATGTATTTTCCCCGCCGAATGTATTTCAAAATGATATCAAATTAGCCGTTAGCAGTCATTATAAGACCTAACGTTTTGTTCTTGTGTTGGGTTGTGTTGTTTTGTTTTGTTTTGTTATGTTTGTTTTGTTTTTGTAAGTTGTTATATGTTTCAATATAAACTGGCATTTGCTGTATTTGAAACTTTGAGAATAAATAAATAAAAAAAATAAAAAAAAAAAAAGTAGTAGTAGTAGTAGTAGTAGATGTAGTAGTAGTAGCAGTAGTAGTAGTTGTAGTAGAAGTAGTAGTAGTAGTAGTAGTAGATGTAGAAGTAGTAGCAGTAGTAGTAGTAGTAGTAGTAGTAGTAGAAGTAGTAGTAGTAGTAGTAGTAGTAGTAGTAGTAGTAGTAGTAGTAGTAGTAGTAGTATTAGTGGTAGTGGTAGTAGTGGTAGTAGTAGTGGTAGTAGTTTTTTTTTTTCAAATTTATTTATTGTCAAAACAAATCATACAGTACAAATAAATCAAACCCCACAAAGCTACGCAGTAGCTTGTCTGCGGGGTAACAATAAATCATGTAAATATTAAATGTCTTGACTCCGCCTGACAAATACACAAAAACACAAAAAAAAAACACAACAAACGTTCTTCAAACACAAACACAAAGCACTTTGTACCTACCCAATAAGATTATAAAAAAGAACAAAAAGGGTTAACAAATTTACATTAAGCCATACAAATAATATTCCTACATTCACATGTTATTGACTGTCCACTGTTTAAGGATTTTTTTAATTTGTGAAAAGGATGTAAGCGATACTAGCTCTTGTGGCAGTTTATTATACAATAATGGCACCAAATGTTTCTTTTGTTGCTCGCCATACCTATTAAAAATATCACGTGGCATCAGAAATCTGGTTTTATCTCTGGTATCGTGCGAATGCTGAGCCATTAATTTATGCTCTCGAGAGAAATAATTTGTTAATATGAAAATATAAAAATGTAATTTTCTAACTGTTAGTAATTTACAAGTATCAGATTTTCCAAAAATGACTTTCCAAATTGAATATTGCAATCTTTCAACTTTACTTAAATACGAGGCTGTGGTATTGCCCCATGATAACAGAGCGTATCTAATCAATGACTCACCAAGTGCATAATACACGGTTACTAAGACTCCTGTGGTTACATACGGCTTTAGAACGCGTATACTATATAGCGTAGACCGTAGCCTACGACAAAGCTTATCAATATGTTTATCCCATTTAAAAGTATTATCTACAGTGACACCTAAATAAACATGTTCAAAACAATGTTCTATGAATTTGTGACAACTACATACCATTTGATTCGTTGAACAATTGAATCTAAAATTCCTATGTAGACATGCATAGTCATGAAAAACAATTTTAAGTTGCTGTGACACTGTAGATGGAGAGTGTATATGCATTACCTTAGTTTTTTTATAGTTAATTGTCAAACCATTATCATGGGACCATCTCAAAATATTCAGAAAATCAACTTGGAGCAATTTATTTACAATGTCGAAAATTTTATTGATTGCCACTAAAACTGTGTCATCCGCATAAAGAAAAATGTAACATCCTGTCACAACTTTCAACATATCATTTACATACACTAAATACAATAGTGGGCCCAAAATAGAGCCCTGAGACACACCAGATTTACAGTTCCCCAATTTACTGTGAGTAGACCCATACTTAACAGTCACTCTCCTCCCTGTAAGATAATTCCGAAACAAATCTAAAAGAGGCCCACGTATTCCTATCTTTTTTAAAGCAAGCAACAGCCGATCATAAAGTAGGGTATCGAATGCTTTTGAAAAATCTATGAAAATTACACCAACATGTAAATTTCTATTTAAAGCTCCAAACACTGTGTCCGAAAAGTCATTTAGTAGACTTGATGTACTTTTATTTTTTTGGAAGCCATACTGTCTCCTGTCAATAATTTTGAAATCATGCATGTAAGAAATTAATTGATCCGCTAAAAATCTTTCCATAACTTTTTCAATTGAAGGCAGTATTGCAATGGGTCTGTAATTATTAAAATCCATGTGGTCACCACTTTTAAATATAGGCCTCAGAATAGAGCACTTCAAACCATCAGGAATTACCCCAGTTTTTACGATTAGATTGATCAACTGTGCTATAATTGGGCTTATATTTTCAGAAATTAATTTTATATCACACATCCTAATCCTATCGATGCCCGGACCTTTATTACTGCTTAGACTTTGAATGACGTCACTTATCAACTTAGGTGTTGCTTTTCGAAAATTCATCGATTGCAAAGCACAATCTCGATTCGCAGTTATAGTTTCAATGACACAATCATGTTTTATCGCCTCTACCTCATCTGAAAAAGAATTTACGAAACCGTCAACTATACTAGTTGCATCAAGGGTTTTTCCCATGTATTTAGATATAATATCATCTGGCGAGTTTTTTGTCTGCTTACCAATTACCAAATTAATTTCGTTCCAAGTGTTTCGAATATTGTCTTTACAATTTGAAAACCTCGATTTATAATAACTAATTTTATCCCTAGCCAGCTGTTTACTTACCATGTTTCTGCATTTTTTGTATTCGTTTCTAAAATCCATATTATTACTAGAGTGTTTCCACTTACGAAACCACTTGTCCCTCTCTTTCATTTTCTTTTTCAAAGTAAGAGTAACCCATGGTTTCCGGTTTCTAGAATAAAGACCCGAACACATCCTAACTTCCTCAGCACTATCATACACCCGCTTAAAGATATTAGAAATTTCATCATAAAGCTGACATGGGTCATCACAGTCCATTAAATGATCCCAATTAATGGCAGTTAACGCTTGTCTTATTTTGTTATCATTTAAAATTATTTTCTCTGTTTTCTCAGTTCCGTTCTCTCTTACGTCAATACCCTTATGAATTCCCACCCCCACAATATAATGGTCCGATATCTTAGCTTCGTATATAGCAGAGTGCAGATCCTTATCACAGATGACAAGTTTAACGAAAATATGATCTATACAAGTTCTAGAAATACAACCAGCCCTTTCTTCTACTATTGTATCACCAGTAATGCATCCTCTCATACCATAACTTGCCATAACATCTTTATAACGTTGAACATTTATGTCACAATTATCATTTATATTTAAATTAACATCGCCAACTAAAACAATTTGATCCTGAACTGACACATTTTCTAACCAACAACTCAACTCATTGATAAAGTTTATAATATTTGTATTATTTGGCGGTCGATATAGGGATAACACACGCGTATTTACTCCATTTAGTGTAATAACACCATGTATACCTTCAAAATACTGGAACGTCAAGTCTGACAACACAAAATCAACTCCTTCACGAACGTAAACAATAACACCGCCACCGCGGCAACTCTCCCGCAAGTTCGAGTACATATCGAACCCTTTAATGCTAAACGTGTCTTTCTCATCATTCTTAATGTTTACTTCACCTAATATTAAAATATGAAGAGAAGGAAGAAGATCATCTATGTAGATCAACATTTCATCGAAATGAAATTTCACAGATCTAATATTTAAAAATAAAATATTAAACTTATCATGAAATATTTTTATCACTTCCTCGTCCACACAAACGTAACTCGCTTCGTTCACATAGGGCAAAATATCCAACTCGTAATCAGCCATTTTGATGGTATTTAAAGTCTACATATCAACAATAATAGAGTAAAACAAACTAAACTAGCTTATCCAGGTCACGAACAAACGTTATCGTCAATATGGGCGCTGACTCATTCTTGCGAGCTAATATCTTGCCAAAGCGGAACCAAACAAATTTATAGTCTTTCTCGCGACCTGTTGACTTTGCTTGCCAGAAAAGGTTCTTAAAAAACGGGGTAATATTTTCGTTTATGTAAATCCTTGAATCGTTTCCATTGTCAATTATATCTCGGTTCACGATTTTAGCCATATTTTTTTTACTAACGAACTCGTCTCTCTTCCTTCTTGATAAGAATTGCACAATTACGTTCGGTGTTTTCCCCTGCTTCGCTGGTAGAAGGTGCACAGCTTCAATATCTCCCTTATCAAGGCGTATACCAAGCTTGTCGGCGACATTCATTACAACCTTCTCCAAGCGCTCGTTTTTCACCTGCTGTACTTCGGCGAGTTCCAAGTTACACTTCCTTCCATATTGCTCCATATTGTTAATTCTAGCGGTAAGCATCTCAATCACCTCATCCCTCTGTTTGATTTTCCCAACCAAACTTTCAATAGTCTTATTCATGGCAGCCACAACACCATTTGTTTCCTCAAATTTTTTAACAAGTTCATCATAGCGATCAGAAAGAAACTGTTGGCTTTTTTCTATATCGCGTTTAAGCTCGGCAAAGTGCTTCTCAAACAATATTAATTCACTACTTTTTCTATACATATCCGGTTGCTTGCAATTAGCACATCGCCAATTTGCTTTTCGATTTTTGGACATGGAACGATAAGTCTCCTCACTCAGCGACGCACACTCGAAATGTATCTTATCCTCACAACCCTTACATTCAACATACAAACCCTCCTTGGGCAGCGCATCATCGCACACGGAACACGTAACCATGCTTATCACTACGTTCGCAACAACACGGATAGCAAGAGCTCGCACACCACACAACCTTCCTCGACGAGAGCCAAGACAGTAGTAGTAGTAGTAGTAGTAGTAGTAGTTGTAGTAGTAGTAGTAGTAGTAGTGGTAGTAGTAGTAGTAGTAGTAGTAGTAGTAGTAGTAGTAGTAGTAGTAGTAGTTTTTTTTTTTTTTTTTTTTTTTAAGATTTTTATTGATGAAACATGACAATATACATTTCAGACTCCACAAAGCTACTGCATCGTAGCTTGACTGCAGAGTCGTTAACAACATATGTATATTACAATAGGTATTCTTGTCCCATCACTTAACCTACACAAATACATTAGTACACATACACACATACAAAGATTATACTTAACTAAACAATGATCTTGAATTGGTATTTTTTTTTTTTTTTTATTTAAAATTTAATTGTAATCAAGGCTTTTTAAGTCATAATGTGAAAACAAACCACCTTGTGCAAAAAACAAAAATAAATCAGTATCAATATTCGTACAATATTCATACATTCATTCATACTCCTACCATATCGTTATCAGTTGTAAGAACCCATCTTTTAACTTGTTTTTTAACTTCACTTAATGTTTTCAGACTTTGAAATTCCTGTGGAAGGTAATTTAAATATTTAGGCACTAATACTTTTTTCCCTTGTGCTCCGTAGTTATTACTGTATCTTGGAATTATATATTTATCACGATTTCTTGTTCCGTATTTATGTTCTGCAATCAATTTATACTTATGTGAAAAATAATACGTTCTTAAAATTAAATACAAATGTAATTGATAGATTGTCATTATACCACAACCGGAGGCGTTGTTACTATCCGGGCATATAATTTTAATTATCCTTTGCTGAATATTTAAAACATCTTTCAAATATGTTGCTGTGGTTGCTCCCCATGCTAGTAGACCGTAAGTTATTAATGATTGTGCCACAGCAAAATATATCGTTTTCAACAGCTTTTCATTTACATACATTTTTAATACTTTTATCCCATATAAGGCAGACCTTAATCTTGAACACAACTTTTCGATATGGTTACTCCACTTAAAATTATAGTCAATCACAAGTCCTAAATATGCTATTTCCAAAACATTATCCAACCTTCTGCTACATACAATTAATATTAACTAAATCTGTATCAGCTCTGAAATTCCTATGTAAACACCCATAATCGTGATATACTATGTCGACATTTTCATGATTTTTAAAAGGTGAGTGTATAAACATAACTTTTGTTTTTTTGTAATTGATAACTAAACCATAATCATGTGCCCATCGTAATAAGTTATTAAAATCAGACTGCAATATCCGCCTTGCAACACTGAGTTGCGCATGAGCCACTGCCAAAGCTGTATCATCTGCATATAAATAGATTGAACATTTTTTAACCTGACGTAACATGTCGTTAACATAAATCAAATACAGAAGAGGACCTAAAATGGATCCTTGTGGTACCCCCGAAGAAACCAGTACTTTTCTACTAATGAAATCATTAATTTTTACAACCATGTATCTGCCTGATAAATAATTTTGAAACCAGTAGTAGTAGTAGTAGTAGTAGTAGTAGTAGTAGTATTAGTTGTAGTAGTAGTAGTAGTAGTAGTAGTAGTAGTAGTAGTTGTAGTAGTAGTAGTAGTAGTAGTAGTAGTAGTAGAAGTAGTAGTAGTAGTAGTTGTAGTAGTAGTAGTAGTAGTAGTAGTAGTAGTAGTAGTAGTAGTAGTAGTAGTAGTAGTAGTAGTTGTTGTAGAAGTAGTAGTAGTAGAAGTAGTAGTAGTAGTAGTAGTAGTAGTAGTAGTAGTAGTAGTAGTAGTAGTAGTAGTAGTAGTAGAAGTAGTAGTAGTGGTAGTGGTAGTAGTGGTAGTAGTAGTGGTAGTGGTGGTGGAAGAGGTAGTGGTAGTGGAAGAGGTAGTGGTAGTGGTCGTGGTAGTAGTAGTAGTAGTAGTAGTAGTAGTAGTAGTAGTAGTAGTAGTAGTAGTAGTAGTAGTAGTAGTAGTAGTTGTTGTAGTAGTAGAGGTAGTAGTAGTAGTAGTAGTAGTAGTAGTAGTAGTAGTGGTAGTAGTAGTAGTAGTAGTGGTAGTAGTAGTGGTAGTGGTAGTGGAAGAGGCAGTAGTAGTACTAGTAGTAGTAGTGGTAGTAGTAGTAGAAGTAGTGGTAGTAGTAGTGGTAGTGGTGGTGGAAGAGGCAGTAGTAGTACTAGTAGTAGTAGTAGTAGTAGTAGTAGAAGTAGTGGTAGTAGTAGTAGTAGTAGTGGTGGTAGTAGTAGTAGTAGTAGTAGTAGTAGTAGTAGTAGTAGTAGTAGTAGTAGTAGTAGTAGTAGTAGTAGTGGTGGTAGTAGTGGTAGTGGTGGTGGAAGAGGTAGTGGTAGTGGTAGTGTTAGTAGTAGTAGTGTTTTTTCTTTCACATTAGGTCTACAAAGATTGGTTTTGCTTGATAAGAATAACGGCTTAAACTTACAACTTCCTATGTAGAGTGGACAGCTTTGAGAGTCCATGGGAAACTTTCGTAAGTGCATCGGGCATTCAGCTTTTATTGTTAATCTGAAACATAAAAATGATTTTATTCCCTTGTGTGATGCTCGCTCGCTTTGCTTACACCGTAGACAAGCGCGAGCCTAGTAACAGTGAATAGTTAGTTGTATCTGAAGGATAAAACTATGTGTAAACGTGAGCGTCGTCTTTTAAAGAAATTAAAAACTACTTTTTAATACTATTGTAAAACATACGTGAAGCGACTGTTTTTGAATTCCAAGTAACGTATTTTAAGGGTGAAGCATATTCATAGTAAACATATTAATTAGCTCGTCCAACAATTTTATTGTGCATGCTGGATAATATGAGTGTTATCAACGCAACTATGAGCCTAAATTTTCATAAATAATGTAGTAAATAGGAAATTTTGGACAAACGATTAAACAGTATAATTAAACGCCGAGCCAATAATAACACGCCAGGTCTAAACATTGTCTTCCCACACCTATAACCATAAGCCTACAACGAACTATACAGAGAGAGAAAGAAAGAAAGAGAAAGCTTGACAATTATTGCTAGTGTGTCGCTCGCTAACAGCAAAGGAAGATGCACGATATTATTCAGTGCAAGGTATAACTCTGGCAAGCCGTGACATCACCTGGCTTCTTCTGTTCTGTGAATGTGTGTTTCTCTTTACCTCTGGACCCTCAGCAGCAGAGATGAGATGAGGGCGGCCACATATTTTAATACGAGCTATTTTTAAAACGCCCTATTAAAAACCCGCTTTGATGATCACATAAGTTGTGACCCGCTAATACACGTTTGTTAGACTTATCTGCTACGGGACCATTAACTTATTCTGCGGTTTTTTGCACTTTTTTTTGTTCTCTGTGTTCTCTGCTAGTGCAAGGAGGTTTTGGATTCATTTCCATACATCACTTGCAATCATGTCTGAAGAGAAGTTTTTACTATGAGTGAATAAAGTAATAAGGTGAATTTAGTCGTTGAAATACTCTGGACATTGATTCCCAACCTATCTAGTTACCTAATTACTTTACCGTGGAACGACAGAGAACGCAAAGTGGCATCACGCGATAGTCTTATTACCATACCGTGGAACGACAGAGAACGCAAAGTGGCATCACGCGATAGTCTTATTACTATACCGTGGAACGACAGAGAACGCAAAGTGGCATCACGCGATAGTCTTATTACTATTCGAGGGGTCGCCACTTCGATTCCACACGTTTACCTCAGTTATGGGGCGAATTATGCAGTTATTGAATCTAACATTATATAACCATCGGACATCAATCTCTAGGTATCGAAATACCATATGAGCTTAGATAATCAGGATGATAATGTAATCGAGCAGGTATTTATACACACATATTAACTTTAATTTCCCTTGCATTTTCGCGAAATTAATAATTTAAGGCATGAAAAATTATTTAATATACAATCTTTAAAAATTTAGCACCTTATTTTTTTTTGGAATACGTGAACAAGATCTGTTTTATAAATGTATGTTGATTATAAAGCAATTTTTTATTGTTCAACTTGTAAAAAAAAACAGTGTTTTTGTGAACTTCTCATCAAGTTTGTGTCAAGTTCATGGTGGACAACTTGCTGACAGACGTCAACAAAATCCTGTGAGTGCATGATCTTATATGTATATCAATAACTGTAAACATTTCAAGGATATCTTTCTTATATATGCTAAGAAAAAGGTACATCAACTTATGAAGATAAGGCTATCCTGTTTTCCTTGTTCTTCGATTAATTGTGAAGAAAGATAAAATAAATTAAACGTTTCCACCCCAGCTTTTGTTGTTGACCGAGAAAGTCTTTGAAAGTGAATAATACCCTTGGCTTGAATCGAACCCAATCATCCCGCGTTAAAGAACCTTAAGGACAAACAAGTTTGATACTGGTGACGCAATAATGGAAGAGCGGATTTAGACGGAGTCAAGTCATTGTAGCACTCTGCACTATAAAGAAAGTAGTGAGGTGAAACGCGGAACACCATTTCGCCCCATTTCATTCGCCACGTCAAGAAGCCACTTTGTCACTTCATTCGGCTAGAAGAATCCATTCTGACTTGGCCACATCACAACCCGAACCAAAGCCCGGGATATATTCTTAGTTGCGTTTTCAAAACTAGGGGGGGGGGGCGATGTGGTATGGACGTTACCAAAAGAGACCCCCTCCCCACAAGAACCCCCTGTACACATCAAACAAGATACACCAAACAGTAAACAAACAAATCAGTTTTACAAAAGTAGTAAATGTAAATAATTGTAGCAATGAACATATGCCTCATGGAGTAGGTGAGGTAGCTAGCTACAGTTGTAGAAGTTCTAGCAATGAACATATACCTCATGGAGAAGGTGAGGTAGCTAGCTACAGTTGTAGAAGTTGTAGCAATGAACATATACCTCATGGAGTAGGTGAGGTAGCTAGCTACAGTTGTAGAAGTTCTAGCAATGAACATATACCTCTTGGAGTAGGTGTGGTAGCTAGCTGCAGTTGTAGAAGTTGTAGAAATGAACGTATACATCATGGAGTAGGTGAGGTAGCTAGCTACAGTTGTAGAAGTTGTAGCAATGAACATATACCTCATGGAGTAGGTGAGGTAGCTAGCTACAGTTGTAGAAGTTCTAGCAATGGACATATACCTCATGGAGTAGGTGAGGTAGCTAGCTACAGAGCTACAGTTGTAGGAGTTGTAGCAATGAACATATGCCTCATGGAGTAGGTGAGGTAGCTAGCTACAGTTGTAGAAGTTCTAGCAATGAACATATACCTCATGGAGAAGGTGAGGTAGCTAGCTACAGTTTTAGAAGTTGTAGCAATGAACATATACCTCATGGAGTAGGTGAGGTAGCTATCTACAGTTGTAGAAGTTGTAGCAATGAACATATACCTCATGGAGAAGGTGAGGTAGCTAGCTTCCGTTGTAGAAGTTGTAGCAATGAACATGTACCTCATGGAGAAGGTGAGGTAGCTAGCTACAGTTGTAGAAGTTGTAGCAATGAACATATACCTCATGGAGTAGGTGAGGTAGCTAGCTACAGTTGTAGAAGTTGAAGCAATGAACATATGCCTCATGGAGTAGGTGAGGTAGCTAGCTACAGTTGTAGAAGTTGTAGCAATGAACATATACCTCATGGAGTAGGTGAGGTAGCTAGCTACAGTTGTAGAAGTTGTAGCAATGAACATATACCTCATGGAGTAGGTGAGGTAGCTAGCTACAGTTGTAGAAGTTCTAGCAATGAACATATACCTCATTGAGTAGGTGAGGTAGCTAGCTGCAGTTGTAGAAGTTGTAGCAATGGACATATATCTCATGGAGTAGGTGAGGTAGCTAGCTACAGTTGTAGAAGTTGTAGCAATGAACATATACCTCATGGAGTAGGTGAGGTAGCTAGCTACAGTTGTAGAAGTTCTAGCAATGAACATATACCTCATAGAGTAGGTGAGGTAGCTAGCTACAGTTGTAGAAGTTCTAGCAATGAACATATACCTCATTGAGTAGGTGAGGTAGCCGTCATTACGGAGTCTCAGGAACTTGTTAGGCACGGTGATGCGATGAAGATGTGATTTCTTGCCGTTCATGAAGTAGGTGTCTGGCTTCCACACTCGGTCCAGGATGAGCCACGAGAGAGAGAACTCGTTGAACCCAAGGAAACTGTACGCCAGTCTCTTGTCGTACCACGTCTGGCGGAAGTAGCAGTCCATTCCGTAGCTCTGATCAAAGTATGGCAATTAGATAATAATATTTCACAAAATTGGGACAATATCTGCTTGATCTCCGCCTAGCGGAGGCTTGAGGAACTCTCAAGTTGGGAGTTCGACGAGCCTCCGCTAGGCGGAGAGATACCTTGGATAGGGATAAACAACTGTCTATAAAGGCAGGAACGCAGGGTTGTAGTGAAGGGGACACGAGATAACACAATAGTTAAACATCGGCCTGGAACGTGTTCCTTGCAACGCGGGGACAGTCGCGTCTCCTTGTATCCCGCTTGCGTCGTTGCTAATGACACAACAGATTTATTAAATTGATAATTTGCTCAATTTTTTTACTTTTGTAACTCATTTTATGTTATTTTCTATTTCCCATTTTTTTCACAAAAATGTTTCATTTCCATAATAAAGTAGAGTGAATTTTCATGTTTTCCTATTTATTTGTGATTATGACGTCCTGACCATGTATCAGCTGATCATGTATCAACTACAGATTATCTTACTCGTCATAAGAAGCATATGCAATCAATTTAACGTCTAGACTGACTCATAGTGGTTAAAAGTGGCAGTTAAAAACATTTCCACGTGCCATTACTTGTAACTTAACATTTAATTTTCTGTTCGCCTTGCTGACACTCTTTGCATTATTAAGAAAATTTCGTGAAATAACAGAAAATAAATTCAACTACTGAGGAAAGTAATCGAAACTGTAACTCAATTACTTTGATCATAAAGTAACTGTATATGTTATTGAAGTACTTTTACGAGCAAGTAACCGAAACTGTAATTGAATTACTTAACAAAAGTAAATTTGACAACACTGTGCTCTGGTATCGAAGAAAGTGGGCAGTCCATGTTGGCATCCAAGGTCGCGTCTACGGACGCATTTTGCTTCTAGTCTCTATTTGCTTCTCTAATAAGTCTAAAAAATGTCCCGTTGAACAACAATTTTGTCCTGTTAAAATTTACCTCAATCGTAAAGGTTGCGGACTGTAAATATCATTTTTGATGCCAATTGGCTATTGACTTTGTATTTTGTACTTTTGTTAAGAAAAGAAAAGAATAAAATGATTTGAAATTAAATTCAAATAAATGAATACCAAAACCATTGATTATAACATCAATAATGTAAGTTGTCACAATTTCTAGGCTGCGGCCGCATAGACGGAGGTTACTTGGATGGTAGTGGGTAGGTAGGTCCCTAGAAGTAACCCTCGAGGTAAGTATCCGACACTGCATTCTTATGGCGCCGGCCGCACTGCACACTCTAAACCTATAGCCAACCAGTAGAGCGGGTAGCCAGGCCATGTACCATTCGTGTTGGATAATTCCATCTATGCACTAGGATCACATCACAAGCATGGAGGAGCAATGTTTAGATAGCGACATAGTGCAAGCCTGACTCACAGTCTCACACTAACTAGATTCTAGGTGGGTTCACAGGTTGTGCGGCCTAGATTTCTAGTCCACCTACTAGCATCCAGCGTAGGGTGTCAATTTGAAAAGTGAAAAAACGGGACAGAATAATTATCAGATAAACTAGTCTTTGTGGCTTGTAGTCGCGTGGAACAGAAGGGGTCTGGGGCGAAGCCCCAGCCTGCGGAGGCGAAATTTGTTTCTGATATTTGTGTCCTTAAGACAGCATTTACAACGATCTGAGCAAGTAAGAAAAGTTTGTTTCGGGTACATTATCAAATTCAAATTCAAATATTAATATTAATGTATTTATTTATTTATCGTGATTTACAGTTATGTTTATGTTATTGACATTGTGTTAAAAATTTACAGCAGACGAGCCATGAGCTGCACGCGTTAAATCGATATATTTACAAAAACGGGACAATACAGTGTCCCGTGAACAGTTGTCGGGACACCGGGACAGGTTCCTTTAAAACGGGACGAATGGAGACCCTATTTCAGCGTCTACTTGTTACCCTCCGTCTGTACAACCGCAGCCTTTCAAGTGACGTCAGTCAAGTCACGAGGCTACTCTCACAGTTGATGTTTGCTCTTCACTTTATTACGCACGACTGCTGTTTTATATGGCAACGTCGCTCATCCATACATCAACATAAGTGAATGTTATATATAGATGATAGAGGCAAACTCACCTCATCGTTCTCGGAAACTGGACCTATACTCTTGATGTACATGTTCACTTGTACAGTGACCGGTGGGCCTGCAACAATAATACTGAGATAGGTGACTTGAAATACGAATATATATATATATTTTTTTTAGTGAATCACTAAGGCCCGCAACTAATTTCAGGAGTTACAGTCAATTAACCATTTTGCTGCGAAATTAAAAACTCCTCTATGTATGGAAAGTTATCAAAACCACCCCACAAATGAAATAAGTTCCTTTTGCCTATAATAATTTTCTATTGTTATTTCAGGTCATAACTCAGACAAACATTTGATTTTGTACAAATTATTTTCATTGTTATAATGTTTTAAGTTAAAAATCGCAGGTAAAATCTCCCAAAAGTACACACATGCCGCTGCGATTTAGCGGTAAAAACTAAACTTTTAGAAACACAGCTACTGTATTCTAACATCCCTGTTAACCTCGTGTGTGTGTTGTTTTTTGTAGGGTAATCGACTAAAGTCGAATTTCGCATCCCAACGTTTATTTTCCTACTTCTGTGCGGACCAATCAGAATCTGGAATTTCAAAATATTTGTTTCTCTGTAAACAAAACGCTGGCCAACATAACATACAGTAAAGATATACGAACAGATAGAGTGATGATTGATGTAAAATAATATTTACTTGCACTCGGTTCAACCTTATCTGGTGACATTTCAGCTGTTTTCTTTCACCCCCTGAACCGAATATCGTTGAATGAGAGCGAAGTTAAAAAGTGATGTGTTCGTGCTGCTTGTCAGAACTACCCATTCATGCATTTACCAACAACTGAGAGTAGTAAGGGGTGTACGAACAGAGTAGTAACCCTTACTACTCTGTACGAACTACTACTGTGTACGAACACACTAGTAAGAGTAGTAAGGGTGTACGGACACACTAGTAAGAGTAGTAAGGGTGTACGGACACGCTAGTAATAGAGTCGTAAGGGTGTACGAACACACTAGTAAGAGTAGTAAGGGTGTACGGACACGCTAGTAATAGAGTCGTAAGGGTGTACGAACACACTTGTAAGAGTAGTAAGGGTGTACGGACACACTAGTAAGAGTAGTAAGGGTGTACGGACACGCTAGTAATAGAGTCGTAAGGGTGTACGAACACACTAGTAAGAGTAGTAAGGGTGTACGGACACACTAGTAAGAGTAGTAAGGTTGTACGGACACACTAGTAATAGGGTAGTAAGGGTGTACGAACACACTAACTGAGTAGTAAGAGTGTGCAGCAGTAGTAAGAGAATAGTAAGGGTTGTAAGAATACAGTTGTAAGGGTTGTACGAACACGCCAGTAAGAGAGTAGTAAGGGCGTACAAACACACTTACTGAGTAGTAAGAGTGTGCGGCAATAGTAAGAGAATAGTAAGGGTTGTAAGAATACAGTTGTAAGGGTTGTACGAACACGCCAGTAAGAGAGTAGTAAGGGCGTACAAACACACTTACTGAGTAGTAAGAGTGTGCGGCAATAGTACGAGAATAGTAAGGGTTGTAAGAACACAGTTGTAAGGGTTGTACGAACACGCCAGTAAGAGAGTAGTAAGGGCGTACAAACACACTTACTGAGTAGTAAGAGTGTGCGGCAATAGTACGAGAATAGTAAGGGTTGTAAGAACACAGTTGTAAGGGTTGTACGAACACGCCAGTAAGAGAGTAGTAAGGGCTTACAAACACACTTACTGAGTAGTAAGAGTGTGCGGCAATAGTACGAGAATAGTAAGGGTTGTAAGAACACAGTTGTAAGGGTTGTACGAACACGCCAGTAAGAGAGTAGTAAGGGCGTACAAACACACTTACTGAGAAGTAAGAGTGTTCGGCAATAGTAGGAGAATAGTAAGGGTTGTAAGAATACAGTTGTAAGGGTTGTACGAACACGCCAGTAAGAGAGTAGTAAGGGCGTACAAACACACTTACTGAGTAGTAAGAGTATGCGGCAATAGTACGAGAATAGTAAGGGTTGTAAGAATACAGTTGTAAGGGTTGTACGAACACACCAGTAAGAGAGTAGTAAGGGCGTACAAACACACTTACTGAGTAGTAAGAGTGTGCGGCAAAAGTAAGAGAATAGTAAGGGTTGTAAGAATACAGTTGTAAGGGTTGTACGAACACGCCAGTAAGAGAGTAGTAAGGGCGTACAAACACACTTACTGAGAAGTAAGAGTGTTCGGCAATAGTAAGAGAATAGTAAGGGTTGTAAGAACACAGTTGTAAGGGTTGTACGAACACACCAGTAAGAGAGTAGTAAGGGCGTACAAACACACTAACTGAGTAGTAAGAGTGTGCGGCAATAGTACGAGAATAGTAAGGGTTGTAAGAGTACAGTTGTAAGGGTTGTACGAACACACCAGTAAGAGAGTAGTAAGGGTGTACAAACACACTTACTGAGTAGTAAGAGTGTTCGGCAATAGTAAGAGAATAGTAAGGGTTGTAAGAATACAGTTGTAAGGGTTGTACGAACACACCAGTAAGAGAGTAGTAAGGGGGTACAAACACACTTACTGAGTAGTAAGAGTATGCGGCAATAGTACGAGAATAGTAAGGGTTGTAAGAATACAGTTGTAAGGGTTGTACGAACACACCAGTAAGAGAGTAGTAAGGGCGTACAAACACACTTACTGAGTAGTAAGAGTATGCGGCAATAGTACGAGAATAGTAAGGGTTGTAAGAATACAGTTGTAAGGGTTGTACGAACACACCAGTAAGAGAGTAGTAAGGGCGTACAAACACACTTACTGAGTAGTAAGAGTGTGCGGCAATAGTACGAGAATAGTAAGGGTTGTAAGAACACAGGTGAAACTTTTCCCGTTATATTTTAGAGCTCGGTCTAATGTTTGAATAATATCTTAGATCGGTTGAAGGGAGCTGTAGGCTCCTGCTCTTGCGCGGGCAATAACACCAAACTACAGACTGTAATTCAAGTTAACAATTATTTCAATGCGTGTGTGATTAGATTTTATGAGCGATGTACAAGTGTGGAGGCATTGAGAGAGTCGTTTTGGAAGTAACCATCCATAACGGGAAATGATATATGGTGTTGACAATGCATAACGTACCCAATAGCAGTTTTACGCTATCTCAAAATATTGTGGTTATTTATAGGTGCATATTTGCCAAGAAAATGTCAAGATTAATAGTACAAGGTATAAAATATTACCATCGTGGAGTTAATAATATTCGCCTTTAATTAAAAGTACCTATAAAGATGGCGCTACCAGTCACCGCGAGAAGTGTGTAATGGCGGCTATTATGATAAGATGGCGCTACCAGTCACCGCGAGAAGTGTGTAATGGCGGCTATTATGATAAGATGGCGCTACCAGTCACCGCGAGAAGTGTGTAATGGCGGCTATTATGATAAGATGGCGATACCAGTCACCGCGAGAAGTGTGTAATGGCGGCTATTATGATAAGATGGCGCTACCAGTCACCGCGAGAAGTGTGTAATGGCGGCTATTATGATAAGATGGCGTTACCAGTCACCGCGAGAAGTGTGTAATGGCGGCTATTATGATAAGATGGCGTTACCAGTCACCGCGAGAAGTGTGTAATGGCGGCTATTATGATAAGATGGCGTTACCAGTCACCGCGAGAAGTGTGTAATGGCGGCTATTATGATAAGATGGCGTTACCAGTCACCGCGAGAAGTGTGTAATGGCGGCTATTATGATAAGATGGCATTACCAGTCACCGCGAGAAGTGTGTAATGGCGGCTATTATGATAAGATGGCGTTACCAGTCACCGCGAGAAGTGTGTAATGGCGGCTATTATGATAAGATGGCGTTACCAGTCACCGCGAGAAGTGTGTAATGGCGGCTATTATGATAAGATGGCGTTACCAGTCACCGCGAGAAGTGTGTAATGGCGGCTATTATGATAAGATGGCATTACCAGTCACCGCGAGAAGAGTGTAATGGCGGCTATTATGATAAGATGGCATTACCAGTCACCGCGAGAAGTGTGTAATGGCGGCTATTATGATAAGATGGCGTTACCAGTCACCGCGAGAAGTGTGTAATGGCGGCTATTATGATAAGATGGCGTTACCAGTCACCGCGAGAAGTGTGTAATGGCGGCTATTATGATAAGATGGCGTTACCAGTCACCGCGAGAAGTGTGTAATGGCGGCTATTATGATAAGATGGCATTACCAGTCACCGCGAGAAGAGTGTAATGGCGGCTATTATGATAAGATGGCATTACCAGTCACCGCGAGAAGTGTGTAATGGCGGCTATTATGATAAGATGGCGTTACCAGTCACCGCGAGAAGTGTGTAATGGCGGCTATTATGATAAGATGGCGTTACCAGTCACCGCGAGAAGTGTGTAATGGCGGCTATTATGATAAGATGGCGTTACCAGTCACCGCGAGAAGTGTGTAATGGCGGCTATTATGATAAGATGGCGTTACCAGTCACCGCGAGAAGTGTGTAATGGCGGTTATTATGATAAGATGGCGTTACCAGTCACCGCGAGAAGTGTGTAATGGCGGCTATTATGATAAGATGGCGTTACCAGTCACCGCGAGAAGTGTGTAATGGCGGCTATTATGATAAGATGGCGTTACCAGTCACCGCGAGAAGTGTGTAATGGCGGCTATTATGATAAGATGGCGCTACCAGTCACCGCGAGAAGTGTGTAATGGCGGCTATTATGATAAGATGGCGTTACCAGTCACTGCGAGAAGTGTGTAATGGCGGCTATTATGATAAGATGGCGCTACCAGTCACCGCGAGAAGTGTGTAATGGCGGCTATTATGATAAGATGGCGTTACCAGTCACCGCGAGAAGTGTGTAATGGCGGCTATTATGATAAGATGGCGTTACCAGTCACCGCGAGAAGTGTGTAATGGCGGCTATTATGATAAGATGGCGCTACCAGTCACCGCGAGAAGTGTGTAATGGCGGCTATTATGATAAGATGGCGTTACCAGTCACCGCGAGAAGTGTGTAATGGCGGCTATTATGATAAGATGGCGTTACCAGTCACCGCGAGAAGTGTGTAATGGCGGCTATTATGATAAGATGGCGTTACCAGTCACCGCGAGAAGTGTGTAATGGCGGCTACTATCATAAGATGGCGTTACCAGTCACCGCGAGAAGTGTGTAATGGCGGCTTTTATGATAAGATGGCGTTACCAGTCACTGCGAGAAGTGTGTAATGGCGGCTATTATGATAAGATGGCGTTACCAGTCACCGCGAGAAGTGTGTAATGGCGGCTATTATGATAAGATGGCGTTACCAGTCACCGCGAGAAGTGTGTAATGGCGGCTATTATGATATGATGGCGTTACCAGTCACCGCGAGAAGAGTGTACTGGCGGCTATTATGATAAGATGGCGTTACCAGTCACCGCGAGAAGTGTGTAATGGCGGCTATTATGATAAGATGGCATTACCAGTCACCGCGAGAAGTGTGTAATGGCGGCTATTATGATAAGATGGCGTTACCAGTCACCGCGAGAAGTGTGTAATGGCGGCTATTATGATAAGATAGCGCTACCAGTCACCGCGAGAAGTGTGTTATGACGGCTATTATGATAAGATGGCGTTACCAGTCACTGCGAGAAGTGTGTAATGGCAGCTATTATGATAAGATGGCATTACCAGTCACCGCGAGAAGTGTGTAATGGCGGCTATTATGATAAGATGGCATTACCAGTCACCGCGAGAAGTGTGTAATGGCGGCTATTATGATAAGATGGCGATACCAGTCACCGCGAGAAGTGTGTAATGGCGGCTATTATGATAAGATGGCATTACCAGTCACCGCGAGAAGTGTGTAATGGCGGCTATTATGATAAGATGGCGTTACCAGTCACCGCGAGAAGTGTGTAATGGCGGCTATTATGATAAGATGGTGTTACCAGTCACCGCGAGAAGTGTGTAATGGCGGCTATTATGATAAGATGGCGTTACCAGTCACCGCGAGAAGTGTGTAATGGCGGCTGTTATGATAGGATGGCGTTACCAGTCACCGCGAGAAGTGTGTAATGGCGGCTATTATGATAAGATGGCATTACCAGTCACCGCGAGAAGTGTGTAATGGCGGCTATTATGATAAGATGGCGTTACCAGTCACCGCGAGAAGTGTGTAATGGCGGCTATTATGATAAGATGGCGTTACCAGTCACCGCGAGAAGTGTGTAATGGCGGCTATTATGATAGGATGGCGTTACCAGTCACCGCGAGAAGTGTGTAATGGCGGCTATTATGATAAGATGGCATTACCAGTCACCGCGAGAAGTGTGTAATGGCGGCTATTATGATAAGATGGCGTTACCAGTCACCGCGAGAAGTGTGTAATGGCGGCTATTATGATAAGATGGCGTTACCAGTCACCGCGAGAAGTGTGTAATGGCGGCTATTATGATAAGATGGCGTTACCAGTCACCGCGAGAAGTGTGTAATGGCGGCTATTATGATAAGATGGTGCTACCAGTCACCGCGAGAAGTGTGTAATGGCGACTATTATGATAAGATGGCATTACCAGTCACCGCGAGAAGTGTGTAATGGCGGCTATTATGATAAGATGGCGATACCAGTCACCGCGAGAAGTGTGTAATGGCGGCTATTATGATAAGATGGTGCTACCAGTCACCGCGAGAAGTGTGTAATGGCGACTATTATGATAAGATGGCGTTACCAGTCACCGCGAGAAGTGTGTAATGGCGGCTATTATGATAAGATGGTGTTACCAGTCACCGCGAGAAGTGTGTAATGGCGGCTATTATGATAAGATGGTGTTACCAGTCACCGCGAGAAGTGTGTAATGGCGGCTATTATGATAAGATGGCGTTACCAGTCACCGCGAGAAGTGTGTAATGGCGGCTATTATGATAAGATGGCGTTACCAGTCACCGCGAGAAGTGTGTAATGGCGGCTATTATGATAGGATGGCGTTACCAGTCACCGCGAGAAGTGTGTAATGGCGGCTATTATGATAAGATGGCATTACCAGTCACCGCGAGAAGTGTGTAATGGCGGCTATTATGATAAGATGGCGTTACCAGTCACCGCGAGAAGTGTGTAATGGCGGCTATTATGATAAGATGGCGTTACCAGTCACCGCGAGAAGTGTGTAATGGCGGCTATTATGATAAGATGGCGTTACCAGTCACCGCGAGAAGTGTGTAATGGCGGCTATTATGATAAGATGGCGTTACCAGTCACCGCGAGAAGTGTGTAATGGCGGCTATTATGATAAGATGGCGATACCAGTCACCGCGAGAAGTGTGTAATGGCGGCTATTATGATAAGATGGCGCTACCAGTCACCGCGAGAAGTGTGTAATGGCGGCTATTATGATAAGATGGCGTTACCAGTCACCGCGAGAAGTGTGTAATGGCGGCTATTATGATAGGATGGCGTTACCAGTCACCGCGAGAAGTGTGTAATGGCGGCTATTATGTTAAGATGGCATTACCAGTCACCGCGAGAAGTGTGTAATGGCGGCTATTATGATAAGATGGCGTTACCAGTCACTGCGAGAAGTGTGTAATGGCGGCTATTATGATAAGATGGCGTTACCAGTCACCGCGAGAAGTGTGTAATGGCGGCTATTATGATAAGATGGCGTTACCAGTCACTGCGAGAAGTGTGTTATGGCGGCTATTATGATAAGATGGCGTTACCAGTCACTGCGAGAAGTGTGTAATGGCGGCTATTATGATAAGATGGCGATACCAGTCACCGCGAGAAGTGTGTAATGGCGGCTATTATGATAAGATGGCGTTACCAGTCACTGCGAGAAGTGTGTAATGGCGGCTATTATGATAAGATGGCGTTACCAGTCACCGCGAGAAGTGTGTAATGGCGGCTATTATGATAAGATGGCGTTACCAGTCACCGCGAGAAGTGTGTAATGGCGGCTGTTTTGATAAGATGGCGTTACCAGTCACCGCGAGAAGTGTGTAATGGCGGCTATTATGATAAGATGGCGTTACCAGTCACCGCGAGAAGTGTGTTATGGCGGCTATTATGATAAGATGGCGTTACCAGTCACCGCGAGAAGTGTGTAATGGCGGCTATTATGATAAGATGGCGTTACCAGTCACCGCGAGAAGTGTGTAATGGCGGCTATTATGATAAGATGGCGTTACCAGTCACTGCGAGAAGTGTGTAATGGCGGCTATTATGATAAGATGGCGTTACCAGTCACCGCGAGAAGTGTGTAATGGCGGCTATTATGATAAGATGGCGTTACCAGTCACTGCGAGAAGTGTGTAATGGCGGCTATTATGATAAGATGGCGTTACCAGTCACCGCGAGAAGTGTGTAATGGCGGCTATTATGATAAGATGGCGTTACCAGTCACCGCGAGAAGTGTGTAATGGCGGCTATTATGATAAGATGGCGTTACCAGTCACCGCGAGAAGTGTGTAATGGCGGCTATTATGATAAGATGGCATTACCAGTCACCGCGAGAAGTGTGTAATGGCGGCTATTATGATAAGATGGCGTTACCAGTCACCGCGAGAAGTGTGTAATGGCGGCTATTATGATAAGATGGCGTTACCAGTCACTGCGAGAAGTGTGTAATGGCGGCTATTATGATAAGATGGCGTTACCAGTCACCGCGAGAAGTGTGTAATGGCGGCTATTATGATAAGATGGCGTTACCAGTCACCGCGAGAAGTGTGTAATGGCGGCTATTATGATAAGATGGCGTTACCAGTCACCGCGAGAAGTGTGTAATGGCGGCTATTATGATAAAATGGCGTTACCAGTCACCGCGAGAAGTGTGTAATGGCGGCTATTATGATAAGATGGCGTTACCAGTCACCGCGAGAAGTGTGTAATGGCGGCTCTTATGATAAGATGGCGTTACCAGTCACCGCGAGAAGTGTGTAATGGCGGCTATTATGATAAGATGGCGTTACCAGTCACCGCGAGAAGTGTGTAATGGCGGCTATTATGATAAGATGGCGTTACCAGTCACCGCGAGAAGTGTGTAATGGCGGCTATTATGATAAGATGGCGTTACCAGTCACCGCGAGAAGTGGGTAATGGCGGCTATTATGATAAGATGGCGTTAACAGTCACCGCGAGAAGTGTGTAATGGCGGCTATTATGATAAGATGGCGTTACCAGTCACCGCGAGAAGTGTGTAATGGCGGCTATTATGATAAGATGGCATTACCAGTCACCGCGAGAAGTGTGTAATGGCGGCTATTATGATAAGATGGCGTTACCAGTCACCGCGAGAAGTGTGTAATGGCGGCTATTATGATAAGATGGCGTTACCAGTCACCGCGAGAAGTGTGTAATGGCGGCTATTATGATAAGATGGCGTTACCAGTCACCGCGAGAAGTGTGTAATGGCGGCTATTATGATAAGATGGCGATACCAGTCACCGCGAGAAGTGTGTAATGGCGGCTATTATGATAAGATGGCGTTACCAGTCACCGCGAGAAGTGTGTAATGGCGGCTATTATGATAAGATGGCGTTACCAGTCACCGCGAGAAGTGTGTAATGGCGGCTATTATGATAAGATGGCGTTACCAGTCACCGCGAGAAGTGTGTAATGGCGGCTATTATGATAAGATGGCGTTACCAGTCACCGCGAGAAGTGTGTAATGGCGGCTATTATGATAAGATGGTGTTACCAGTCACCGCGAGAAGTGTGTTATGGCGGCTATTATGATAAAATGGCGTTACCAGTCACCGCGAGAAGTGTGTAATGGCGGCTATTATGATAAGATGGCGTTACCAGTCACCGCGAGAAGTGTGTAATGGCGGCTATTATGATAAGATGGCGTTACCAGTCACCGCGAGAAGTGTGTAATGGCGGCTATTATGATAAGATGGCATTACCAGTCACCGCGAGAAGTGTGTAATGGCGGCTATTATGATAAGATGGCGATACCAGTCACCGCGAGAAGTGTGTAATGGCGGCTATTATGATAAGATGGCGTTACCAGTCACCGCGAGAAGTGTGTAATGGCGGCTATTATGATAAGATGGCGTTACCAGTCACCGCGAGAAGTGTGTAATGGCGGCTATTATGATAAGATGGCGTTACCAGTCACCGCGAGAAGTGTGTAATGGCGGCTATTATGATAAGATGGCGATACCAGTCACCGCGAGAAGTGTGTAATGGCGGCTATTATGATAAGATGGCGTTACCAGTCACCGCGAGAAGTGTGTAATGGCGGCTATTATGATAAGATGGCGTTACCAGTCACCGCGAGAAGTGTGTAATGGCGGCTATTATGATAAGATGGCGTTACCAGTCACCGCGAGAAGTGTGTAATGGCGGCTATTATGATAAGATGGCGATACCAGTCACCGCGAGAAGTGTGTAATGGCGGCTATTATGATAAGATGGCGATACCAGTCACCGCGAGAAGTGTGTAATGGCGGCTATTATGATAAGATGGCGTTACCAGTCACCGCGAGAAGTGTGTAATGGCGGCTATTATGATAAGATGGCGTTACCAGTCACCGCGAGAAGTGTGTAATGGCGGCTATTATGATAAGATGGCGTTACCAGTCACCGCGAGAAGTGTGTAATGGCGGCTATTATGATAAGATGGCGTTACCAGTCACCGCGAGAAGTGTGTAATGGCGGCTATTATGATAAGATGGCATTACCAGTCACCGCGAGAAGTGTGTAATGGCGGCTTTTATGATAAGATGGCGTTACCAGTCACCGCGAGAAGTGTGTAATGGCGGCTATTATGATAAGATGGCGTTACCAGTCACCGCGAGAAGTGTGTAATGGCGGCTATTATGATAAGATGGCGTTACCAGTCACTGCGAGAAGTGTGTAATGGCGGCTATTATGATAAGATGGCATTACCAGTCACCGCGAGAAGTGTGTAATGGCGGCTATTATGATATGATGGCGTTACCAGTCACCGCGAGAAGTGTGTAATGGCGGCTATCATGATAAGATGGCGTTACCAGTCACCGCGAGAAGTGTGTAATGGCGGCTATTATGATAAGATGGCGTTACCAGTCACCGCGAGAAGTGTGTAATGGCGTTTATTATGAAAAGATGGCGTTACCAGTCACCGCGAGAAGTGTGTAATGGCGGCTATTATGATAAGATGGCGTTACCAGTCACCGCGAGAAGTGTGTAATGGCGGCTATTATGATAAGATGGCAATACCAGTCACCGCGAGAAGTGTGTAATGGCGGCTATTATGATAAGATGGCGTTACCAGTCACCGCGAGAAGTGTGTAATGGCGGCTATTATGATAAGATGGCGTTACCAGTCACCGCGAGAAGTGTGTAATGGCGGCTATTATGATAAGATGGCGTTACCAGTCACCGCGAGAAGTGTGTAATGGCGGCTATTATGATAAGATGGCGATACCAGTCACCGCGAGAAGTGTGTAATGGCGGCTATTATGATAAGATGGCGTTACCAGTCACCGCGAGAAGTGTGTAATGGCGGCTATTATGATAAGATGGCGTTACCAGTCACCGCGAGAAGTGTGTAATGGCGGCTATTATGATAAGATGGCGTTACCAGTCACCGCGAGAAGTGTGTAATGGCGGCTATTATGATAAGATGGCATTACCAGTCACCGCGAGAAGTGTGTAATGGCGGCTATTATGATAAGATGGCGTTACCAGTCACCGCGAGAAGTGTGTAATGGCGGCTATTATGATAAGATGGCGTTACCAGTCACCGCGAGAAGTGTGTAATGGCGGCTATTATGATAAGATGGCGTTACCAGTCACCGCGAGAAGTGTGTAATGGCGGCTATTATGATAAGATGGCGTTACCAGTCACCGCGAGAAGTGTGTAATGGCGGCTATTATGATAAGATGGCGTTACCAGTCACTGCGAGAAGTGTGTAATGGCGGCTATTATGATAAGATGGCATTACCAGTCACCGCGAGAAGTGTGTAATGGCGGCTATTATGATATGATGGCGTTACCAGTCACCGCGAGAAGTGTGTAATGGCGGCTATTATGATAAGATGGCGTTACCAGTCACCGCGAGAAGTGTGTAATGGCGGCTATTATGATAAAATGGCGTTACCAGTCACCGCGAGAAGTGTGTAATGGCGGCTATTATGATAAGATGGCGATACCAGTCACCGCGAGAAGTGTGTAATGGCGGCTATTATGATAAGATGGTGTTACCAGTCACCGCGAGAAGTGTGTAATGGCGGCTATTATGATAAGATGGCGTTACCAGTCACCGCGAGAAGTGTGTAATGGCGGCTATTATGATAAGATGGCGTTACCAGTCACCGCGAGAAGTGTGTAATGGCGGCTATTATGATAAGATGGCGATACCAGTCACTGCGAGAAGTGTGTAATGGCGGCTATTATGATAAGATGGGTTACCAGTCACCGCGAGAAGTGTGTAATGGCGGCTATTATGATAAGATGGCGTTACCAGTCACTGCGAGAAGTGTGTAATGGCGGCTATTATGATAAGATGGCGATACCAGTCACCGCGAGAAGTGTGTAATGGCGGCTAATATGATAAGATGGTGTTACCAGTCACCGCGACAAGTGTGTTATGGCGGCTATTATGATAAGATGGCGTTACCAGTCACCGCGAGAAGTGTGTAATGGCGGCTATTATGATAAGATGGCGTTACCAGTCACCGCGAGAAGTGTGTAATGGCGGCTATTATGATAAGATGGCGTTACCAGTCACTGCGAGAAGTGTGTAATGGCGGCTATTATGATATGATGGCGTTACCAGTCACTGCGAGAAGTGTGTAATGGCGGCTATTATGATATGATGGCGTTACCAGTCACCGCGAGAAGTGTGTAATGGCGGCTATTATGATATGATGGCGTTACCAGTCACCGCGAGAAGTGTGTAATGGCGGCTATTATGATAAGATGGCGTTACCAGTCACTGCGAGAAGTGTGTAATGGCGGCTATTATGATAAGATTGCGTTACCAGTCACCGCGAGAAGTGTGTAATGGCGGCTATTATGATAAGATGGCGTTACCAGTCACCGCGAGAAGTGTGTAATGGCGGCTATTATGATAAGATGGCGTTACCAGTCACCGCGAGAAGTGTGTAATGGCGGCTATTATGATAAGATGGCGTTACCAGTCACTGCGAGAAGTGTGTAATGGCGGCTATTATGATAAGATGGCGATACCAGTCACCGCGAGAAGTGTGTAATGGCGGCTATTATGCTAAGATTGCGTTACCAGTCACCGCGAGAAGTGTGTTATGGCGGCTATTATGATAAGATGGCGTTACCAGTCACCGCGAGAAGTGTGTAATGGCGGCTATTATGATAAGATGGCGTTACCAGTCACCGCGAGAAGTGTGTAATGGCGGCTATTATGATAAGATGGCGTTACCAGTCACCGCGAGAAGTGTGTAATGGCGGCTATTATGATAAGATGGCGTTACCAGTCACCGCGAGAAGTGTGTAATGGCGGCTATTATGATAAGATGGCATTACCAGTCACCGCGAGAAGTGTGTAATGGCGGCTATTATGATAAGATGGCGTTACCAGTCACCGCGAGAAGTGTGTAATGGCGGCTATTATGATAAGATGGCGTTACCAGTCACTGCGAGAAGTGTGTAATGGCGGCTATTATGATAAGATGGCGTTACCAGTCACCGCGAGAAGTGTGTTATGGCGGCTACTATGATAAGATGGCGTTACCAGTCACCGCGAGAAGTGTGTAATGGCGGCTATTATGATAAGATGGCGTTACCAGTCACTGCGAGAAGTGTGTAATGGCGGCTATTATGATAAGATGGCGTTACCAGTCACCGCGAGAAGTGTGTAATGGCGGCTATTATGATAAGATGGCGTTACCAGTCACCGCGAGAAGTGTGTAATGGCGGCTATTATGATATGATGGCGTTACCAGTCACCGCGAGAAGTGTGTAATGGCGGCTATTATGATATGATGGCGTTACCAGTCACCGCGAGAAGTGTGTAATGGCGGCTATTATGATAAGATGGCGTTACCAGTCACCGCGAGAAGTGTGTAATGGCGGCTATTATGATAAGATGGCGTTACCAGTCACCGCGAGAAGTGTGTAATGGCGGCTATTATGATAAGATGGCGTTACCAGTCACCGCGAGAAGTGTGTAATGGCGGCTATTATGATAAGATGGCGTTACCAGTCACCGCGAGAAGTGTGTAATGGCGGCTATTATGATAAGATGGCGTTACCAGTCACCGCGAGAAGTGTGTAATGGCGGCTATTATGATAAGGTAACTTAATTTAATATGTTAAAATTTAAGGGGAATGTACACTGAAAATTGTAGATTTTTGAAAAATTCCTGATTTTTTTTTTTTTGCATTTTGCATTTTGATTATTGATCCATTGTTTTATGTTTATCATTAAACAAGGTAGTAATTGGATCCAATATTTCCTGATGTGTTGAAAAAAATGTTAGCTGCAGCAGCGTGAGCGGTTAAACTATGTTACAGCGAGCAAATCGGCGTTTCACAAGGCTTTATCTCAGTATAATTTGTTCTACGTTTCTAACAAGTCTTTTCGCTAAAACGTTTACACAAATGGACTTAGAGCATTGATGTTTTGTGTGTGTACAACCAAGATACAGATGAGGACAATTAAAAAGGGGATTTTGGAAAAAGTGTTTGGTTTAATTTTTTAAAAATGTTGAACATTTTTTTTATGAGAAATGTACTTAAAATATAATGTTCATAATTAAAAATGTATAACTTGAGTTGTAAACAAAAAATTGAAAATCCGGTTTTTGATTGTATCATTTCAATTTTTTTTTTTTTGCAAAAAATGAGATACTTTTAGCATTTCCCTGGTACATTGTTTATGAATGTTAAGTTTAAAAAAAAACACAAGAACGATTTTATTTTTATTATTTTATTTTTTTTTTTTTTTCCTCATGCAACTTAAGGTTAATCCAAAATTTGAAGCAGTTATCTTTACAAGTGGCTGAGATACCATTTTCAGTGTACATTCCCCTTAAGAAGCCAGTACTGTCGTGATATATGTATATACAAGAAAATACAATTTATAATGCTTATACGCAATTAACGCAAGATGATTATAAATAACGATTATTTTACAATGTGTAACGTCGAGATCTAGGTGGGCCGTGAGAATACGTAACTTGAGTATAAGTACATGCCAGGAATTTGTTACAGACACGTCCTGTCCAGAAAGTGTATTTATTTCATGCCTCACACACAAGCTGAGCATTTTTAAATAACTTTCGTCCAAATTTGAAGATTAGTTTTTCCCCAATTGAAGTTGAGAAAACAATTCCATCACTTCTTGTTCAATTCCATCACTTCTTGTTCAATTCCGTCACTTCTTCTCTTAGGCATAAGTAAATGGTGACTTTGGAGCCGTCGTAGCAAAAAACATTTAATAAATTCAAAGTTGTTCTGAATCGACCTTGTTGATTCTGGCATTTGTCCGCAGGTGTTCGTACTGTCCAATCACTGATTCATATGTTTCATATTTGACATATCGATATCGCGGGAGATTACACAATTATTATACAACTTAAAACTAAAATGTTATCGGGGGGGGGGGGGGGGGGGGGTTAATGTGGTTAGTATATTATTATATTATAAATCATTATTGTTTTTATCAATATTACTATTGATTATTATTATTATTATTGTTTTTATTATTATTATTTTTATGATACTTGTTATTATTATTATTATTATTATTATTATTATTATTATTATTATTATTATTATTATTATTATTATTATAATTATTATTATTGTTATTATTATTTTTATTATTATTTTTTTTATTATTATTATTATTATTATTATTATTATTATTATTATTATTATTATTATTATTATTATTATTATTATTATTATTATTATTATTATTATTATTATTATTATTATTAAATTGTTATTATAAAGATGATTATGCAGAATATGGTGGACTGTTTCAGAATATTAACAACAATTGTACAATAAGTAATAACGAAATAGGAAAACATTATGAAAAAGGAGGTTGAGAGCTGAGATGCATCGTGGAATCGCAAATAATTATATCTGAGTGAATGTAAGAATAAACAAAATATGCATATACGCCAATCGTATGTGCTCTATGCTATGGCATATGGGATCTGCTTACATATTTGTCCCTCCATTCCGTATCCATAACTAGGTAACGGTATATGGACGGCTCAGTGACGAGGCTCTCATTCGGGAGGTCGTCGGTTTGATACCTGCTACCGGCAATCCTGACCGAAGGTTTTCCCGAGGTGTTTCTCAGTCACAAGGTGAATGCTGGGAGTGACTCATACTAACAGCCCTAGGGGAGGTCGTCGGTTTGATACCTGCTACCGGCAATCCTGACCGAAGGTTTTCCCGAGGTGTTTCTCAGTCACAAGGTGAATGCTGGGAGTGACTCATACTAACAGCCCTAGGGGAGGTCGTCGGTTTGATACCTGCTACCGGCAATCCTGACCGAAGGTTTTCCCGAGGTGTTTCTCAGTCACAAGGTGAATGCTGGGAGTGACTCATACTAACAGCCCTAGGAGAGGTCGTCGGTTTGATACCTGCTACCGGCAATCCTGACCGAAGGTTTTCCCGAGGTGTTTCTCAGTCACAAGGTGAATGCTGGGAGTGACTCATACTAACAGCCCTAGGGGATTTCTTCCCAACTATTTAAATACCACAATTCCTATAGTTAGTCACCTGTAGAGGGACATTATTTGTCTCTGGGAAGGCAATAATCTATTATAATGAAAATGTATTCCCTACATCTAGAGTATTCATACGAGGCCTTACAACTAGAATGCATAATAATATGTACTCAAATATGATATTTAACTGAAACTGACTATCTATAAACAATTTTGATTACAGGTGGCTCATTGGTCCAGTGGTTAGCATCCTTGCTTCCAATGCAGAAGGTCCCGGGTTCAAATCCCGCTTCAGACAGAAGTTTCTTAACTTCTAATGTGGATTCAATTCCATTACTTCTTGGCTTAGGCATAAGTAAACGGTGACTTTGGAGCCGTCCTAGCAACGAAGCACTCAATAAATTCAAAGTTGTTCTGAATCGGCCTTGTTGATTCTGGCATTTGTCCGCAGATGTTCGCACTGTCCAATCACTGATTCATATGTTTCGTATTTGAAATATCGATCTTTGATTGGTTATCGCTCACTCGTCGATGGTGTTCGAAGCCTACAGGGTTGGTTTAGTCACTTTAAATTAAATCAGCAAATCAGTTTGAAGCAAATCAGCAAATCAGCAGTTAAAGCAAATCAGTTTAGTTACTGAGTGGGTAGACTCTAGATGTGAATTTATTTATATTTTATTTATTTAAACTGAAAACGTCAAAATACCACATTATAAAACTAAAACTCCCCCAGAAATGGAAATGAGGTTAGAGTAAACTGATTGTGAATCCAACCCGTGGTAAATCAGATTAGCACATTTCAATAATCACTCAACTCAACGCGGCTGTCACAGCCATTCAAATACCAATCAGGTAACTTATTGAACTAGTGCCAGGATTAAACTACTACTTGAGTTACGTTGAGTGTTTAGTGAAAGAACCCGACGAGGAACAGCTGCTGATTGTTGTTAGCATGGAGAGAACTTTCAAACAGGGACACAAGTCTTCAAACAAAACGTAGACAAATTATTGACGTTATCGGAGGCCACGTGATCTCAGCATGTATTATTCTTGAAAAAGTTAGTCTTGTAACCAAAACACTTATTTTTCGACGTCCTACAACGCATGATTTTACTCACGAAAAGAAAACCCATAGTTTGATACTTTATACTGGCCACACCGTAAGAAGCAAGGTTATCCCCTAAAATTATGAGAGGAGACGGTCGCTCCACATGGTCTATTTCAACGGTATTCACCGCGGTATTTCTCTATACCTCTATTGTTATTGTCAACTGCATTGACTGAACCAACCGTAAATGGAATGCGACCCCACCACGTCTCACAACTGGCGGGCGATATTATCACTAAAATACTTTAGGCAAGAGAACGGGATGCAACTATAGATTTAGGTTAGTAGTTGTCACACACGTCACTTCCCTATTACATAATCCGTGACGACAACACCTTGCAAATTAATTTGACGGGACTATACAACGTTCTCAATCACATAGTCCCGCTAGATGCTACTGGAATTAGATGATACTCCATTCTGATTAGTCAATTATAGCCGGGAACGACAGCAAACCAAGTTTATTTCATAACGCCAGATATATTCAAAACGCACTTGATTCGAACCATAAAGCATCGACGTTATAAACTGGCGTTATGAGCTCACGTGGTGACTCAAAACGTCAGTTTGAAGACTTAGGTCCGGGCATGGACGGGTTTTACAAATTGGAGGTCAGATATAGACTTACAAGACACTCGGAATTACAATGAATTACCACACGTTGCCATAGGCCAATGGTCCTAAACCTCGTTCTGCACCGACTTGAAATATTTTGGGGCTATGTTAGGGGAAGGGGGATTAGCTTATTTTATTTACGAAATCAAAAATGTGCTCTCGACTGTCACCCTGATCACTTGTACCCCCTCCTCCTCCTCCTTCTTCTTCTTCTTCTTCTTCTTCTTCTTCTTCTTCTTCTTCTTCTTCTTCTTCTTCAACTGTAGTGCAGTGGTGTAAGCGCAAAGGGGCGAGGGGGAGGGGGGCAGGGGGGGGGGCACCTCACAATGGCAACCAACCAGTTTGCTGGATACTAATTTTTATGCTAAACAACATTTTTAAATTAATGTAACGCACATTTAATTTGCGCTGCCACTTAAAACCCGGACAAGTGTACATTTAAAAGAGATACAATCAAAACCCAGTGCGCATGCAGTTAAAAAGACCGCGCGCTCTCATAGCTGGCCCCGGTCCAGCACGTTTCCCTGTAATAGTGGCCAACGGTAGCACCAGCGGAATAGGCAGTTTCGATATTTCATTTAAACTGACTGTCGTTCTTATTTCAAGTGCCAAAGATCTGGAAATATTTTGCGGCGTCTTAATTTCCTTCGAGCAAAGTATATTTCGAGCTATCAGAGCGTTGACAATCTGCCCACACCTGCACCACTGCTTGCACTATCTGAGATCACGGGGATCAGCCCAGACGTCGGATCACAACTCGTCCAAGCATCAAGGTGTTACAAATACTGCAGAAGACGATTTGTTACTTTATTTTAAATCATCATTTTCATTACAATTAATAACTAATCAAATATTGAAAATAGATAGATAAATAATTGTCGAGTGATTCAAATAATAAAAACATGTTATGACAGCAATAATTTATCATACTACTACTACTACTACTACTACTACTACTACTACTACTACTACTACTACTACTACTACTACTACTACTACTACTACTACTACTACTACTACTACTACTACTACTTCTACTACTACTACTACTACTACTACTACTACTACTTCTACTACTACTACTACTACTACTACTACTACTACTACTACTACTACTACTACTACTACTACTACTACTACTACTACTACTCTACCACAGGAGTCTTAGTAACCGTGTATTAAGCACTTGGTGAGCAATACCACAGCCTCGTATTTAAGTAAAGTTGGAAGATTACAATATTCAATTTGGAAAGTCATTTTGGAAAATCTGATACTTGTAAATTACTAACAGTTAGAAAATTACATTTTTATATTTTCATATTAACAAATTATTTCTCTCGAGAGCATAAATTAATGGCTCAGCACATCGCACGATACCAGAGATAAAACAAGATTCCTGATGCCACGTGATATTTTTAATGGGTATGGTGAGCAACAAAAGAGACATTTGGTGCCATTATTGTATAATAAAACTGCCACAAAGAGCTAGTATCGCTTACATCCTTTTCACAAATTAAAAAAATCCTTAAACAGTGGACAGTCAATAACATGTGAATGAAGAAATATTATTTATATGGATAAATGTAAATTTGTTAACCCTTTTTGTTCTTTTTTATAATCTTATTGGATAGGTACAAAGTGCTTTGTGTTTGTGTTTGAACAACGTTTGTTGTGTTTTTTTTTTTTTTTTTTTTTTGTGTTTAAGTGTATTTGTCAGACGGAGTCAAGACATTTAATATTAACATGATTTATTGTTACCCCCGCAGACAAGCTACTGCGTAGCTTTGTGGGGTTTGATTTATTTGTACTGTATGTTTTGTTTTGACAATAAATAAATTTTGAAAAAAAAAAAAAAAAAAACTACTACAACTACTACTACTACTAACACTACTACTACTACTACTACTACTACTACTACTACTACTACTACTACTACTACTACTACTACTACTACTACTTACTACTACTACTACTACTACTACTACTACTACTACTACTACTACTACTACTACTACTACTACTACTACTACTACCACTACTACTACTACTACTACTACTACTACTACTACTACTACTACTAACTACTACTACTACTACTACTACATACTACTACTACTACTACTACTACTACTACTACTACTACATACTACTACTACTACTACTACTACTACTACTACTAACTACTACTACTACTACTACTACTACTACTACTACTACTACTACTACTACTACTACTACTACTACTACTACTACCACTACTACTACTACTACTACTACTACTACTACTACTACTACTACTACTACTACTACTACTACTACTACTACTACTACTTACTAACTACCTACTACTACTACTACTACTACTACTACTACTACTACTACTACTACTACTACTACTACTACTACTACTACTACTACTACTACTACTACTACTACTACTACTACTACTACTACTACTACTACTACTACTACTACTACTACTACTACTACTACTACTACTACTACTACTACTACTACTACTACTACTACTACTACTACTACTACTACTACTACCACTACTACTACTACTACTACTACTACTACTACTACTACTACTACTACTACTACTACTACTACTACCACTACTACTACTACTACTACTACTACTACTACTACTACTACTACTACTACTACTACTACTACTACTACTACTACTACTACTACTACTACTACTACTACTACCACTACTACTACTACTACTACTACTACTACTACTACTACTACTACTACTACTACTACTACTACTACTACTACTACTACTACTACTACTACTTCTACTACTACTTCTACTACTACTACTACTACGTGGCATATTATTAGTAGCTGGTAAAGAACTGCACAATTAAGTTAAGTGTTTTACTGTATTTCAAGGTTTTTGCATTTAATTAGTTTTTCCCCCTTTCTTTCTTTCTTTTGATTTCATTGTTTACTTGTATGTTTTCGTGTGTGAATGTGTGTTGTTGTGTAAGGATTTGTGACATTGTATGTTTGTAACTTGTTGCCTAAAAACACGGAATTCGTGGCATATTGCTGTTAATGTATTATTATGTTTTCCTTGCTCTTAATACATCAAGTATTACCTAGAGTTATTTTATTATTATATACAAGGATTCCAAGAGTTAATTTTTACTAAGTAAGTTGACATATTCATGATGTGAACCCGCAGATAAGTTACTGTGTAGCTTTGGCGGGACGAATAGTGTTTAATGTGTAAATAAATTGTTCAATAAAGGTAACATTAAAAAAAAAAACTACTACTACTACTACTACTACTACTACTACTACTACTTCTACTACTACTACTACTACTACTACCACTACTACTACTACTACTACTACTACTACTACTACTACTACTACTACTACTACTACTACTACTACTACTACTACTACTACTACTACTACTACTACTACTACTACTACTACTACTACTACTACTACTACTACTACTACTACTAAACAATAAATATTTGTATTATTACTTACTCTACATCCTTTAGTAAGGGCAACTTACAGTTATCTCGTTTTTTATTTTATTTTATTTTTATTTTTATTTTTTTCTTCTTTCCTTTTTTGATGGTGTTGTTCACTAGCAGTGGAGTGATATTTTTTTTACGTTTGGTTTCACAATTCTATGACGTGTTTTTCTGTATATAAAGATATTATTATTATTTTTGATTCATTGTTTACATGTGTTTTTTGTGTGTGTGTTTTTTATACAGATTTTTGATATTGTATGTATGTTACTTGTTGTCTCACAACAAGGAATCCGTGGCATATTATTAGTGGCTGGTTAAGAAATGCACAACTAAGTTAAGTGTTTTACTGTTTTTCAAGGTTTTTGCATTTATTTAGTTTTTTCGCCCTTTCTTTTGATTTCATTGTTCACTTGTGTGTTTTCGTGTGTGAATGTGTGTTGTTGTATAAGGATTTGTTACATTGTATGTTTGATACTTGTTGCCTCAAAACACGGAATTCGTGGCATATTGCTGTTAATGTGTTATTATGTTTTCCTTGCTCTTATTATATCAAGTATTATCTAGAGTAATTTATTATTAGATAAAAGGATTCCAAGAGTTAATTTGTACTAAGTAAGTGGACATATTCATGATGTGAACCCGCAGATAAGTTACTGTGTAGCTTTGCGGGACGCATAGTGTTTTTTGTATAAATAAATTGTTCAATAAAGGTAACATTTAAAAAAAAAACTACTACTACTTCTACTACTACTACTACTACTACTACTACTACTACTACTACTGCTACTACTACTACAACTACTACAACTACTACTACAATTACTACTTCTACTACTACTACTACTACTACTACTACTACTACTACTACTTCTACTACTACTACTACTACTACAACTACTACTACTACTACTTTCAAGTAATTTCAAAAATCAAAAATGGGTTTGGTCTACAATTAATGAAGCTATGGGTAAACCAAAAAGAAGAACAGTAGACGAGGAAATTTTGAGTAGCTTTAATGAGTTCTGGGACGTGTCAAAAAAACCGTTAGCTAATGATTTTGCAAATCATTTTGTTAACGTGACGATAAAACTGGTTGGGGAACATGCAGCGCATTTTGATGTATTAAAATATATTACGTCTGCGTGTCAGTCATTCTGGTTGCAACCGATTACGCATGACCAGGTGAGGTTGATAATATCAGACCTTGATCACAAAGTATCAGCAGGATTTGATTGAATACGTATTAAAGATCTTGATGCATGTCTAAACGAAGTATCAATAGTTTTAGCAAAGTTCATTAACATATCATTTAAGACTGCCGTTTATCCATCTAGGTTAAAAACAGCTGTAGTTAGGCCAATATTTAAAAAGGGTGATCGTAGAAATGTGAGTAATTATAGACCGATATCTATATTATCTTCCATTGATAAAATTTGTGAACGTTATTTAAATACTGCTCTCGTGAATTACCTAAATAGGTTTAATATTCTATCTAAGTTTCAATATGGTTTTCAGAAAGGGAAGGGGACGGATATGGCATTGGATGATTTTACAGATTATATAAATATGCAGTTAGATAAAAATAAATTTGTTCTTTGTTTATTTGTAGATTTTGCAAAGGCATTTGATACGGTTAATTTACAAGTTTTGCTTCAGGTACTGGAAAAAGCGGGTATTCGTTGGCCAGTTCTAGCATGGTTCAGAAATTTTTTATTCGACCGTGAAATTTTAGTAAAAATTGATGATGAACACAGTAATACGTACAAAATTAATTGCGGGGTGCCACAAGGTTCAATTTTAGGTCCAACACTTTTCCTTACATATATATATAAACAGTATGCCACGCGTATTTAAGTATTGTAGAGTGTATTTATATGCAGATGATACTGTAGTTATCATTTCGCACCCAGATTTGCAAGTAGCTTTGGAACTATTGAAAAAAGATTTAGTTGAGTTTCAAAAATGGATGTATGACATGGGTCTAACGATAAACCTAGAGAAAACAAACATAATGTGTATTCATGCGCCAACTAAAACAAGTGATCCAAGGATTCATGTGCAATGGCACACCCCATTATGCTTGAAGAATACAGTTGCACCATGGGTACTGTCTAACGCTGTATCAACGAATATTCCTTATCTATGTCAATGTCCGCCAATTTTAGTAGTGAAAAAATACCAGTACTTAGGTGTTATAATAGACGACACTTTTTCATTTAAGTTGCACGTAGCTAAAGTAGTTCAAAGTATTCGTCTATCGTCATTTTACATGTTTCACATAGTCTACGTAACCTGTTTCCTCTGAAGATTTTAAAAATGGTGTATTATGCCATTGTGCATTCTTATTTATCATATGGAATTACTGCGTGGGGGTCTGCATCTGATTACACACTATCGACGTTGGAAGTGGTTCAAAATTCTATTGTCCGTTCTATGTTTCACACTACAAATATAAATAAAAGATACGCCACTGCACAAATTTATAAGTATTGTAGTATTTCGCCGGTGCGTCAAATGTACTGCTACTGCCTCATCATTAAACATTTCTTCTCTGACAACTATAAAGAAAGGTATCAAAATCTGTATAACACGAGAGGTGTAGACGAGTGTAGGTATATTATTCCTAGGATGTATACCTCATATGGTTTGCGTTGCCAACAGTATGCTGTACCTGCATTGCATAATGACCTTCCACAGATTGTAAAAGACAGTACAACCTTCCATTCCCTAAAGACAAGATTGAAGGATCACCTATTTGAAAAAATATTGAAAGAAACGTCAGAATCGCACAGATTAACTTCTAAACAATAAATATTCGTGTTATTACTTACTCTACATCCTTTAGTAAGGGCAACTTACAGTTATCTCGTTTTTTTTTTTATTTTTTTATTTTTTTTTTTTTTTATTCTTTCCTTTTTTGGTGTTGTTGTTCACTAGCAGTGGAGTGATATATTATTTATGTTTGGCTTCACAATTCCATGACGTGTTTTTCTGTATTTAAAGATATTATTATTATTTTGATTCATTGTTTACATGTGTTTTTTGTGTGTGTGTTTTTTTGTTGTTGTATACAGATTTTTGATACTGTATGTATGTTACTTGTTGTCTCACAACAAGGAATCCGTGGCATATTATTAGTGGCTGGTTAAGAAATGCACAATTAAGCTAAGTGTTTTACTGTTTTTCAAGGTTTTTGCAATTATTTAGTTTTTTTCGCCCTTTCTTTTGATTTCATTGTTCACTTGTATGTTTTCGTGTGTGAATGTGTGTTGTTGTATAAGGATTTGTTACATTGTATGTTTGATACTTGTTGCCTCAAAACACGGAATTCGTGGCATATTGCTGTTAATGTATTATTATGTTTTCCATGCTCTTATTATATCAAGTATTATCTAGAGTAATTTATTAATAGATAAAAGGATTCCAAGAGTTAATTTGTACTAAGTAAGTTGACATATTCATGATGTGAACCCGCAGATAAGTTACTGTGTAGCTTTGCGGGACGCATAGTGTTTTTTGTATAAATAAATTGTTCAATAAAGGTAACATTAAAAAAAAAAACTACTACTACTACTACTACTACTACTACTACTACTACTACTACTACTACTACTACTACTACTACTACTACTACTACTACTACTACTACTACTACTACTACTACTACTACTACTACTACTACTACTACTACTACTGCTACTACTACTACTACTACTACTACTACTACTACTACTACTACTACTACTACTACTACTACTACTACTACTACTACTACTACTACTACTACTACTACTACTACTACTACTTCTTCTGCTACTACTACTACTACTACTACTACTACTACTACTACTACTACTACTACTACTACTACTACTACTACTACTACTACTACTACTACTACTACTACTGCTACTACTACTACTACTACTACTACAACCTCTAAAAATAATATTACATGAAAAAAATATATTTTTTTAAAAACAACGCTTATATTTAAATGCACTAAAAAGTAAAAAATAAATTTTCGCCCAACAAATTTTTGCCTCACTCGGAAAATAAAAGCGTTGGGCGCTTTCGGTATTGACATAGATTGCAGTATTCAGCTGTTTATGCAGGGAAAGCGCCCAACGCTTTTATTTTCCGAGTGAGGCAAAAATTTGTTGGGCGAAAATTTATTTTTTACTTTTAAGTGCATTTAAATATAAGCGTTGTTTTTAAAAAAATATATTTTTTTCATGTAATATTATTTTATACTTTTTAGTCTTAAAGAATCTTGCAATCGAATATATATCGAATATCGATTGATTAATTAATTATGATGGTTTAATTGATTATTTAGTAAATATGACAATTGATTTATATATTGTCATTAAGAATACGTCTGTGTGCAAACTTTCAGCTCAATTCGACGTTCGAAAGTAAGTGTTTTATCGATCCCCATATAAAACATCAATTAATTAATTATGATGGCTTAATTGATTATTTAGTAAATATGACAATTGATTCATGTATTGTCATTAGAATACGTCTGTGTGAAAACTTTCAACTCGATTCGACGTTGGGAAGTGGGTGAAATAGCGATTCCCATATAAAACATTAATTAATTATGATGAATTGACTGACTATTTTTAGTAAATATGACAATTGATACATGTATTGTCATTAAGAATACGTCTGTGTAAAAACGTTCAACTCGATTTGACGTTGGGAAGTGGGTTGTACATCGATTTCCTTATAAAACATTAATTCATTAATTATGATGAATTAATTGACGATTTAGTAAATATGACAATTGACTCGTGTGTTGTCATTAAGAATACGTCCGTGTGAAAACTTTCAATTCGATTTGAAGTTGGAAAGTGGGTTAAACATCGATTTCCATAAACAACATGAATTAATTAATTATGATGAATTTATTGACAATTTAGTTAATATGACAATTGATTCATGTATTGTCATTAGAAATACGTCTGTGTACAAAATTTCAGCTTGATCGGACATTTAAAAGTAGGTGAAATATCGATTCAAAGATTCATCGATTTCCATGTAAAACATTAATTAATAATTATGATGAATTAATTGACTATTAAGTAAATATAACAGTTGATTCATGTATTGTCATCAAAAATACGTCTGTCTAAAAAATTTCAGCTTGATCGGACATCTAGAAGTAGGTGGAATATCGATTCAAAGATTCCGTCCAGACAAACAAGGCAATTGTTAATATAAGCGTTGTAATAACCTCTTATAATACCTCTAATAATACCTTTCCAACCTCTAATAATAATAATAATAATAATAATGGCCATTTTTTTTTTATTGCATAATTACAGGTTAACATTTTTTCCAAGAAACAAAATCAATTCGTTGACCACAAAGCCATACAAGTGGCTTGTCTGTGGATAGTTCACAAACTAAAGTTATGGATCGGATAGACATATCTAACGTTTGAAACACTGGTAGCTACTGTACAAACAAAATAAACCCAAAGAAGAAAAAAAATTCTAGTATTAGTTAAAAAATCCTAGTATTATATTATTTATTTATAGAATTATATTCTATTTCCATAATATTTATAAGGTTCACATTAGAAAAAAGACAATAACAGCACAATTCAAGGAAAACCAATAACAAAAAAAGACAAAAAAAAAAAAACAGCGAATACATAATACATAATATACATTTTAGGAACAGCTAGCATATTATAAGCATAGATATAAATATTGTTACCAAGATACGTAACTCACTGCTATCTGGACGGTCCAAAACTGATTCTCTTTTGAGATTTTAACAATGCATTATTCTCGGAACGTCGCCATATTGTATATTTAGAAATTATTATTTTCAATGCTGAAATGACTACTTTATGTCCAATGGGTATACAGATACTCGCGTACTTTCTTTTTATAGCCGTCAATATCAATGAAATACGCCAGGCGATGTATAAGTATAACACATTGAAAAACACACATGTTAAAATGTAAACAAACAGGCAATCATACAATATGGCGGGCATCGAGGAACGAGCATAGATCCTCGGACCTCCATTCAGTTACATATCTGGGTAACAACATTTATATCTATGTTATAAGGAACAAAGTAAATAGTTTTTAAGTTTAATTTTAACCGAATTGTACGACTCAAGGCTTCTTAAATGTTCTGGTAATTGATTAAATAGGTGAGGGATGGAAAATTCTAATGCTCGCTTGCCATATTTATTGTTGTATGTAGGTACTTAAATAAATGTTTTAATTGTAGCCGTGTGTTAAACCATATGCGTATGTGGTATCCTATGTCAGTCAATAAAATAATATTTTATCAAGAGCCGAAATTGAAATAAATATGAGACAGGTAGAACATAAAAATATGTAAATAAATCCTGTGTATTCAAGACTGCGTGTTGGCTATTATCGGAAATTATATGACGTAATATTTTATTTTGCAATACTTTAATTTGATGCAAGTGAGTGGCACTGGCATTTCCCCAAGCTAACACCCCATACGAAATAACAGATTCTGCTAGGGGAAACGTACACCGCGCGCAAAGTAGTAAAGGGTAATATATATTTTAATTTAAATAATTGATAAGAACAGCTTCTAAGCTTTTTACAAACTAAATCAATGTGAGGCTTCCAGTTGAAATTTCTATCAACAATTTTACCCAGATACATATGACTATTGACACATTCTTTTTCCTCTGCACAATCACATGTTACATTATTCCTGCTATGTAGACATTGTATTTGTATGACCTACTATTTTAATATTTTCTAATCGGTCTTCATTGAAAGGTGAACATATGTGAACAATTTTTGTCTTTGTTGCATGAAGAGTTAACTCACTGTCATGTGCATAACATGACAGCCTTTTGAAGTCCATGCTTAAGTTGTTCTCGGCAATTTTCAAAAGTTTATGAATGGATATTAAAGCCGCGTCGTCAGCAAACATTAATATTTTACAATGTTTAATGTATTTATTAATATCATTTACATAAATTAAATAGCAAATAGGCCCCAAAATTGAACCTTGTGGTACGCCGGTATTTGATTCCTTTTCATAGTTATAAGTGCCACCTATTCATACTACAAGTTTTCTATTTCGAAAATAACTTTCAAACCATTTTAAAACATGCCCTCTTATGCCAACTCTCTGAAAACACTCCAAAAGTTGTGCGTGGTTTAATGTATCAAACGCTTTTTTAAAATCTATAAACATTGCTAAAACATGAAAATTATCATTAAGTTTTGTATTAATCAAATCAGAAAATTGCGTTAAGAGGTCAGAAGTGCTTTTATGTTTTTGAAATCCGAATTGCTGTTTATTAATTATATTAAATTTGTCTAGATAACTACTTAATTGATCTGCAACGCATCGTTCCATAATTTTTTCTATCACTGGCAGCAGTGCAATAGGCCTATAATTTTCAAAACATTTATGGTCACCTTTTTTATAGATAGGTCTCACTACCGACACTTTTAGCTTATCTGGTACAATTCCCTCTTTAATTGATAAATTAACTAAATGTGCAATTACTGGTGAAATTAAGTCGCATATATGTTTTATATCTACTACTCGAATATTGTCAATTCCCGGTGATTTGTTGACACCCATTTGTTTGATTATAGTAGCAACCTTTTCACTGCTGACCTTTGGCATGTACATTGATTGCATCTGTGAAGTAATCGGGACATCAAAAGTAGTATTTATATTACAAGAGTGCCGTATATTTGCCACTTCATTTATAAAACAATCTGCAAATCCATTTGCTATTTCTTTATTCGTGTATGTTTTACCTAAGTGCTTGTCTATTACCTCGTCTACGGAACTTTTTGTTTTCTTACATAGGATTTCATTAATGGTTTGCCACGTGCCTTTAATGCAGTATGTTGCTCTTCAAGCTTTTTTTTGTAATAGTTACGTTTTGCATTTATAATATCTCTACTTACTTTGTTCCTTGCACAGACATATTCTTGCCTTATTCTAGATTTAAATGGGTCAAATTCATTACTTTGCTTCCATTTCTTAAATAGTTTATCTCTCTGAATAATAGCTATTTCTAGCTCGCTGGACACCCATAACTTAGAAACACGCTTATTATTTCGATTTTTAACAAAAGAAGTCTTATTGTAGCAATATTGAAATTTTAAGTTGATTTCGTTATATAACTGAACATAACTATTAATCTTCAATAAATCCACCCAACGCACAGCTCGCAAAGTCGTTAACAGTTGTCCTTCGTTAAATCTCTTTTCAGCAGTAACAGGTTGCATATTTTTTTGAGTCCTTTCAACCCTATGCAATTGGATACAAGCTGCAACTAAGTAGTGGTCAGAAATTTTAGTCATACAAAAAGCAGAGTTAATTAAAAATGCGTTACTTCTTATAAATATGTGGTCAATACATGAAGAGCTTAATTTACCCCTTACTATCTCCTCTCGGGTTGGCTTATTAATACAGCTTCGAAACCAAGAAGAGATTAAAGTGTTGATATACTTTAGTACATATTCATTTGACTCATCTAGCAAATTAATGTTTACATCGCCTATTATTACAACATTGTTATGAGTATTACTTTCTACAAATAATAAAATAAATAACAAATAATAATAATAATAATAATAATAATAATAATAATAATAATAATAATAATAATAATAATAATAATTAGTGTTATTATTATTATTATTATCATTATTATTATTATTATTATTATTATTTATTATTATTATTATTATTATTATTATCCAAGGCTACGCGTGAGGAGGTAGTAGAGGGCGCGCTTAGAAGTTCATGTATCGATCATGTTTACGTGCGGGCTGTTGACATCCGTATCAAGCCAGCCATTTATACATCTAAGTTGTCCGACCACTATATGATAATGATTTCATTGGGATTAGATAGTATTAAAAGAAAATCGGAAAGTACAATATATGGAAAGTGTATAAATGAGGCTAATCTGCTTCACGCTTTAAAGCGTGTTGATTGGGATAGTTTGTTAATTGCCAATTGCTGTGAGAATTTGTATCAGGCGATTTATTTTAATTTCAAGATTGCATATGCAAAAAGTTCGTTTGTTAAAGAAAGAAGTGCTACGAATAGAGGTATTAAGTCGTGGGTGTCGCCCGAACTATTGGATAAACGGGCAGTGTTCATCAAAGAGAAAAGTAATAAGAAAAGGAGTAATCAATCTTGGATGACGTTGGAGTTATTGGAAATGATAGCAAAAAGAGACCGTTTTTTTCAACAATGGAAAAAATGTAAATGTTTAAATCTTACGAAAGGTGTGTATAGGTCAGAATACAATAACCTCCGAAATAAAGTAAACAAAAAGATCAAACTAGCAAAACAAAACTATTACCGTGCACTTTTGGAAAGAAATAGGGGAAATATTAAAGAAACGTGGCAAGCTATAAATACTATAATAGGCAAGAAAAAAAAGAGTCAGTCGATGAGGTTATTAAAAAGTATCTGGATAAAAGAGAGTCATCTGTTACTATAGCAAACTCATTTGCAAACGTTTTTGTGGAAGAGGTTGAGCGTATTGTTCATAACTGTGATGTGATTTGTAGGGAAACGGTTCAAGGTGAAAGCAGTTTAATTAACGTTCAGGGGCAATCAGTATACATACCCCCTATTAATGCGAAAACAGTGGGAAAAATTATCGAAGAAATGAATAGTGGTAAACAAGCTGGGTTTGACGGAATAAGGGTTAAAGACTTGCAAAATATTAAGGATCAGATCAGTCCATCACTAGCTTTGCTGATAAATTTATCGATTAATGAAGGTGTCGTGCCAGAAATGTTAAAAATTGCTATAGCGAGGCCGGTTTATAAAAAAGGAAGCCACTACGAGTATTCCAACTATCGTCCAATTGCCTTATTGTCTGTAGTCGATAAGGTAATGGAAAGATATGTGGCTGATTGTTTAAATAACTATTTAACTAAATTGTCTATCATAAACAAAAATCAATTCGGCTTTCAAAAGGGGAAAAGTACATCTGATCTTTTACTGAAATTTTCTGATCTTATTAATTCTAAGTTAAATGAAAATTTTCATGTAGTATGTATGTTTGTGGACTTCACTAAAGCATTTGATACTCGAAATCACAAGAAATTATTGCAAGCATTGGTCAATATTGGTGTGAGAGGTCCAATTCTACGGTGGTTTGAGAGTTATTTAGATAATAGAAAGATAATTTTAAAAATTGGGGAGGATTATAGCACGGCTAAATTGATCAAATCAGGGGTGCCACAAGGATCTATCTTGGGACCATTGTTATACTTAGTGTATGTAAATGAGATGGCGCGAATTTTTAAGAAGTGTTTTGCATTTTTTTTCGCTGATGATTCTGCACTTATTGCGATTCACAAGAATATTCATATGGCGGAAAAGTATTTGCAAGAAGACTATATAAACTTGCTGAGGTGGACTCAAGATGATGGCTTGATTGTAAATGCTATAAAAACTAAAATTGTACATATATCTACTCCTCTGAATACCAATCATAACTCGATAGTTAAAGTTATATCACACTCAGTCCAGTGCTTGCATAATACTTCTAACCAAAATGTCACGGACATAACTTGCAGTTGCGATCAAGAAATTGAGTCGGTGTACAGCCATGAGTACTTGGGTATTGTGATTGATAAATGCTTTTCTTGGGATAAACAGATTGCTAGGGTATGCAACCGGATTAGACCGTGTGCTGTGCAACTTTATCGTTTGAAGGATATTCTTCCATACAGTTTACTTCGCACAGTGTACATCGCCTTGGTGGAGTCTTTAATCTCGTTCGCGGTGTTAGCCTGGGGAAATGCTTCTCATATGTATCTTAAACAAATTATTAGCTAACAGATCAGGATGATTAAACACATACTCCCAAATCACATAACTGACCATTGTTCCTCAAATCAGCTTTTTAAATTATTAGACTTGCTTCCTGTAAATTTTTTGTACATCTATAAGTTAATTATCAAATTCTATTTCACTAACGAATTCAAAATTGAAATTGACCATAGCATTTGTACAAGAGCAAAAGCCTCCAAAGTGTACAGAGTTCCCAATTTTGTAAATAAATATGGTGAAAGATCATTGCATGTAAAAGTGCCTCAATGTTTTAATATGTTGCCAATTGAATTGAAAGATTCGGATAGAATGAATCAAGTAAAAATATCAGTAAAAGAGTTTCTTTTGTTACATTCGCTTTAATTTATTATATTTTCATTATAAGTATCGTCGGTGTTTTTGTCCTTGCCATGTATAGGCCTTCGTTAATTGCAGTGTATAGTAATATGTAGTTGTTAAAGATAAGTTAGTGATTGTTTGTTTGTTTTGAATTGTAAGGTATTCTGTATATTGTATTTGCATTACGCAGCATGTTCATCTTTGTCCGTAACTTAGTCCGTATTATTATTTTCATTGGTATATAACCCACAGACAAACTATGTACTTAGCTTTGTGGGATATCGAATGTTTATTTAATGATTGTATTGTACAGAACATGGTTATCAATAAAAAAAAAAAAAAATTATGAATTGCTTATATTATTATTATTATTTTATTGTTGCAATACATACAAACTCGGTCAAAACCGGCATAAACATGTTGTACGGACACAAATGTCAAGTATTTCCATGTGTTAACCTTATTAAAATCTACTTAGAACTACTTAATATATCATTGTCCACATTATTTTTTCCAAACCGAACTATGGATGCTATGTACGGTCGTGGCCGATTTGTACTCATCCCAGCATTCGCTCTTTGTACGGTGGAAACCACGAAAACCACCATCGGGATGGATAACGTCTTGAAGTCTTCATTCTTCTTAGTTCAAAAATTTTCGCACTATCCTACACGTGTTCAAAATAATTGCTTTTTGCATCTCGATGTATATGTTCGGTTGGAGACCAATAAGTTTGATACTGTCATGGAGTTTACGTGGAATAATGCCATTTGCTGATATAATTAACGGTATAACAGTTACATTATTCTGCTTCCACAACATTTTTATTTCAATAGATAATTCCTTATATCTGTTTATCTTTTCCCGCCAAGTTGTCTCTACATTGTGGCATAAAGGGACGGCAACATCAATTAAAATCGTTTCTCGTTTCTTCTTGTCAATAAATATAATATCCGGTCTATTGTGATGTATGGTTTGGTCTGTTATAACTGCCCGGTCGTAATATAATTTGTAGTCTTTACTATCTAATACCTTTTCAGGCTTGTTAAGCGACCGAAGCGAGCGTTTCCACTTGACTCTTATGGCACTTCGTTCTGTTTTTTGATTGTTTGTTTTTTTTTTGTTTTTTTTTTGTTTTTATGTCCGTCGATAGCGGTCGAACGAAAAGTCCGATCAACTTGAAATTTGGACCATCCACAAGCCTCAATGTGGATTGAAGGTGTATAGTTTTGAGGCAAAATCGTTTGAAAAGTTACAAAGTTACACCATAGTTACTGCAAAATATTTTTCTGAAACAAAATGGCGGCAAAATGTGAGATAGCCAGATTTTGTTACAGATTTTTCCGGTCACGAATATGTTCATGTTATGGCGATCTGATAAATATTGGTAAAGTTACACAAAAGTTACTCGAAAATATATTTCTGAAACACAGTAACAGCAAAATGTGAGGTGGCTATCTTATAGTATATTTTTGTCCGGTCACGAATATACTAATGTAAACGCAATTTGATACATATTAGAGGCAGAAATTACATTTCTAATACTGTCAATAACTGTTAGTAACGGTGGCGGACCGCGGCGAAAACATGACAGCGAAAATTCTTAGCAACGCACATTGCACTGCATCCAACAATGTCGGGAAGTATAATAGCTATGGAAATTAGAAACATTTTTGCAATGCGCATTCTTGAATTGTTGTTAATTGTTGTTTGTATTAGCATTGAAATCTCTTCGCCAGAAAGTTCGTAGATATTGACGCGCTCGCTTATCAACGCGTCAAACAGAGCGTTTTCCTAGTATTTGTAATACGCAGTGGTTGTGTTTATAAGTTTATACTTCATGGCTAATTTTTGATGTACAATGTTTGCAACTTGGTTATGCCTATGAAGATAATCTGTTTGACAAAGCATTTTGCACCCAGATACGATATGTTCAATTGTTTCGCCGTTCATATTACATTTTCTACATTTATCTTCCACTGTGACGTCTTTCAGTATGTATTTTTTGTAATTGTTAGTCTTGATTACTTTATCTTGAATAGCGATCATAAATCCCTCTGTTTCGCTGAAAATGTCCCCGGACGTTAACCATTTGTTCGATGCTACCCTATCGACGCTATCCTTAAAAAGTTCCTTATAATGTCTGCTATGTAATGTCTTTTCTGATATTCTGATCTCTTTTGCTGTGTCAGAATTAAGTTTTGGAAGCAAGTTTAAATTTCCGTCATTTAAATTGAGGGGAGAAAGCGACTTGTCTGCCGATACTATAGCTCTATGAAGTTGTGAATGTGGACATTTTATATAAAAGTACTTTCTTAGAATTTCAATTTGTTTATAATATAAATTGTTAAAATCAATCAAGCCTCTTCCCCCTTTTTCTCTAGGTAGAGTCACTCGTTCTATTGCTGACTTAGGGTGATGACTTCTGTATTTGGTGAATGTTGTGCGGGTGAGAATTTCTAGGGCATGAAGTTCTGTCTGTTATTATTATTATTATTATTATTATTATTATTATTATTATTATTATTATTATTATTATTATTATTATTATTAAACAATAATAATAATAATGATAATAACAATAATCTTGTGCATGTATGTCATTTCTTGTGCATGTATGTTGTACATTGAACTTGATTTTTATTTTTATTATACGTTACTGGTGGGGCTTTGCCCTGTTAACGATATACTTCAAATAAATAATAACAAATAGAAATAATATTATTAATAATAATAAACATACTAATACTAACAATAATAATGGTGATATAATAATAATAATGATAAATATATATATTTTTTTTATTGATAATCACATTCCATTCTACATATTTGAAACAAGTATGATTCGGCCATCCACAAAGCTGCACGAGGCAGCTTATCTGTGAAATACGTCACCATCTTACAAGAATCAATACAAAAATGATGTAATGCAAAAGTAATATCCACTGTTATTTTCCCTGTATAACAATAACACAAAATAAATCAAATAAAAAATGAGAAAAAATAATAATAATAGTAAAATATATATAATTTTTTTTAGCACATATATAACCCACTAAGCCAAACAAGGCTTATCAGTGGGTCTATATTACATAATAAGTATGTTTTAGCGGAAGGCACAATATAAATTAAAATTACAAACTTATTCCGAGACATAATAATACAACATAAAGAAACTTTATAATAGTAAATTTAGCAAGAAGTATGCAAACGATATAAAACAATAAACACATTATGATTTAGAACGGGCCGGAAACAGACTAAGATACTAAGATAGACATACGGTAATGAAATATTTTGTGGTAGTGTAATTTTAACGTTGTCTTTATCAAAGATATCTTTTCTAATGACTTGACGTGATTGGGCAGAGAATTAAACAATTTTGGTACCAGATATTTAAGACAACGTTCCCCATGTTTGTTTCTTGTAATTGGAACCTCTAACTTACCTTGACTTAAAGATCTTGTGGCCTGTGAATGAACGCGTACCAATTTATACACACTCTCAAAATAATATTTTAGCACCATACGATGATTAAATAGCTCTTTTAGAAGCAATAAATAGCAATGTCTATATATTTCATGCATTTCACTTGTATGATCTTATATATGCTTAGGGCAAACAATTTGGATAGTTGAATTTTGCAACCTAACTAACACATCAATGTGGTACGCAGATGCATTACTTCATGAGAGCAAAGCGTAAGAAATTACCGATTTAACTAAAGCAATGTAAACTAGTCTTAAAAGATTATCAGATGCAAATAGTTTTAACTTATATAACTGATATGCACAAGAACGAAGTTTTGAAGAAATGTAATCGATATGAGGCTTCCATGAAAAATCTCTATCGATAACCGCTCCCAAATACATATGGTGATCCACAGATTCTATTTGCTGCGTACACCCACAAACTAGATTTGTGTCTAGTTTATGTATACAATCAGTCCCATGGAAAATTAATTTTATTGCCGTATTTCTGTCTGAATTCCATGGAGGTCAAAAATGAACTGATTTTGTTTTTTAAATATGGATTACTTATTCCTTCTCATGAGTACAACATTTTAAATTTCTAAAATCCACATTCATATTTTCTATTGCAACGCGCAACTTTTTATGTATAGCCAATAGTACGAAGTCATCAGCATATAAGTAAAATGGACAATTAATTATATATTTATGAATAACGTTAACATACGTAAAATATAACTGAGGGCCAAGAATTGACCCTTGTGGTACGCCTGACATAACTTTACCTGATTTACTATATGTGTCACCTATTTAAACCAAATAAATTCGATCTTTTAAATAGCTTCGAAACCAATCCAGAACTTTACCACGTACGCCAATGTGCTCTAAACATTTTAACAGCTTATTATGATTTAACTTATCAAACGCGTTTGAGGAGTCAAAAAACGTTGCAATAACATCAAGACTAGTATTTCTCAAATCTGAAAACTTCAATAGGAGCTCCTGAGTGCTTTTTTCCCTTTTGAAACCCATGTTGATGCTCACTGATAATGTTAAAATTTCTTAAATAGCTGGTCAGACAATCAGATATGTAACGCTCCATTATCTTCTCTACAACAGACAGCAATGCAATAGGTCGATTATTTGAAAAATTCATGTGGTCACCTTTTTTATATACCGGTCTCACAACTGATATTTTGATCTTTTCCGGTACACAACCATCTCTTATCGATAAATTTAATAAATGCGCAATAACATGGCTCAATTCTATTCTCATATTCTTGATACCAATAGCTCTTACGCCGTCGTAGCCAGGCTGCTTATTTACGTTTATATCCGCAATTATTTTATTTATTTTCTGTACACTTACCGGGGGCAACCACATGGACTGAGTGGCAGTTTCTGTCATAACTTGTTGTGCACAGCTGAAGTCGCACTCATGACGAATACTATCCACATCACTTGAAAAGCTGTCAACAAAACTATTAACGATGACCTCATGGATATGCATTTTCCCTAGATACTTGTTGACAACCGCGTCAACTGAATCTTTAACTTTACGACCTGTGATACGATTAATAGTTTGCCAAACCTCTTTAATACCGTTGTTATTATTTAAGCATTGACGGAAATATTTTTGTTTTGCAATTACCAACCGTCTATTTACGTAGTTCCTGAAATCCCGTAACGCTTCCTATATACATTCTTTGATGGGTTCAAACCCCCACAGTCTCTCCACCAGCGAAACAATTTATCTCTCTATTTTGTTAAATTTATTAAATCGTTTGTAATTCATTGCCTTTGCACCCTCTTTTTATTATTTCCTGATTGACTTATATAACGTGGATTATTCTAACAACAGTCAAATTCCCTGCAGAATTTGTCGTAAAGAGCTGAACTATCATTAATCATTAGCAGTCGAGTCCAATTAACAGCCTTCAAGTTAGTTAAAAGAACCCTTTCATTTATACACATTCGAGTTTCCTTTATGTCAATCTAATTTCTTATCTTAAACCCTACCGGCACTATAATCATGTAGAAATAATAATAATAATAATAATAATAATAATAATAATAATAATAATAATAATAATAATAATAATAATAATAATAATAGTAATAGTAGTAGTAGTAATAATAATAATAATAACAATAATAGTATTAAAAATGATAGTTATAAATTATAATAATGATAATAATAATAATAACAATAATAATAATAATAATTATAATAATAATAATAATAATAATAATAATAATAATAATAATAATAGTAATAATAATAATAATAATAAAAATAATAATAATAATAATAATAATAATAATAATAATAATAATAATAATAATAATAATAAAAATAATAATAATAAAAATAATAATACTATAAAAATTATAATAATAATAATAATAATTCATTTCATTTTATTTCATTTATTTATTATTCTGTACAATTACACAAGTTTAATATTGAGCAAACACCTCCATGAGCTCTCTGCTCGCTCGAAGGTTTGCTTTTAATACATAAATAAAATAGTGCACAGTGAACGTTAATCAATACACATTTAGATTTAGACTAAGAATTACAAAAAACATGTTTAATTCTCCATACAAACGAACAGTTGTTGAAATACATTGGTGTAATAATTATACTGAAATCAATGCTAAAACACTTCTAAAACAATTCTGTATATACATTTAAAAAGTAAAGCGTTCTGCGAATAATTAAATCAAATTAAGATTTGTTAAAAAGTAAGAATTACAAAAGCCATTTTTGATTATCTATACAGGTAAACAGTAGTTGTAAAATTGTAAAACAATGCTAAAATAATACGAAACTTATCCTAAACAATACTGAAACAATGTTGACCTACATTTAAAAGTTAAGAGTACTGCAACTGAAACCACCTTCCCTCTTTAATCGTTTGTTCTGCCAGTTTTTTTAAAGTAATGTATTTCATAGAAACAGAGAACTAAAGTATTTGCCTAATAATGGTGTTGAACAATTGTGGCCCTTTATAAGTTAATTGGTTTCTCGTGTTTGTCATTCGAAAGTCCGGTACATTCAAGCTCAGCATTCTTGACTTCCTGGTGTTCACACTATTGGTTGTAAAATGATAGTTACTCAAATTCTTAAATACATATGTAACAACTTTTAACAAGTAGAGAAGTGACAAAGAAAGAATATTAAACTCTGCGTATATATAATCAACTGATTCAACACGATTTATGTTGAAAATTGTTCTTATGACATAGTTTTGTGTTGTACGAAGAGAAATTAGTTTGTAGTCAAATGTTCCACCCCAGTGAATAATACCAAATTGCAGAATAGATTGAAAAAGTGCAAAATATAACTGACGTAAAACATGAATAGGCATTATCTTCTTAAGATGGTAAAAAACGTAGTTAATTGCTCTAAGCTTTATAGATAACATCTTTATGTGCATACTCCAACTTAGGGATGAATCTATGTAGACGCCCAGATATCTAATAGAATCACACATTTTAATACAGCTACATTTACATCCAGTCTCCTTAATACATTTTGAATCATGGTAAACAATCTTGAGATGAGGAATCGTGGCCTGCTCTTTAAAACGAAACAATATATATTTAGTTTTTAAGCTATTGTGAACAAGACCATTTCTGTTAAAATAAGAGGATAAACACGTAAGTCTTGAACAACAAGGATTTCTAAAATTAAATAGGACACAGCTGATAAAACTAGAGCAGCATCATCTGCAAACAAAGTAATCTTGGCATAAAGAGGTAGCAGAGAGATGTCATTAATAAAAATCAGGAACAATATTGGCCCTAACACAGACCCTTGCGGGACACCACGATTAACAGTCATTTTATCACTAAAAGTACCATTTATCTTTACCATTTGTGTTCGTTTACTTAAATATGATTGAAACCAAATACCATTTTTTCCCCTCGCAGTTTTGAAGTTTTTCTATCAATAAATTGTGAGAGATCATGTCAAATGCCTTACTCAAGTCTAAATATACAGCCATGGTCTTGTGATTTTTCTCCATTGCTTGAGTGATATGTTTTGTATGGCTATCTATGGCCATATCGACATTTTTATTTGGCAAGAAACCATATTGATTAGGAGAAAAATAATTGATAGATTGTAAAAAGTTTAAAACTTGATTTTTGACACAAACCTCTAAAATTTTCGATAAAGATGGTAAAAGTGAAATTGGACGATAATTGGTCACCATTGTTTTATCACCAGCTTTAAAAACAGGTATAATGACAGCCGTTTTTAAAATGTCTGGCACATAGCCATTGTTGATAGAAAGATTAAACAGGTATTTGAAAATCGGTACAAAAATGTCAATATCTTTTATCATACAGATATTAACTCTATCAATCCCGGCACTTGTTTTACGTTTCATGCTTCTGATGACTTGTACAAGATCATCTTCAGTTATTTAAATAATAATAGTAATAATAATAATAATAAAAATAATAATAATAATAATAATAATAATAATAATAATAATAATAATAATAATAATAATAATAATAATAATAATAATAATAATAATAATAATAATAATAATCACAATAATAATTATAATAATAATAATAATAATAATAATTACAATAGACCGGATATTATATTTATTGACAAGAAGAAACAAGAAACGATTTTAATTGATGTTGCCGTCCCTTTATGCCACAATGTAGAGACAACTTGGCGGGAAAAGATAAACCGATATAAGGAATTATCAATTGAAATAAAAAGGTTGTGGAAGCAGAATAATGTAACTGTTATACCGTTAATTATATCAGCAAATGGCATTGTTCCACGTAAACTCCATGACAGTATTAAACTAATTGGTCTCCAACCGAACATATACATCGAGATGCAAAAAGCAATTATTTTGAACACGTGTAGGATAGTGCGAAAATTTTTGAACTAAGAAGAATGAAGACTTCAAGAAGTTCTCCATCCCGATGGTGGTTTTCGTGGTTTCCACCGTACAAAGAGCGAATGCTGGGATGAGTACAAATCGGCCACGACCGTACATAGCATCCACAGTTCGGTTTGGAAAAAATAATGTGGACAATGATATATTAAGTAGTATAGCCAAATGTGTGCATTTGAGAAGCAGAAGAAGAAGAAGAAGAAGAAGAAGAAGAAGAAGAAGAAGAAGAAGAAGAAGAAGAAGAAGAAGAAGAAGAAGAAGAAGAAGAAGAAGAAGAAGAAGAAGAAGAAGAAGAAGAAGAAGAAGAAGAAGAAGAAGAAGAAGAAGAAGAAGAAGAAGAAGAAGAAGAAGAACAAGAAGATATATTAAGTAGTTCTAAGTAGATTTTAATAAGGTAAACACATGGAAATACTTGACATTTGTGTCCGTACAACATGTTACGCCGGTTTTGACCGAGTTTGTATGTATTGCAACAATAAAATAATATTAATAATAATAATGATAATAATTTCATTTATTTATTTCATTTCATTTATTTCATTGACACAAAATACATGATACTTATTTTGGCATAAGACCACCATGAGCACTTTGCTCGCGCAGTGGTAAGCTCACAATGTCATTAAAACAATATTTCTTTGCTGTGCCGCCGCCTACTAGTAACCATATAACACATACACACAACTAAAATCTCAAACATTTAACATGTTAAACTACAAAATAGATATTAATACAGCATTTGCATTACTCAATTAAAAAAGTATCTGTTGAATCGATTTGCTTTAAAACATCCCTAGCTTTCATTTTGAAATTACTTAGAGTCATCCTAGCATTAAAATCAGGCATAAACTTAACCATTATGTTAAAAAGAGTTGGTCCCCTGTATGACAGTTGATTGCGTGCATTTGACATTACAAACTTTGGGACATTAATTTTATACAATGTAGCTTGTCTTGTAATAGAGGAACTGACCACTGGTTTATATGAACAAGAATGATTAAAAACATACATGACAGTCTTAAAAATATACAAATGTTTCAAAGGTAAAATACATAACATCGAATATAGAAAAGTGGTGGAATCTCCTTTCCGCATATTACAGATAGTTCTAAGTGCAAAGTTCTGTGACGTAATTAATGGGTGTAACTTGCTAGCAGAGGCACCTCCCCAGTGCACAATTCCATATTGCAGGTTACTCTGATACAAAGCAAAATACAACTGCCGCAACACCTCCACTGGCATAAATTTCCTCATGTGATAAAACAAAAGTATTATTGGCCTGATTTTTGACTGTAAATAATTTATATGATCATACCAATGTAACGCCGAGTCAATGAATACACCCAGGTATTTAATGGATGCGCACCTTTCAATCTCACTACAATTACAGATAGCAGATGTACAGCCTGGAAAGTGATATTTTATTGTCAAATTAGGTATTGCCAGATCCTCTTTAAAACGGAAAATTATGAACTTAGTTTTTGAAATATTTAGAACAAGTTTATTAAGACCAAAGAAGACGGACAACACACGCATGTCTTCATTTATAAGGGCCTCAAGAATACTGTACGATATTGCGGAAAGAGCCAGTGCTGAGTCATCGGCAAAAATTGTGACTTAAGAATATAGTGGCAAGTAAGAGAGTTCGTTTATAAAAATAAGAAAAATTACAGGACCTAGAACTGACCCTTGTGGTACACCATGAGTCACAATCTTCCTCGAGCTACACACCCCGTTGATCATTACCCTTTGCACTCTATTCGACAAATAAGAACTTAACCACTTTCCCATAACACCTCTGATACCACAATGATAAAGCTTGTCCAAAACAAGTTCATGGGACACCATGTCAAACGCCTTGGCTAGATCTAAATATACAGCTAAAGTTTTATGTCCCTTTTCCAATGACGCTGTTATAAATCGCACATGGTTATCAATAGCCATATCGCAATTTCTGTTAGGTAAAAATCCAAATTGATCAGGAGAAAAGAAGTTAACAGATGTTAAAAAATGCATGACTCTATTCTTTACACAAATTTCTAAAATTTTTGATACCGTAGGAAGAACAGATATCGGACAGTAATTGTTTACTTCAGCCTTACTTCCTGATTTGAATATCGGAGTTATTAGTGCTTCTTTCAGTATATCCGGTACACAGCCTTGCATAATAGATAAGTTAAACAAATGCTTTAAAATAGGAACAAATACATCAATGGCGTACTTAAAATTCACAGCAGGGGAAACAAGGTTTTGTTTGTGCTCCGGTTATAATTTAGTTTTTATGTGTTTTGAAGGTAAAGTTTTTGATAATTTTGGTATCAAATTGATTGTTTATTATATCTGTATCAGCGGTGTTGTTATTTGGTGAGTAATACTTGTTGAAAAGTTTTTATATTACTTTTAAGTTTTGAATTTTTGATAAACAACAAATTTGCACGTAAACCCGTGCTCATGGATACAGATGGGCATTCAAGTTCTTTTTAAAGAGATGCCACTTCATAGAGGTCACGGCTTATAAGATGTCTGTGTATGGATCACAACATGTAACAAATTTAACAAAAGATTGTGTGACAGAGTGATTACGCGTGACGGAAAAATGTTGAGCTCCAAACTTATTCGTGTATTTCGTATTTTTATAACAATGCTTCTGATACATCGTATGGTACGAGCAAATTTTCAAAGCCAGTTAAATGATGGAGATGTTCTCATTAGAGTGCTACGTCGCGATACATGGGAAAGTTTAATGGTATCGACTAGATGCAGAATATCTAGTCAAACACTTTGTACAAGTGCAATAGCCAACAGGTACGTGAGTGTAAGCCGAGTTCGGAGTAGGTGCCACAGAAATGTTGCGTCTAGTGGTACATTGAGGCTGCCAAAGTCTCGCATGGCTATATTTGCTATTATTCTTGCATTGTGTGGTGACATTGAAACAAATCCAGGCCCAGTAACTGGGAATAACACAGAGATACAACCTGGTCCCTCAACTTGCAGCAGTGGAGTGTATAGGAAGTGTAATATATGTAAGCAAGCTGGGCGAAAGAATCAAGTCTTTTTAACGTGTTTTTCCTGTTCGCACTCCTACCACAAAAGCTGCCTCAACATGAAAGCATCTGATTTTCGTAAAATAAAAATTTCTTCCTGGTCATGCTGGGGTTGTTTGCTCCCTCAGTTTGACGACTCGTTGTTTCATAGAAGAAACTTACCTTTGCCACTAGTGCCTAATAATAATGAAAGAGGTTCAAAGATGAACTTATCGCTATTGTCATTTAATGCACGAAGTCTTAAAAATATCAAAAGACAACCTGATATAGCAGCGTGGCTGAGTGTACAAAATCCTGACATCATGACAATTTGTGAAACGTGGCTGAATGATAGTGTCAGTAATGGGGAAGTTTTACCTACGGGTTACACCATTTTCAGAAAAGATCGTGATGTTGGAGGTGGCGGTGGAGTTCTAATAGCAGCCAGACCAGAGCTTTAACCAATTTGCATGTCTTGTTTTGAAACTAATGCTGAAATAGTTTGGGTTCGCATTACAATCGACAGTTGTGACTTCTTGATTGGATCTGCATACCGGTCACCAAATGCTACACCACATATAAATGACCAGCTTTTATCTTCCTTAAATTTGGTACAGGATCATCTTCATGAATACTCTGCTGTTTTACTCTTGGGGGATTTCAATATTGCAGTGAAGTGGAACTTAACCCCTCCATCAGCCGAAAATATTCTGGCAGTCATTTTTAACTTCATTCTATGATCTATTCTTACACCAGTTTGTGACGGAACCTACTCGCCAAACTGCAGCAACTAATGCAATTCTTGATCTTGTATTATGCAATAACCCTACAGTAATTGACAATGTGCAGACAATTCCTGGAGTCAGTGATCATTGGGCTGTAAAAGTTGAATTGTCTAAGAAAACCCCCAAATTCAAAACAATCTCCAAGAAGTGTTTCAACTACAAAAGAGCAAATTGGGATTTAATTAATGACCTTCTAGATGAGAGGCTACCCACTCGCTTTTATAATGATATTGAATCGTCATGGTTGGAATGGAAAACAGCCTTCTGGAGCTGTGTGCATGAATCTATTCCGACTACAGTCTTCAGAGGAAAGCAACGAGTACCGTGGATTACTAAACACATTGTTAAAAATCTAAAAGTGAGAGATAAACTTCATAAAATATGGAAGAAATCTGGAAATGATCAAGCCTGGCACACGTATACTGTACACAGAAACAGGGTTTAGACTGAAATTCGCAATGCGCACAATCGTTACATATGGAATTTAACAACAAAAAATAGTAAAGCAATGTGGAAGTACATTCATTCTAAGAATGGATCATCAGCCCCTCAACAGTTCATGGTGAATGGCTTGCTTGAGTCGAACCCAAAAAAGTTAGCAGATGCTTTTAATGGTACATTTCAACAGAATTTCACTCCCCCTTCTGATGATTCATCCCAATCACCAAATCTTCACGAGAATACAGTGCCAATAACAACGCTAAACATCACACACAGAGCAGTAAGAAGACACTTGAAACGTCTGAGAGTTGATTCAGCCACAGGGCCGGATGGCATCCCTTCAATGATTCTGAAAACGTGTGCAGCTTCCATATCTCCATCTTTAAGCTCCATATTTAACTTATCTCTGCATACTGGCGTGGTACCTTCTGACTGGCGTATTGCAAATGTTATTCCAATTTTAAAATCGGGGATGAAGGAAAACATCTCGAACTATCGACCTATATCATTAACTTCTATCATTTGCAAAACATTGGAGCGCATCATATTTCAAGAGCTACTGAAACACATCACAACGGCTAATATTCTTAATGAAAACCAACATGGATTCATTCCAGGTAGATCTTGTTCAACGCTTCTTACGAAGGTAATCGACAATTGGCAGTGTGCCCTGGAAGATCCTAAGTGCAAGCAGGTGGATGCGGTGATGCTAGATTGGTCTAAAGCATTTGACCAGATTCCACACAGGAAATTACTAAGCAAGCTGTTCTATTATGGTGTACGTGGATCCTTACACACTTGGTTAGAACATTTTTTGACAGATCGATCACAAAAGGTTGTGTTTCAGGGAACAGAATCAAGTTCAATACTTGTAACCTCAGGAGTACCTCAAGGGTCAGTTCTTGGTCCGTTATTGTTTAATATATTTATGATGGATTTGCCTCAATGTGTTTCTTCGGATATGAGTCAATGTGCTGATGACTGCACGATTTACAGAAAGATTATGACGAAGGAGGATTCAGAAACTCTACAATCTGATTTAAAAAATATTGACAATTGGTGTACAGTTAATGGCATGAAGATTAACCCCCAAAAGAGTATGTCTATCCGATTTGCAAGATCCAAGAATCCATTCCCTTGTTGTTATTTGATCAATAACTTGCCTATTCCAGAGAAAAACCGTGTCAGACTACTGGGTGTAATTGTTACAAGTGATCTAAAATGGATTACTCATTGTGAAGTAGTACGAGCCAAAGCCACCAGGCATTTATATTTCATTGCTAGACACCTGCATCATGCTGAGCCTAGCACCAAAAGGGCTGTTTACCTAGCGCTCGTTAGACCTCATCTCGTCTACGGCTGCCCAGCGTGGGACCCAACATCTATAAGCAACAAGATGAAGTTGGAGCGTGTCCAAAGTAGAGCTACACGCTTTATTGCTGCTAGGTCGCAATTTACCACTCATAGTGCTACGGCAAGACGTGCATCATTGAAGATTCCATCTCTGGAAACATTCAGGAAAAAAGTAGAGCTGCAATTTTTGTGGGGCATGTTGAATGGTAGGACAAACCTGGATCCATATGTAAGACTGCAAGCCTGTAATCGTAGTGCCCAATTTGGTAGGGGTCTATTGTTCAGGCCACCTTTTGCCAGAACAGCAGCCTACCAGAAAGGGTTCTATTATAGGGCTTGTCAATCGTGGAATTCTCTTCCACTCAAGATCAGGATGGCACGCTCATTAGATGTCTTCAAAGCCTCTTTAACGGAGCATTTTTTAAACATTGTTTTGTAAATTTTCATTTTTTTATTCTTTTTTACTTCATATTTAACAGTTGTATCTTATAATCATATTTTCATTCATATTATGTTTTCATGTTTTTTGTTTTGTATTTTATATTTTGTATTTTGTATTATGTTCATTATTATATTTAGATTTTAAGTAATTTTAGTATGGGTTGGCAGTCACTCTGTGTGTTTGGAGCTGTGCTCTTTTCTGCCAACCCCCATTCACTTTTGTAGTAAATGGAAATGATTAATAAATAAATAAATAAATAAATAAATAATGTTTTTCTTAACCATACACACATTGAGTTTATCGACGCCTGCACTCTTTTTAGATTCCATATTACGTATAATCTCCACTTACTCGCTTTCTGTAATCTCATCACAGCGCAAAGTCTTATCTACCCATCTTGCAGATTCAACTTAAGGGTTTTGGCCCACATTCTGTACTTGCCTATTGCTTTTTACCAAAACATTACTTGCGACGTTAACAAAAAAATTGTTGAAATGTTCAGCCACCAACTGTGGATGATCATCAGCAGAGACACTCTTACCGCTTATAGTTATGTTACGCTCTTCATCCCTATCGTAACATTTTAGTATCTTGTTTGCAACTTGCCAAAAATTAGTACCTTTTTGCTTAGCTTTTATCAACTCATCAGAATAAAACTCAATTTTATCCTGCTGAACCGCCCTATCAACTTCTAAACTTATCAGCTTGTACCGATGACGCAATAGCTTATCATACGGACGTAACTTCAAAGCTTTGTACAAATCCTGCTTCCTATTTACCAGTTTTATTGTTGCATTTGAGATCCACTGATGACGTTTTCTCGTCCTGCTTGTGAGATTCAGTTCAACCTGAGCCTTAATAATAAGTTGACTCACAATATAATGGAATGACTGAAATGAATTCACAGCGTCGACATTATTTAAAACACTGTCCCAATTTTGACTAACGAGATAAGCACTAAACAACTCGTTATTCACTCTTTTAATCACTTTTTTAACAGGACTTAATTTCAACCTACTTAGTGAGTGGACTAGCATAGCATAGTGATCAGTTATGCCGCAGTCTGCTACCATACAATCAAAAACAATATTTGCTGTGTTGCGGATAAAAATATGATCAATACAAGTTCTTGTGTTATTCTGAATTCGTGTTGGTGTATTTAAAACAGAAATAAAACCTTCAGAAGAAAGTAAATTCAAGTAATTGTTTGTTGACGTACACAATGGGATATTATGAGTAGAATCATGTACACGGAGAATGTCAATATTCAGGTCCCCTAGCAAAATACAAGGGTCACTGCACTCCACCAGAACAGGTTGAATGTCACTAACAAAAGCATCTAGAGATGACACATTGGCCCTGCGATACACCGCTAGTAGCGATAACGTACAAATGATGACAAATAATCTAAGCATTATGCACTCTGCCGTTTCAAAAAGATATGGTTTCCACGTAAACCTCAAATCACTCTTCACGTACATCGCTACACCCCCAGACCTGTTATCAGGTATAGCTTGTAACAACAAAGTATAATTTGGGATTTCGTAAAACCGTCTCTCTTCATCACCAATCCACACTTCAGAGAGAGCAATCACTTTATATTCAAAATCCAATGAATTTAAATATAGCACTAAATTGTTCAAATTCTTTCTAAGACTGCGAATGTTAAGATGGAATATTAACTTCGACCCCTCGTCGAGTCATTCCTGGTCCTGGTCCTGCTCACCACAGTTGTCTCGGTCCCTCGGGAGGTCTTCGACGGTGTTGATGCGAATCACCGCGGACTCCTCGTTGCGCCGCATGAACACGTGACCATTCTTCACCCAGGTATACTTGTAGCCATACTTGTGGCCTGCTTGCCGAGCCTCCCACGCTAGACCTCGGAGAGTTGGTGTCAGATGTTCGTTAATGTAGATACGAGCTCTACCGCCAATGTTACCAATTGACTCGTTGGTCACCACTACCCGTCGCTTACTCAGCCATTTGTCCCTAATTACTTTGTTTACAAACTTAACAACAAGAGATTGAGGCTTCCTAGTATCCCGGCCACGCTTATTTTGAACTCGGTACGCCTCCACAATGTCTGAATTGTCCAAGTTAATCGCTAACTTATCAGCTTTTTTCCCAAGAACTGACTCTATGTTTTCACGTCCATTCTCGGGCAACAATAAGCCCTGAATCTCAATATTGTTTTCAAGTCTTTCCTGCTCCAAGTGATTCACACGAACAGTCAAATTTTTAATAATCGTATCCTTCTGCCTGTTCTCCCGCGTGAGCTCGTTAATTTTTGAAGTAAGATTCTGTAACATTTCTTCATTGGCTCTTACCTTGTCCCTTATTTCCGACAGCATAGCCAGTACGCGACTATCCGTCGCCCGCTGCGACAAGTCATCGTCTTCCCTGTTTAGAGGTCCAGGTGCGCGGCAGTTTACACAACGCCAAAGCCCAAAGTTGCTTTTCTTTCGCAGATTTCCTACGGTAGGTTGTTTCTTTCAAGCCGGAACACTCGTAATGAAAACCACCCCTACACTCCCCGTTGCACGAAACAAAATCACCGCTAGAAGGCAAACCTTCATTACAACGAGCACACAACATTGGATCACGCACTACAGACAGAGCGACTCGCAAACACGTCCTACCCGTACAACGGTTGGCACAGTCATCGTCACAGTCATTAAAATAATAATGATAATAATAATAATAATAATAATGATAATAATAATAAAAATAATAATCATAAAAATAATAATAAAAATTAATAATAATAATAATAATAATAATAATAATAATAATAATAATAATAATAATATTAATAATAATAATAATAATAATGATAATGATAATGATAATGATAATGATAATGATAATGATAATGATAATGATAATGATAATGATAATGATAATGATAATGATAATGATAATGATAATGATGATGATAATAATAATAATAATAATAATAATAATAATAATAATAATAATAATAATAATAATAATAATAATAATAATAATAATAATAATAATAGCAACGACGATACGTAACACAATTTCTTATTTGAACTCAATATATGTTAAATGTAAAATAATAACTATATATACAACTACAATAATTAGCACTTAAATAAAATTGGAACTGAATATCTTGGGGTGCATGTATAATATACCAAAGGGAACATTAAAAAATAAATAAATACCTACAACAGAGTAGAGCGTTAGTGCGTTGCTAAGCTTCCATACTTCCTTACTTCCTTCAAAGTTTATTCTGAGCACCACGTCTTATTAACACATTTCGGCCAGTTTGTTTTTGTACTGTGAGTACGGACAGAGTTCCTTTGTACACAGTTCATGTCTAGGTAATGAGGAAAGTGTAAGTACAAGATGTATAGCTTCCTAGTACACTTAGCGCCTCGCCAGTTGTTTATTTTATTTGTTCGGAATTCCTCTCCAAGCCTCGAAGAGACTCGCGGATTTATGTTTTGAGTAACACATATTCACACAAAACACAATTTTAGGGCGAACATTTTGCTGGTAATATTGGTCCGCTTTGAATGTTTGTAAGAACATCAAAAATAATTTGGTCCATGACGTAACTCAAAATTTAAAACATTAGACAGTTGATAGTTTTACATAAATGAAGTGCCAGCTTTGACACTGATTCAGATTTTAATTTATTTCCATGCGTAGTTATGGCCACTTTATATTTTTAATGAATAATTCTTGGTCAAAGGCTTGTTACCGAGCTGTTATCGTTGGTAATACAATAATTTAAAAAAAAAAATCATTAGGGAGTTCTTAAAATTAGTTTCTGTAACGAAACCGTGGAAAAATTATTGGCTGAAATGGTAAAAGTTAGGGAAAGGGAAATCGAAATTTCGATATACAAATATCTCAAAATTTAGCAACCAAAGCCCTCTTTCACATTCTTAATTTTAATTATTTTTTTATACACTTCGATATGAAATTTCTTGTTGTTTTCTTAAAAACCAATAACAAAACTTCTTGCCGATGTATAACACTGTTTTTCACTCATTATTCTTTTTAAAAATATGTTACAAATTTTGTTTTTCCGTTTCGCTTGAAATAAGAACTAAGACTCCCCCCCCCCCCCCCCGCCCCCCCATAAAACCATAAAATGCAATTCAGTTCGATCACGGTATTAAAACAATTTATATTGTCACAGTAGGCTACACGGAGAGCAGATATCCCAATTGAGAACACGTGTTAACATCTCATAAATCTCAAACAGTTGGTTAAATACTGCAAACCAACTTGTTAAATAAATATCTAACTTGAATTGGGTACTGATGACCTAAATGTTCTTGGCCGCTAAACACCGGTAATAAATCGTTGTCTGAGCAGTCAATAGCAGACCGCTTAGGTCTTGCATCCACAATTTGGCAATCTCAGATTTAGCCAATGTATGTGAAGTATGTTATATTAAAAAACAGTGGCGTATGCAGAGGGGCTGGGGGCCCCTCTCCCCCAAAATCCCAGCTTTATACTCTGCAAATCATCTAAATTTACTCAAAAAATTAAGTGAAATTACATATTAGTTTCTCTATTTGATTCGTTGGGAAACACTCCCGTATTGGTGAGATTGTATTAGTTGTAACAATAAAGTAATTTTATATAATGATTGTTAAATTTTTTGGAAATCATATTTCGCACCGTTGTAACCCGCATCCCGTTCAGCAAAGCACCTTACCTTCTTCTAAAATAGGTTAAAACCACACAAGAAAATACTTTGTTGTTCCTACGTGTTTATAAGGCACTGTATCAAAATGCCGAAAGTGCAAAATCTCGAAAGTGCAAAACACCGAAATTTCGTTAAATTGCACTTTCGTTATTCTACACTTTCGTGAAATTGCACTTTCGAGAAATTACACTTTCGGTAGTTTGTACTTTCGTGATACTGCACATTCGAGAAATATGACATTCGTGAAAACGCACTTTCGGTATATTGCACATTCGACGAATTGCTCTTTCGGTGATTTAGACATTCGGTTGTTTACACTTTCGTAAAATTGAACATTCGTGACATTGAACTTTCGTGGATTCGGCCATTCGTAGTTTTGCACTTTCGTTATATTGGACATTCGAAGCTTTACACTTTCGTAAAATTACACCTTCGACATTTTACACTTTCGTAATTTTGCACTTTCGAGATTTTAAACCGTCACGCTTTGAAATTCAGGGCGTTTTACAAGGTTTTGTCTGATTGGATCGTTGAGGGGGTTGGGCACGCCTTTTTTAAGTCCCTACATATTCACATAGACCTTTGCTCTCAAGGAACAGAATGGGCAAGAAGAATGCCGAGGCAGCATGTGCCATGGCCGTGCTATCTATTGAAAAAGAAGACTGCACCTGCTAGCTAATACTTGACGGCAGCGGGGGCCTGTTTGATGCAAAAAATGTGACTGGATCAAAACTGAATTTTCCAAATATATACAGTTTGTTTGCGGGTATATTTTCAAATTAAGCAATTCCACACGAAATACTAACGGAATCTTTGAAGTAGGTATATACATCAACAGGTTAATTTTTATATCATGTGTATGTCACACGTCTATATATATATATATATATATATATAAATATAAATATATGTTTGTAAAATTAAAAATATATCAGGTTATTACGCCACGTCGGTCACACTCACCTAATATATATATATATATATATAAAAATAGTCGAACACGAGCGTAACCAGTGTTTTGTGGTTCAGGGTGGAGGGGAGAAATAAATATGATCTGATGTGGGAGGGGTGTTCTTCCTCAATAATAACAGGGTTTTGCAGCCACTATTGACATTAGACGCAAGTTTTAAAAGGTTTATGAAAAGAGTACCACACTGTTAATGTTATGAGTAAATTATATTGAATATTGACCTTTATAATTTATGGAGGGGGGGGGGGGGGGGGTTCGAACACTTTAATCCCTCCCTCACTACGAAGATTGCACCGACACCGGAGGCACATTCCAATAATTTTCAGCATTGATCTAGATAGAATGATTAATCCTATTTTACAAGTGCGGATGGAAGGTTTAGGGTTCGATTGGATTTTTTCGATTGGATTGGATTGGATTCTTGGTATTTATACTTGATACTTATATATACTTATATATACTTATACCCCGTGATGGTAGTCAACCGCTTCGACGTTTGTGAATTGGCGTCCGCTTCTCTCCAGGGGAACAAAGGAATGAGGTGGTAAACAAGCGCGCGTGCGCATGCGGTCCGAGCTGTTCTTCACCCGGCTCTATTCACAATTCCCTGCAGGTACTTTCGATTCGAACCGACTATCCTAAAGAGCTCCATCACTGCGATTGGTTCTTGTGTCTTCTGCATTCAACCAATCCGTGTCTTTTCCGTCCTTTCGTGATTTTGCACATTCCAGAAATTACACTTTCGTAAGAATGCACTTTCGAGAGACTGTACTTTCGTAAATTTACACATTCGACAATTTGTACTTTCATGATTCTGTACATTTGAGAAAAATGACATTCGTAAAAATGCACTTTCGGAAGATTGAACACTCAGCGATATGCTCTTTCGGTAATTTGGACATTCGGCGATTTACACGTTCGTGAAATTGAACTTTCGTGATATTGCACATTCGTGGATTTGGATATTCGGTGTTTTGCACTTTCGGTATTCTGACTATTCGTGATTTTACACTTTCGTAAGATTGGACTTTCGGCATTTTACACTTTCGGTATTTTGGACTTTCGGCATTTTACACTTTCGGAGAATTAGTCATTTTTTCGAGATTTTGCACTTTCGTAACATTGCACTTTCGAGATTTTGTGACGATACCGTTTATAAATACTATTTTTTATGTTTTGTTCAACCTATGCTAAAATAACATTATTTAAATCGATATTTTATATTTGGACTAGTCAATCATGGCCAGTTACCATTTGCTTATCACTATATATTGGTAATATGTGTTGATGTATGTTTTTAATTTGATTCATACAAGCATATTTTATCTATAACCTGTTAGTAAATCAAAATGGAACGCTGTTTTCTTAATACGTAGTACAATTAATTTCATTCATAACCTACCCCAAATCGGCATAATCCAAAAAAAGAATTGCGCGGCAAATTGGGGGCTCATGCCCCCCCAGACCCCCCTTCATCCCAGTTAAAAACATACATCAACACATATTACCAATATATAGTGATAAGCAAATGGTAACTGGCCATGATTGACTAGTCCAAATATAAAATATCGATTTAAATAATGTTATTTTAGCATAGGTTGAACAAAACATAAAAAATAGTATTTATAAACGGTATCGTCACAAAATCTCGAAAGTGCAATGTTACGAAAGTGCAAAATCTCGAAAAAATGACTAATTCTCCGAAAGTGTAAAATGCCGAAAGTCCAAAATACCGAAAGTGTAAAATGCCGAAAGTCCAATCTTACGAAAGTGTAAAATCACGAATAGTCAGAATACCGAAAGTGCAAAACACCGAATATCCAAATCCACGAATGTGCAATATCACGAAAGTTCAATTTCACGAACGTGTAAATCGCCGAATGTCCAAATTACCGAAAGAGCATACATTCGACAATTTGTACTTTCATGATTCTGTACATTTGAGAAAAATGACATTCGTAAAAATGCACTTTCGGAAGATTGAACACTCAGCGATATGCTCTTTCGGTAATTTGGACATTCGGCGATTTACACGTTCGTGAAATTGAACTTTCGTGATATTGCACATTCGTGGATTTGGATATTCGGTGTTTTGCACTTTCGGTATTCTGACTATTCGTGATTTTACACTTTCGTAAGATTGGACTTTCGGCATTTTACACTTTCGGTATTTTGGACTTTCGGCATTTTACACTTTCGGAGAATTAGTCATTTTTTCGAGATTTTGCACTTTCGTAACATTGCACTTTCGAGATTTTGTGACGATACCGTTTATAAATACTATTTTTTATGTTTTGTTCAACCTATGCTAAAATAACATTATTTAAATCGATATTTTATATTTGGACTAGTCAATCATGGCCAGTTACCATTTGCTTATCACTATATATTGGTAATATGTGTTGATGTATGTTTTTAATTTGATTCATACAAGCATATTTTATCTATAACCTGTTAGTAAATCAAAATGGAACGCTGTTTTCTTAATACGTAGTACAATTAATTTCATTCATAACCTACCCCAAATCGGCATAATCCAAAAAAAGAATTGCGCGGCAAATTGGGGGCTCATGCCCCCCCAGACCCCCCTTCATCCAATTAACGTCCAATATGGCGGAATTAACGTCCAATATGGCGGAATTAACGTCCAATATGGCGACAAGTGGTGGTTGTGCTCTGTGGTGTGTGCGGCTTGTGCTCGCTTTTCTTCTTGTAAATAGTGTTGTATATAAATGTAAATGGTATCAGGAGAACGAGCTAAGGAAGAAGAATCTTGTTATGCAACAACCGATACTGGAGAACATGCTAATAGTGAGTAATTGCAAAATATCTTCCTTAACACTAAGCATTACTGCTAGTAGGAAATTAACGCCTGCAAGATGTGGTCTGGTGTCAATGAAGGCCAGGCGGCACCCCGTGGAGTCGACCTTTGGGCTCGTTGTAGCAGGGGTGTTGTTATTAGCGCTGAGCGGTGACATTGAGTTAAACCCCGGTCCCGCCCCCATCTGCAATATCTGCCTCACATCCGGAAGACGTAACCAACTATTTCTAGAATGCAGTTTATGTCAAAAGAAAACCCACAGGACCTGCACTGACTTGTCGTCTGCAGCCTACAGGTCATTTAAGAGGGGGAATGCTAATTGGTCGTGCTGGCAATGTGTTATGCCAAACTTGTCGGAATCGTTCTTTGACACGCCAATGGGGGGCTCTCTGGATGACCTAAGGGGGGACGCCAATGTAAATAATGTACAATACAACACAAATGTAAATAACCGCATGAAAGGAAAAGTTACATGTCTGACGTTTAATGCAAGGAGTTTAACTAACAAAAAGTCAGGCCCGCTTATCCGAACATGGATTGAGGCCACAGATCCCGCTGTTATCTTTGTGTGTGAAACATGGCTTCATTCCTCTATCACTGATGCAGAGGCAATGCCTAGTGGATACACCGTGTTTCGCAAGGACCGCTTGAGTGGAAGACATGGGGGCGTTCTCATAGCTGTCAAACCCGAATTAAAGCCTGCACGTGTAGAACAGCTGGAAACAAACTCTGAAGCAGTGTGGGTGGAGCTATCTTGTGGTAAGGAGAAGATACTAGTGGGATCGGCATATCGGGCGCCAAATTCAAATGAAGCTACAAATACAGAACTGATTAATTCGATAAACAAGGCTCAGGATATTCAACAATACTACAGCGCTATTGTCATATGTGGGGACTTCAACCTAGATATTGAATGGAGGCAAAACGATCTTGCCTTTCCACGCAATCCACTTTCCAACCAATTCCTTACCGCTTTCCTCAACGTCACTCCTCACCAAATGGTTAAAGACGCAACTCGAATAACGAAATCCTCGAGATCCATCATTGACCTCGTCCTGACGAACAACTCGGACAAGATAACCAGCACGGAGGTGGTAACCGGGGTTAGTGACCACCAGGCAATAAAGTTTAATGTTCGATGGCAGCTACCCAAGGTCAAAGAAGTTCAGAGAGAATCTTACAACTTTGCCAAAGCCAATTGGAAAATGTTGGAAAGATCGTTCTCCAGACACTTGCCGGTTTTCACGAAAGACCCCAGAAGCGTTGAAGTCCTATGGGTGGAGTGGAAGAAAGCTTTCTGGAAGTGCGTAGACTTCGCTATCCCTAAAGTTAGTATAAAGGGCAAAAGGAAATCACCGTGGATAACAAAAAAACTTGTAAATAAACTACGTCACCGGGACAGACTTTACCGTAAATACCAAAAATCAACCACAGATGCAAACTGGGAGAGGTACAGAAGAGTGAGGAATGAAGTAAAGATTGAAACAAGACGAGCACACGAGGAGTATGTCTGGAAATTAGGAGACGGGGGTGGAAAGCGTGTTTGGAAATACATCCATGGTAAGATAGGCAGCGCTGCACCTCAACATTTTACTGTAAACAGACTTCAGGAAACAAACTCCAAAAAAATCGCTGAAGCTTTCTCTGCTAACTTCAAAAATAACTTTGTGGATCCTCCAGTCAACGACTCTGACGTATTTCCTTCTTTTTCTTCAAAACGCAACAATCAATACCTAAATTCAATATTTTTTGCTACCGAAAGCGTTTATCAAACCGTAAAACGCATCAAACCGGACGGAGCAACAGGTCCTGACGGTATTCCGAGCAGAATACTTCACAAATGTGCCAAGGCAATATCACCATCTCTCAGTTTTCTTTTCAACGTATCAATGGCCTGTGGGGAAATACCAAAGGAGTGGAAGAAGGCCAACGTTGTTCCCATCTACAAAAGCGGAGACAAAAGCAACACCAAGAATTACCGTCCAATCTCTCTTACATCTGTTGTGTGCAAGATTATGGAAAAAATGGTTAACTACCGAATACTGCAACATCTGAGAACCATCAAAGCGATCAACAAACATCAACACGGGTTCTTGCCAAGAAGGTCGTGCGTCACAATGTTAACCGCTGTTGTGGATGACTGGCAGTTCGCAATCGATGCAAAACCTGGAAATCGGGTGGATGTAATCACACTAGACTGGGCGAAAGCTTTCGACTGCGTGCCACACAAACGACTCCTGGAGAAACTGCAAAGCTATAACATTAATGGAAGTACGCTGAGCTGGCTTAGAAGTTTTGTGTCCGGACGAAGCATGCGAGTGACCTACGACGGGGCCCAATCCAGTGAATTTAGTGTTGTTTCCGGGGTTCCGCAAGGTTCGGTTCTTGGCCCTTTGCTATTTACAGTGTTCATGATGGACCTCCCACAATGTGTAAATTCCGAAATCCGCCAATATGCTGATGACTGTACCCTGTACAGAGTCATCAACTCGCAGGACGACGTAACTTTACTGCAAACTGATTTGGACAATATACAATTGTGGTGTCATGTCAATTACATGTCATTGAATGAGCAAAAATGTCACCACATGTGTATTACAAAATCAAAACAACATAATTACTCTGATTATCACATAAGCAATAGTAAGGTTAAAACTGTGGAATGTATAAA
>OX246746.1:37861078-37968578 GCA_945910005.1 Isoperla grammatica | reverse complement strand
AATGATCGTATAATGATAATAATTTACCACTTTTTTGCTACACACAAGTAACCATGTTATTAAGGTATTTATAAATATTATTTTAAAATATTTTTTTAAATTTGTATGTAATGGTTCAATAAATATTTTATTGTTGTAATAAGTATATATATGCTAGGTCGAAACCGCTGTTAATTTGTTATAAAAAAATTTCAAGCATTTGTATGTGCTTACCTTAATTAACTATTAAAATATCATTGTTCATATTATTGGCATTTTAACCACTGAACCGTCTATGCCATTAAACGCTGGTCGCAATATTACCAGAATTGTTGTTGCCTACACTTTTGCTTGTTTATATCTCAACACTAATGAATTGATTTCGATTGTTCGTTTATACACAAAAAGCCAATTTATACAGTCAACCATATTTATGACAGAAAATAGATAGCATGTTTTTCAGGGATAGGCAAACAGAAAATATATAAAAGCCAAAAATTATGTGCTTATAATATGACTTGCAGTCAAAAGTGTTTTACCTCCTAAATATGTCAAAAAAATCTGTTAAGTCTAATTTCTTATGTCTGTTAATTGAGGTAAATGCCTCGTTGTCACATCTTATAAGCATAATCTCAGTGCAGAAAAAATAATTAAGATGATTACATTTGCAAATAATGAAAGTTTAAACACGAGTGTTATGAATTATCAAATGTTTTGCCATTACATGAATTAATCGTGTATAAATCAATTTTATAACATTTTTGTGTAAAATTGTAGAAAATAATATAACATAGTATTAGTACTCAAGCATCTATCATTGGTGTGATAAGCCTGGGACAGTGTAGGTCCTCACATCTTGTCATCTGTCACTATTGTGTTATGACGGGTCAGTGTGGGTCCTCACATCTTGTCATCTGTCACTATTGTGATAATGATGGGTCAGTGTGGGTCCTCACATCTTGTCATCTGTCACTATTGTGATAATGATGGGTCAGTGTGGGTCCTCACATCTTGTCATCTGTCATTATTGTGATAATGACGGGTCAGTGTGGGTCCTCACATCTTGTCATCTGTCACTATTGTGATAATGACGGGTCAGTGTGGGTCCTCACATCTTGTCATCTGTCACTATTGTGATAATGATGGGTCAGTGTGGGTCCTCACATCTTGTCATCTGTCACTATTGTGATAATGACGGGTCAGTGTGGGTCCTCACATCTTGTCATCTGTCACTATTGTGATAATGATGGGTCAGTGTGGGTCCTCACATCTTGTCATCTGTCACTATTGTGATAATGATGGGTCAGTGTGGGTCCTCACATCTTGTCATCTGTCACTATTGTGATAATGACGGGTCAGTGTGGGTCCTCACATCTTGTCATCTGTCACTATTGTGATAATGATGGGTCAGTGTGGGTCCTCACATCTTGTCATCTGTCACTATTGTGATAATGACGGGTCAGTGTGGGTCCTCACATCTTGTCATCTGTCACTATTGTGATAATGATGGGTCAGTGTGGGTCCTCGCATCTTGTCATCTGTCACTTTTGTGATAATGACGGGTCAGTGTGGGTCCTCACATCTTGTCATCTGTCACTATTGTGATAATGACGGGTCAGTGTGGGTCCTCACATCTTGTCATCTGTCACTATTGTGATAATGATGGGTCAGTGTGGGTCCTCACATCTTGTCATCTGTCACTATTGTGATAATGACGGGTCAGTGTGGGTCCTCACATCTTGTCATCTGTCACTATTGTGATAATGATGGGTCAGTGTGGGTCCTCACATCTTGTCATCTGTCACTATTGTGATAATGATGGGTCAGTGTGGGTCCTCACATCTTGTCATCTGTCACTATTGTGATAATGACGGGTCAGTGTGGGTCCTCACATCTTGTCATCTGTCACTATTGTGATAATGACGGGTCAGTGTGGGTCCTCACATCTTGTCATCTGTCACTATTGTGATAATGACGGGTCAGTGTGGGTCCTCACATCTTGTCATCTGTCACTATTGTGATAATGATGGGTCAGTGTGGGTCCTCACATCTTGTCATCTGTCACTATTGTGATAATGATGGGTCAGTGTGGGTCCTCACATCTTGTCATCTGTCACTATTGTGATAATGATGGGTCAGTGTGGGTCCTCACATCTTGTCATCTGTCACTATTGTGATAATGATGGGTCAGTGTGGGTCCTCACATCTTGTCATCTGTCACTATTGTGATAATGATGGGTCAGTGTGGGTCCTCACATCTTGTCATCTGTCACTATTGTGATAATGACGGGTCAGTGTGGGTCCTCACATCTTGTCATCTGTCACTATTGTGATAATGATGGGTCAGTGTGGGTCCTCACATCTTGTCATCTGTCACTATTGTGATAATGACGGGTCAGTGTGGGTCCTCACATCTTGTCATCTGTCACTATTGTGATAATGATGGGTCAGTGTGGGTCCTCACATCTTGTCATTTGTTCTATTGTGATAATGACGGGTCAGTGTGGGTCCTCACATCTTGTCATCTGTCACTATTGTGATAATGACGGGTCAGTGTGGGTCCTCACATCTTGTCATCTGTCACTATTGTGATAATGATGGGTCAGTGTGGGTCCTCACATCTTGTCATCTGTCACTATTGTGATAATGATGGGTCAGTGTGGGTCCTCACATCTTGTCATCTGTCACTATTGTGATAATGATGGGTCAGTGTGGGTCCTCACATCTTGTCATCTGTCACTATTGTGATAATGATGGGTCAGTGTGGGTCCTCACATCTTGTCATCTGTCACTATTGTGATAATGATGGGTCAGTGTGGGTCCTCACATCTTGTCATCTGTCACTATTGTGATAATGATGGGTCAGTGTGGGTCCTCACATCTTGTCATCTGTCACTATTGTGATAATGATGGGTCAGTGTGGGTCCTCACATCTTGTCATCTGTCACTATTGTGATAATGATGGGTCAGTGTAGGTCCTCACATCTTGTCATCTGTCACTATTGTGATAATGACGGGTCAGTGTGGGTCCTCACATCTTGTCATCTGTCACTATTGTGATAATGACGGGTCAGTGTGGGTCCTCACATCTTGTCATCTGTCACTATTGTGATAATGATGGGTCAGTGTGGGTCCTCACATCTTGTCATCTGTCACTATTGTGATAATGATGGGTCAGTGTGGGTCCTCACATCTTGTCATCTGTCACTATTGTGATAATGACGGGTCAGTGTGGGTCCTCACATCTTGTCATCTGTCACTATTGTGATAATGATGGGTCAGTGTGGGTCCTCACATCTTGTCATCTGTCACTATTGTGATAATGATGGGTCAGTGTGGGTCCTCACATCTTGTCATCTGTCACTATTGTGATAATGATGGGACAGTGTGGGTCCTCACATCTTGTCATCTGTCACTATTGTGATAATGATGGGTCAGTGTGGGTCCTCACATCTTGTCATCTGTCACTATTGTGAAAGTGGTGTCACGTGAAGGAATCGGTTAGTATGTATAGTATCTAACTTTAAAACAGATATTTTTGCCTGCAACGTAGTAGAGTAAAATATGTTCTATGCTTAACTTTGAATAATATTTACGAGCATTCTGGAGGAAACGTGTAACCCACTCTTGTCACAGTTTACTTTATTAGTGTTTTAGTTATTTTCGACAGTAGGCCTACGGTATGGGTTTTAGTGTGATGGAATTCACTATTGTTTTAATCCTAAAAATGTAATCATTGACAAAACACACCCATTCCTTCAGTTTATATTTAACTATTTTAAGCCTATATTCTTAGCTATAGCCAACAAATTATTTAATTTAACTCCCAATAACCGTTTTACTTTTTGTACATTTAAATAATATGCTACAAATTAGATCAACTCTGTTACTTTGTTGGAATAAATAGAAATGCATCCATCATGATCACACATGAGTAAGAAAAAGAAACGAATTGAGTGTCAATATTATTCCAATGCATGAAAAGTTTAACTCGTTCAACAACATTTTTGCATAACAAACCATGTTAGTGGAATTGTGTTTGTGTATGAAGTGACAATTATAACCATGCAGTGTTTAATAAAGAGTTTACTTACCACCCAAACCTGGTCTAATTCGCTTATCATATCTGTTCTTATCCAGCAATCGATCCAGTAGCGCAGTTACGTTGTGTGATAAGAAACGATAGTCTTTCAGAATAGCAGCATTCGTAACTGATAAGAGCAAAACATATGATAAAAAGCCCTTAACAAGCATGGCTGTTCCAATTAAACAACTCGTTACATTTGGAGTGACATACGATGCAAGATGAATGCTTTCTTATAGGCTCAAATCATCGTAGTTGTTAACGAGTATATTAATTTCGGTGAGAGTTTTCAGCCTATAATGAAAACGAATTTACTTCAATTTGCTTTGTGAGTTTGCGCTTTCCACGGAACTGAAAGCAGTGTTTCTTTCGCCATTCGTCTACGCGTCCGACCCAATTACTAGCCACCCGGCTTCTCTAGCACGAGCAGGAGAAGAAGGATAAGAGGAAGATGATGACATCATCACTTACTATAACACGACGTGACGATTATAAACGAAAACTAAGTACACGGTTATAGTTTTAGATGGTTTGCTAAACGAACATTTGTATTTCTGTAGAGTCCTTTATTTTGAACGTGGTTGAACACTGAAATGGACGATAAATCTTGCAGCACGTTTGTGTATGAACGCTTTATAGAACCACTTTGTCTTTGATATAAAGATGATCACCAAAACAATTTGTAAATGCGAGTATTTCACATGAAACTAATGAGAAGATGCGATTGCTGCCTTCCTCCCGTTGAAAACAGCGACCATTTTACTGTCCGCGGTTCTCTATATAGGTCGCATCGTATGGGAGACTTTCACGTGGGCAGATACTTTTTTTGCTTAACATATCATTGAATTGGTGCCAAAATATTTGAATACTGTTAAAACGTTGAGAAGTACACAACAGGTGCGTCAATCTTAGAAGCCATTCACAAGCAGGCACGCATAGGAACCCCGGAAACCGAAAAAACTCCAACAACTTAATTCTTGGCAGGAGATGCTGTTATAGTGAGCAAATGGAAACCGCACCTAGAATATAGAGTAACTGAGATCTTGTTTTGAAAGAAAACTCCTCATGTCTAGGCTAAGGATTGCGATTATTTTCGTAAATAGACGACACAACCACCTAAAAAGTGGTTAACATTTGCTGTCTTTTCTCCATACATTTTTGACGGTACTGGTGAACTCTCCGGACTGTCCTAAGCGTTGCTATGCTTGACGGTACTCGCTAACTCTCCAGACTGTCCTCAGCGTTGCTATGCTTGACGGTACTCGCTAACTCTCCGGACTGTCCTAAGCGTTGCTATGCTTGACGGTACTGGTGAACTCTCCAGACTGTCCTCAGCGTTGCTATGCTTGACGGTACTCGCGAACTCTCCGGACTGTCCTAAGCGTTGCTATGCTTGACGGTACTCGCGAACTCTCCGGACTGTCCTAAGCGTTGATATGCTTGACGGTACTGGTGAACTCTCCGGACTGTCCTAAGCGTTGCTATGCTTAACGGTACTGGTGAACTCTCCGGACTGTCAGCGTTGCTATGCTTGACGGTACTGGTGAACTCTCCGGACTGTCCTAAGCGTTGATATGCTTGACGGTACTCGCGAACTCTCCGGACTGTCCTAAGCGTTGATATGCTTGACGGTACTGGTGAACTCTCCGGACTGTCCTAAGCGTTGCTATGCTTGACGGTACTGGTGAACTCTCCGGACTGTCCTAAGCGTTGCTATGCTTGACGATACTGGTGAACTCTCCGGACTGTCCTAAGCGTTGCTATGCTTGACGGTACTTTTGAACTCTCCGGACTGTCCTAAGCGTTGCTATGCTTGACAGAACGCGCGAACTCCCAGGGGTGATCAGGGCCGCCTTGTAGACTAGAGATATCCTAGGGCTGTGCACGTCTGCCATTCTTATGAGCGTTCGCACCTCCTACCACACTGTCCAAATCCTGTGTGCTTGAAGTGACCTTCGAACATTCAGGACTGTGCTGGCCAACTATGAGCACTTTCAGAGTTTCCAATGCTGCAATGATTGACTTTACAGACCTATGTAGTTGATGGGACTTACTTACTTTCAGGGGTGTCCAGAACCAATTGGAACATGCCTAACACTTAATGGAACTTGATTATGAACCATGGGCTCTCCATTAATTCCATATTGGTTCGTACTGTTAGGACTGCTCAATGCTGCCATACTATGTGCGCCATGCATACTCTCAGGGCTGTCCAGAGTCAGGACTGCTCAATGCTGCCAAACTATGTGCGCCATGCATACTCTCAGGGCTGTCCAGATTTAGGACTGCTCAATGCTGCCATACTATGTGCGCCATGCATACTCTAAGGGCTGTCCAGAGTTAGGACTGCTCAATGCTGCCATACCATGTGCGCCATGCATACTCTCATGGCTGTCCAGAGTCAGGACTGCTCAATGCTGCCATACTATGTGCGCCATGCATACTCTCAGGGCTGTCCAGAGTTAGGACTGCTCAATGCTGCCATACTATGTGCGCCATGCATACTCTCAGGGCTGTCCAGATTTAGGACTGCTCAATGCTGCCATACTATGTGCGCCATGCATACTCTCAGGGCTGTCCAGAGTTAGGACTGCTCAATGCTGCCATACTATGTGCGCCATGCATACTCTCAGGGCTGTCCAGAGTTAGGACTGCTCAATGCTGCCATTCTATGTGGGCCATGCATACTCTCAGGGCTGTCCAGAGTTAGGACTGCTCAATGCTGACATAACATTTGAGCCATGCAAACTCTCAGGGCTGTCCAGAGTTAGGACTGCTCAATGCTGCCATACTATGTGGGCTATGCATACTCTCAGGGCTGTCCAGAGTTAGGACTGCTCAATGCTGCCATACTATGTGGGCCATGCATACTCCCAGGGCTGTCCAGAGACACCGAACAAGACGGACTCTTAGTAGCCAAGTGTGAGCATCTACAATGTTGCGTTTTCACTCTCTAAATTTAGAATCGAAAATCCATCAAACAGTCTTTTTTGAAATAGTTCTTTTCCGTTCGTGCGGAAAGAAGTAGAAGAAGAAGAAGGAAGATTTATTTGTTCGGTTTGAAGTGAGGCGTTCAACTCCCTACTAAATAGGTTGTTAATGTCGTGTGCTGGTTGTACGTGGTGTGCGTCGCGGAGGTAGGTGGCAGCAGTAGGCTCGTAGCGTCGAGACGCCGTAAGCTCGTCGGAGTCGCTCATGCGCAGATCGATCGAGCTGCGAATCTGTGCTAAATATGCTCTCTCAACGAGAGTTGGATGTGATGTGCTCATCGGATAGACGATGTCGTGATTAAACGCCCTATAACAGACAGTATCAAGACACGATGAATAAGATCTGCCTTATCGTGCTCTTCTTGTCTTCTGCAAACACGTGTGGCAGCACAACTGGGTGAGTTAATATACCTACAAAAACCTGCATGTCTTCATTAGTTAATTAGAGGAATTAGACGTACTCATGTTAAGGAACTTCATCTTGTCCGTGAAATTGGAGAAAACATGCTGTTTTGACATCCGCGGGTTAATCGTTGGAGTAGCTGAAATACGAGCGCGTTTACAGCCGATTTACCTCAAATGACATAACTTGTTTTGAAACTTTGTACAAATGATTTGTTTTGGTAATGGAAACCCACCTGTAGTTTAGTATGTAACTATATGTCTACGGTTAGTGGATATATTCGGTTATGGTTTTTGTTTTTGTTTTTATTCGCGCCTAAGAGGATAGGAAACACATATCCAGACAGTTGTTTTATAATGTGCAGCTGTTGAAAGTGTTCAAACTTATTAAAGAGGAATGTTGCATGAAGTTTTTTTTTTTAAATCACATCTGTTCACACTTTGGTTATCAGGTACAAATTGAACCGAACAAAATCCAAAAGTTAGAGATTTAATATATTTAATAAAACTCATTTAAGTGTAAGACCTTGACACTAATTAATAAAGCGGTACGAATGATAATTGAAAGGACTCAAGGCATGAGATATTCTTTATGATATTAGCCCGCGCTACTGCCAAACGCCTACGATTGTTCCAAGCAAATACACACGAGATTTAAAATTAGAACTAGGTAAGTGGAAATTAATGCGTAAACATCAAGTCCCCCTTCAAAAGAATTACATGACTCAAAGTGAACAGGGAAGTAGACAGTTCCTTCCTGTAACGGAATCAACGTTCTGGTGTTATGTTGTTATTCAATAATTATTGTAGCACTGACAACAGCTGACCACGGAGACGATGAACTTTGAACGTATATGTTTACGTTCGGCCTGTGTTGATGTTTAGGCTCACTGGAATACTTTCAAAATACGAATAAAGAAACTAAATTTAGAAAGAGTTTCTTTCTAAAATTATCTCGTCGTTTTATTTTTCCCGTAAGTCGTCGTTGATTGCGCGTATAGCTCGGGGTCGGTTGCAAGCGACGGAGACGAGCGATCATGTTTCACACACGGTAAGATAGCGGTTTAGCCACAATGATCCGGACGATTTATGGGAGCTAATATATTCAGTTTCAAAACATTTTCATTCGGCCAGCAACCTCTTTATAGAACAACTTATGGAACCTTTCCAAACTACTGATAGTGTTTATTTATTGCGTAAAATCTTAATTATGCCTTTGGAGTATCATATATCAAAGTCTTCAGAAATGCGGATATTATAATGAAATATTTTGTTACTAAATAATTACGCATCCAAAAATAGTGTTTGTTTACTTAAAAGAGTGGCCGGTAGGCGGGCTGAGCTAATTAGCAGGGTCACTCCATAAAGACGATTATAATTGGGGAGGAACTGACTTGGTTGGACGCGGATACGGAAAACTGCCGCCAAAACCGAGTTGATTTACACACAGATATATTGAATGAGTTGAAAGTATTTTCGAATGTTTTTCCTCCATGAATGTGCGGTAAATAGGGACGGTTAACACCTCATCATAACCAAATATATGTCCGTGAAACTAAATTCCTAAAATATTTGCTACCCGTCCGCGGTGGCTCGTGCGGAGGTGCTAAGCGTCCGCCACTTAGGTACGTGGGCTCGGATCCCGCTATGATTTTTGTAACTGATTACTTACGTACTCACTAGAGTAGAGTACAATAGTTCTACTGTAAACGCTTCCAGGCTGGGCGCTTTAGAGCAAGCGAAAGAATACAGGAGCGAAAACGAGTCTGGGGTGAAAGAGAGTTAACACTATGTGTAAGATGAATGAGGTAGAATCTGCTACAGTGGGTGTCCGATGGCAATTGTGAAAAACGTAAAAAGAGATCTAAATGAGTGCTCAGTAGGAGCGAGGTGAGGAGCATCTCAGTCTATGGCTGAACCATTGAGTGCTCAGTAGGAGCGAGGTGAGGAGCATCTCAGTCTATGGCTGGACCATTGAGTGCTCAGTAGGAGCGAGGTGAGGAGCATCTCAGTCTATGGCTGAACCATTGAGTGCTCAGTAGGAGCGAGGTGGGGGGCATCTCAGTCTATGGCTGAACCATTCACCATTGACTGGGACGGACCCCCGCCTTTTCTTTGCATGGCGGGGACGACAAAAAGACACCTTTGGGGCCCTCTAGGGACGAGCAGAGAGTTGCTTAGGCACTGTCCTTGGGTGAACAAGAGGACATATTGTAACTGTCCTTGATCTGCATCCGTCACCCCTCATCGTCTCTGATAGTATGATGGCTCGAGACGTAAAGAAATAAAAGTCAATTAAATATTTGCTGACATTGATCACATATTTTGAGAATAATATTTTATATAAATATTGTGCTTTGACACTAATTTCCATAACCTTCCTCAAATGATTATTTTCACTGTGGCGACCACCAATTAAATAAATATTACCAAATGGTCTTTATTACCTACAAGTAGCTACCTGTTTATTGATTGCAATGTCAGCACTCACCAAACCATGGTGAAACTATGCTAATGAATGCTGAGGGTGCGAAGAGTGGGAGCTACAAAGTCTTTGCCTTATAAGAGGTTGACAGAGTTAGGTATCGCGATGCTGGCACTCAAGTACTTTGCAAACTGTATTCATCTAGGACATACTAGGCTCAATGCTAGCATACGAGGTACTAATGTCTTCCGAGCCCGTTATTACTTCAAACTGAGACCCTGGCCACGCCAGTAGTCTTTGCCTTATAAGAGGTTGACAGGTATCGCGATGCTGGCACTCAACTGTATTCATCTAGGACATACTAGGCTCAATGCTAGCACACGAGGTACTAATGTCTTCCGAGCCCGTTATTACTTCAAACTGAGGCCCTGGCCACGCCAGTAGTCTTTGCCTTATAAGAGGTTGACAGGTATCGCGATGCTGGCACTCAACTGTATTCATCTAGGACATACTAGGCTCAATGCTAGCATACGAGGTACTAATGTCTTCCGAGCCCGTTATTACTTCAAACTGAGGCCCTGGCCACGCCAGTAGTCTTTGCCTTATAAGAGGTTATATATATTTTTGGGGTATGACCACGTGAGTTATAGAATGAGGGTTCTGACTTACCCCCTCCATCCCTTACTTAAACTTAACATATATATATACATGTTGTTAAAATTATAAATACCACGGGTTTTACGTCACGTTTACTGCACTTACTTGTCATATTAGTCGACGTTTCTGAGCAACGTATGTGCTCTGTCCTCAGGACACTATGTCACATATACATATATATATATATATTTTATTAATTTTTACGGTAGAATAAAAGTTAAATAAATTACAAATATTTATTTAAAACTCACTACGTTTCGAAAGGATTGCAGCTTTCATTTTCAAGGGACAAAATCAATAACAAGAATATAAACATGACAACATAGTATAAAAAACTAGAAAAATTCAAAACAATAATAAACACGATCTACAAGAGAAATCTGCACAATGATCAAGTAACTTATATATACTTGATGCAACTTAATCATTGTGCCGAATTCCTTGATTGACAAGTCTCTTCACCATTCGGGAAAAACCTTGACTACTCGCTATCTCCACAATTTTCTCCTCCACGACACTATAGCCAAAGCATGTGAACGATTGGCAACAACCCTTTGGCCAAAATAGGTTTCCACGATGGAGCCAAACGTCATCTTCTCTCTTGTTAAGATTGATATGTACCATGTTAACATGGTTTTAGGTGAGTGTGACCGACCTGGCGTAATAACCCAATATATTTTTAATTTTACAAACATTAACCCGGGCCACGAAAGCCTCCGTATTTTAATATAAAATTCAAGGAACACTCTTGTCGTGCATAGGCCTACTATGGGGAATTCTAGAAATTAAAACAAACCAACCCCGAATGGGAATCGAACCCATATTTAAATATTTAACAACCCCGACTGAGAATCGAACCCAGGTCTCCCACATGCTGGATGGGTGCCTTGACCCCTAGACCACCGGGACTGGCCAAGCAATGTCTGGATATAGTGCATTATGCCATCTACGTGGCGGTGGACCAACACTGCAACACTTTGGTTACACTTGAGTTGACCAGCCACATATAATTTAATGTCGCAACCTTAAGCAGGCTTGATCGAAGAGTTTATTTAAATATTTATTCATGAAACATTCTTGTCGTGGATACTGTGGTGAAATACAGGGGAAAAAAACCCGACTGGGAATCGAACCCAGGTCTCCCACTTGCAGGGTGGGCGCCTTGACCCCTAGATCACCGGGACTAGCAATTCAATGTCTGAATATAGTGCATTATGAGAATATGTGTGAATGGTCATCTCAAGTGTAACCACAAGTGTTGTAGTGTTGGTCCACTGCCACATAGATGTCATACTGCAGACATTGAAGAGGCAGACTCGGACGTCTAGGTGTCAAGGTCCCCACCCGGCAAGTGGGAGATCTGGGTTGATTCCCGGTTGTTTTATTTTTTATGGATTTCACTATAAAATATCTATGAATTATTTTATTATAAAACATAGTTATGTCTTTTCATTAAAGTTGTTTTATATGTGATCGGGTTATACAGAATACACACTTTACAACAGGAAGAAATGTTATAATATTATATTATGGACGTTTGAAAACGAACAAAATATAGAAAAGAAAATTACCCTAGCGACTTAAGTTTGCTTTCTTTAAAGTATCTTCAATTCTTATGTTCACAGAGCTAACAAAAAAAATCCCCAAAATATAATATTCCTTGTCACTGCAAAACCATAAAACCGTATTTGTATAACTGAAGCCTCCTGTGATACGAGCGTTCCACTTGGCCGACTCCAACTTGAAAAGAGAAAGAACGGCCGGGAGGGGGGGGGGGGGGGGGGGGTATATGGCAAATACAAACCTCCTTTTAGCGACATGGCATTCAACAATAGTGTTGCATTTTGTTAACCATCGCTATGGATTCAATATTGTTGATCGTCGCCGTAGAGAAGGTGTCTCACGTTTGCGCGTTTGGCTGTTAACCAGGAAACTCCTCACAACATGATAACGTTTATTTGAAGTGTTCAAGGCACCAAGCGAAGTTCAAAATTGTTATGAGGATCGTACTATACATTTTGTAACCAACAAAATCTAAGAAACCATATATTCATATATACATATATATATATATATATATATATATATATATATATATATATATATATACTGGATATATATATATATATATACTGGATATACTGGATCTGGATTTTCACATAACAACAACGACAAGAGTGTTCTTGAAAAAATATCCATATACATATATATATATATATATATATATATATATATATATATATATATATATATATATATATATATACATTTTGCACTCTTCAACCAATCTAGATGAATTACTTGTTGAAGTACTTTTAAGTTGTCTTTACTGGGAACACCTTTTAAGGTGCGGTTTTTAAAAGTACCACAATGGTTTAAGTACTCTCTACTGTATTATTTAAGTTGTGTGACACAAGTACAGAGTTACCTTCTTATCAGATTATTGTTGGTTCTTGGGGCAAATATATCTAGAATCATGTAGGTTCTACAGCACCATTTGTTCAAAGAACTATAAACTTTTAAACAGAAAAATGTTATGTATCCAAGAAAATAACATAAGTACCATATGTAAGAAAAGAAAATATATGCATATTTTCTTAGAAATAATGTCACACCGCCATCCCCGCCCAGAAAAACACGTTATCTCCGTGTACCATAAAATTGTTCCCGATAGTTGAGAATAAGATACATATAATTTCACAAAGTGAGCATTTAGTAAGTTATCGCTACAGAGTCGAAATAAAATCACCGCTGCATTAAACGTGCGTGGTTTGTATTGCCAACATGTTTATGCCAACAAAATGTAACTCAAAGCAAATCACGACTAACGGGAACCTCTGATTTCTCTCCGTATGAAAAGCCAAGTTTGAAGGAAATTCCTCTCTTTCAATCTCCATTAAAGTGCCTCTACTCGTGGCGTATATATAAGCGGTGAAGGCGGTTGCCAATTCTCTGCAAGCCAGCACATATAGATCTCAATCTCCTCTGTCTCGCCTCGTCGCGATACGCCTTGCTACAGGTGCGCCAACAACTAATAGATATACCATGTCTACACATGAATAACTACAAGTACGTGTGTACTCGATACGCCAGATAATTTCATAAAAATGTATCCAAGTCTAACATAAGTGCGTATTTACATTGCGCACGGGACACGTGACATTATTTCTGGCGAAAAGTTGATATATTTAGGACCTCTTTAGAGGTTATGTTCTTTGTTGACTTTCAGTACAACGGTTGTTGGTGCTATTTACTGATAATTTAATGTCGTAAGAAATTGTAATTTAATTTTGCAACTGACGAAATACAAAGTCTGATCGCATTATGATCGATGCTTGAAATAAAAACAGATTTTCAAAGGGCGACAAGGTGAGGCATGCTCTTATTTACAAACAATTGGCGGACAAAATGAAGGAACTTTGGTTCCATCGTACTGGAGACACGCTTCATACAAACATTAATTACCTAAAATCCAGGTCCCGGATTGACAAGAGGTCCTGAGTCTTTTTCTGGTCTTATATCTTAGACCGGCCTAACTTTGAACTTCTTGTGAATCCAGGAAAATATCTATAAATAGAATTTTAAAAAAAATGTTATTTTAATGTTCATTGTGTCCGTGTTCCTACCAGGAATTAGTAACTTCTTCATGTGACCTGGGTCTGGTGCTACAGGAGGTCCAAAGTTAGGCGGGTCTTAGAATTAAGACCAAAAAAAGACTTAAGACCTTTTGTGAATCCGGGCCCAGGTATTTTGAAGTAAAAAGGAAATTGTATTGACAGGGACATAAGTGTGTAGTCGATCCCTTTACTTAAGATAAATACACATTTATGTACGTGATACTTAGGTACATAGTGTAGACATAGTTCAAGCAAACTATAGACTTATACAATTTATTCAAGTGAACCATTTGAATAATTTTGGAGATTATCAGTTCGATTACCTCTAAGCTACCGGTAATCCTGACTGGTCCAAACAAAACAAATTCCATGGCATTTTAACTAGTAGCTATTCTATTTATAGACATCATAATCTCGCTTTTTACATAACGGCTTACAAAATAAAGCCATTTTTGGTATTAGTAAAAATATTCTATGTGCTATAGTCAGTTTTGCACATGAAAACTAAACAGATCGGAAACCTGTGAGTAGGCCACTTAATTTGCTTCTTACGACAGGCAGAGTTCAATAACGTGAACGCATGTTGACGCATGGGTCTCTAGTTTAGATTGGTATGTTAGTGGACGTAGGTGTGAAACAATGTCGAGCAAAGGCAGAAGTCGGGAGACCTACTGAGAAGCTGCGTGCTAATGTGGATGTGGGTCAACTGTCAATGTCAATTGTAACAGGCACCATTGCGGCTTAAATTCGTCCACTTCCTTCCATAAAAAGAAAACATTATTATTATGATTATTATTATTTTTATTATTATTATTGTTATTAATATTCTTCTTCTTCTTCTTCTTCTTCTTCTTCTTCTTCTTCTTCTTCTTCTTCTTCTTCTTCTTCTTCTTCTTCTTCTTCTTCTTCTTCTTCTTCTTCTTCTTCTTATTATTATTATTATTATTATCATTATTATTATTATAATTATTATTATTATTATTATTATTATTATTATTATTATTATTATTATTATTATTATTATTATTATTATTTTATTGAATGTATCACAATCATACAATCTCGGTCAAAACCGGCGGTAACATGTTATACGGACGTAATGTCAAGTATTTTTTTTTTATTTAACTTCACTAATCACATGTCACTAGTTTAAACAGTCATCAATCTCGGTCAAAGCCGGTGTTTACATGTTATACGGACAATACAGATGTAATGTCAAGTATTTCCATGAGGTACCTTGTCCAACTTCACTCGTTACTGTCTAATTAGTATTTGTTCATAGTATACACTGCATAATGATATGATCTTATTTGCGTTGTCTTCGTGTGTGTCTTCTTTGCGTCGTGTTACTGTGTGTACGGTCGTGGCCGATTTCTCGATGCCATCCTAGTAATTCTACTCTATGGACAATGGAAAACCATGTCAGGATGGATGTTGTCTCGAAGGATTCACTCTCATAAGTTTAAACTAGTTATAAATGTTCTTCGGTATGTTAATGTTCACGTCATGTTCTGTCAAAATTATTTTCTATAACAGCTGTCAAAGTTCGTTTTGTTGTTTCGAAAAGTCAATGCACTCAGTCGATACACTTCCCAGTTTGATCGAAAGTCCACTATTATTTCCCTTCAATGTCCTTGATAGGAGTCCTCTCGCGATTCCCCTGGTGAGGTCTCGTCGAACTCCAGAACCGCGCGCGCTGTTAGCGGCAAATTTGTGGACTACCATCTCGTAAATTTCCAATTACTTCTCAGATTTCGAAGACGAAAAGTCCTCTCAATTCTGAAAAGATTGAAAGTGCTTACGTACAACAGCTAATACATCCAACTGTATTCATATAATCTTGGTAAATTATGTGTAATGAATATTATGAACTAAATCTACGCCCATATTGACCTAATTTGTCTGCCAAAATTATCTACCTTCCTTTGTTCCTATGATAAACAAAACGGAGTCCTGACTCTCTCGGAACAACCACTTAAAACTAAATTAAACTATTATTTATTTGTAATAATAATATAAATGCAAACAAGTACTTCCCTTCAATTGCCCTCGTAGTACACATCTTATGGAACACCCCTATGTCAAAAACTGGGACCGATTCTTCGTTCTATCATGGAAATTACATTTTTAATTAGGAGCAAATTTTTACTTGACTCTTAGACCCGGTTCACACAGGTTATTATTATTATTATTATTATTATCATCATCATTATTATTATTGTTATTATTATTATTATTATTATTATTATTATTATTATTATTATCATTATTATTATAATTATTATTATAATTATAATTATTATTATTATTATTAATATTATTATTATTATTACTATTATTATTATTTATATTACTATTATTATTATTATTATTATTATTATTATTTTTATTATTATTATTATTATTATTATTATTGTTATTATTATTATTGTTATTATTATTATAATTATTATTATTATTATCATTATTATTGTAACTTTTATTTTTATTATTATTATTATTATTATTATTATTATTATTATTATTAGCAAGCAGGCATTGATGGTAAGGAGTAAAAGATTTGCAAAGTATCTCTAGTGAGATAAGTCCAGTTATTGCACGATTAATTAATTTATCATTAACTGAGGGCATATTTCCTGAAAAACTAAAAAAATCGATTGTGAGGCCGATTTATAAAAAAGGAAATCACCTTGAATATTCTAATTACAGACAAATCGCGTTGTTGCCAAGCATTGAAAAGATTATGGAAAGATACATTGCAAATTGTTTAGTCAAGTACTTAGAAAAATTTTATATTATTAATGAGTATCAATACGGATTTCAAAAAGGGAAAAGTACGTCAGATCTACTCTTAAAATTTTCTAATTTGATCAATTCTAAACTTAACAAAAACTGTCACATTTTATGTATGTTCATCGACTTTACTAAAGCTTTCGATACCCCTAAACCACAGAAACTTGCTGCTTGCTCTTGAACGGATTGGCGTAAGAGGTCCCTTGTTAGCATGGTTTGAAAATTATTTGTCAGAAAGGAAAATTATTGTGCGAGTGGGAGAGTTTGATAGCGAAGTTAGACCATGTCAAACGGGGGTACCGCAAGGGTCCATATTAGGGCCAGTTCTTTATTTAGTTTATGTAAATTTAATGGTACTGTTCATAAAGAGGTGTTTTTCTTTTTGCTTTGCCGATGACACGGCATTGGTAGCAATTCATAAAAATATTAAAATGGCTGAGCTTTATTTGCAGGAGGATTTTATTAACTTGTTGAGGTGGACACATGATGATGGACTTATCATTAATTCAGTTAAAACAAAAATAGTACATGTTTCGTCCCCTCATAATATTGATCACAATGAAAGTATAAATATTTTTACCCATTCCTTTGATTGTTTACATAGCAATGTTTGTCAAAATGTAAGCAGCATTCAATGCAAGTGTAAAAGTAAAATTAAAATTGATTCAGATTACAGCCATCCGTATTTAGGAGTGGTCATCGATCAAAACTTTTGCTGGGATGTGCATATATCACGAGTATGTAGTAGGCTTAGGTCGTGATTGAATCAACTGTACAAATTAAAGTTTATACTGCCTTTTACTCTTTTAAGAACGGTTTATATTGCGCTTGCTGAGTCCGCATTTCATACGCCTTGACAGCATGGGGTAATGCTTCGTTTTCAAATATAAAACATATTCTTTTACTGCAGAACAGAATGCTTAGGTTAGCCTAATATCGTATAATAAACCAAATGATTTATGTTTTACAATAAGTAGGTTATATAGAATGTGTGATGTCCTTCCTGTTAATACATTATTTATATATAAATTGGTGTTGAAGTTTTACTACCAGGAAATGTTTAAAAACGTAATAGACCATAGTTTGTATACTCGTGCCAACGGAGCCGAGTTTTTTAAAATACCTGAGTTTGACAATAAGTACGGCAAGCGTGCATTGGAATATTGTGTGCCATTTAATTTTAATAAGCTTCCCAAAGACCTGAGGAACTTGGATAGTATAAGTACTGTGAAAAGGGAATTAAAAATGTTTTTTTTACGTGATACTATCGCACTATGTTAATAGCATTCGAAGAATGCTTAATGTTTTTGAATTTTGTATTATATTATATTATTATTTAATTATTTAGTATTAAGAAATGTATTAATGTTGTAAGAGGTGTTGTAGTCTAGATTACTTTCATTTAGTTTTGGTTGTTATCCCCACAGACAAGCTACAGTACAGTACAGTACAGTACAGTACAGACAGTAGCTTTGTGGGATTGTATCGAATGTAATTAACTGGGTTCTTATAATAAAGGAAAACAAAAATTATTATTATTATTATTATTATTTTTATTATTATTATTATTATTATTATTATTATTATTATTATAATTATTATTATTATTGCTATTTTTATTATAATTATTATTTTTTTATTATTTTATTATTATTGTTATAATTATTATTATTATTATTATTATTGTATTGTTGTATTATTTTGTGGTTCTTACTTTTAAACAAATTGTAATTTGAATTAATTATTCTCAGAACGCTTAACTTTTTTTAAATGTATACACAGCAAATTGTTTTAAAAGTGTTGTAGCATTGATTTTAGTATGATTACACCAATGTGTTTCAACAACTGTTCGTTTGTATGGAGAATTAAACGTGTATTTTGTAATTCTTAATCTCAATCTAAATTTTTATTGATTAACGTTGACTGTGCACTATTTTATTTTATTTATTATTACAACGCTTATATTAGCTTGCCTTGTTTGTCTGGACGGAATATTTGAATCGATATTCCACCTACTTCTAGATGTCCGATCAAGCTGAAATTTTTTACACAGACGTATTCCTGATGACAATACATGGATCAACTGTCATATTTACTAAATTGACAATTAATTCATCATTATTAATTAATTCATGTATTACCATGGAAATCGATGTTTATATTCCATCTACTTCTAAATGTCCGATCAAGCTGAACATTTTTACACATACTTATTCTTAATGACAATACATGAATCAACTGTCATATTTACTTAATTGCAATTAATTCATCATAATTAAATAATTAATGTTTTATATGGAAATCGATGTTTAACCCACTTTTTAACGTCAAATCAAGTTGAAAGTTTTCACACAGACGTATTCTCAATAACAATATACGAATCAATTGTCATATTTACTAAATAATTAATTGATTTATCATAATTAAATAATTGATGTTTTATATGGGAATCGATATTTCACCCACTTTCGAACGTCAAATTGAGCTAAAAGTTTTCACACAGACGAATTTTTAATGACAATACACGAATCAATCGTCACATTTATTAAATATTCAATTAATTCATCATAATTAATTAATGTTTTATATGGGAATCGATGTTTAACCCACTTCCGAACGTCGAATTGAGCTGAAAGTTTTCACACAGACGTATTCCTAATGACAATACACGAATCAATTGTCATATTTACTAAAAATAGTCAATTAATTCATCGTTATAAATTAATGTTTAATTTGGGAATCGATGTTTCACCCATTTCCCAACGTCGAATCGAGTTGAAAGTTTTCACACAGACGTATTCTTAATGACAATACATGAATCAATTGTCATATTTACTAAATAATCAATAAAGTCATCATAATTAATTAATTATTTACTAAATAATCAATTAAACAATCGATATTCGATATATATTCGTTTGCAAGATTCTTTAAGACTAAAAAGTATAAAATAATATAACATGAAAAAAATATTTTTTTTTTTAAAACAACGCTTATATTTAAATGCACTAAAAAGTAAAAAGTAAATTTTCGCCCAACAAATTTTTGCCTCACTCGGAAAATAAAAGCGTTGGGCGCTTTCGGTATTGACATAGATTGCAGTATTCTGCTGTTTATGCAGGGAAAGCGCCCAACGCATTTATTTTCCGAGTGAGGCAAAAATTTGTTGGGTGAAAATTTATTTTTTACTATTAAGTGCTTTTAAATATAAGCGTTGTTTTTTAAAAAATATTTTTTTCATGTAATATTTTATTTATGTATTATAAAAGCAAACCTTCGAGCGAGCAGAGAGCTCATGAAGGTGTTTGCTCAATAGTAAACTTGTGTAATTGTACAGAATATTAAATAAATGAAATGAATGAAATGAAATGAAATGAATTATTATTACTATTATTATGTTCATGGCTGTGATGAAATTACAGAAAGCGAGTTAGTTGAGATTATAAGTAATATGGAATCTAAAAAGGGTGCACGCGTCGATAAACTTTTGTTAAACTTATCTATTATGCAAGGCTATGTACCGGATATACTGAAAGAAGCAATAATAACTCCGATATTCAAATCAGTAAGTACTCATAGCGTAATGAAATAACATTGTTTCCATGCTATCAGTGAGTAGATTGGTTTGAATACAGCTCTTATAACGTAATGAAATAACATTGTTTCCATGCTATCAGTGAGTAGATTGGTTTGAATACAGCTCTTATAACGTAATGAAATAACATTGTTTCCATGCTATCAGTGAGTAGATTGGTTTGAATACAGCTCTTATCACGTAATGAAATAACATTGTTTCCATGCTATCAGTGAGTAGATTGGTTTGAATACAGCTCTTATCACGTAATGAAATAACATTGTTTCTATGCTATCAGTGAGTAGATTGGTTTGAATACAGCTCTTATCACGTAATGAAATAACATTGTTTCCATGCTATCAGTGAGTAGATTGGTTTGAATACAGCTCTTATCACGTAATGAAATAACATTGTTTCCATGCTATCAGTGAGTAGATTGGTTTGAATACAGCTCTTATCACGTAATGAAATAACATTGTTTCCATGCTATCAGTGAGTAGATTGGTTTGAATACAGCTCTTATCACGTAATGAAATAACATTGTTTCCATGCTATCAGTGAGTAGATTGGTTTGAATACAGCTCTTATCACGTAATGAAATAACATTGTTTCCATGCTATCAGTGAGTAGAAAGGTTTGAATACAGCTCTTATCACGTAATGTAATAACATTGTTTCCATGCTATCAGTGAGTAGATTGGTTTGAATAATGCTCTTATCACGTAATGAAATAACATTGTTTCTATGCTATCAGTGAGTAGATTGGTTTGATTATAGCTTTTATCACGTTATGAAATAACATTGTTGTCATGCTATCAGTGAGTAGATTGGTTTTTATATCTCTTCGGAATTTCCTCTTTACTGTCAGTATTTTAATGTATACATCATCAATAACAACGCATATCTTTTAATATCTGTTGGTCGTATTCCAATCTTGGCGTCTTTTATCTATGTATTATTCTTCCACTTCCACTTCCACTTCAATTATATTATACTTTTTTGAACTCACGCGTGCCTCCAAAAACTATCCTACATCTTTAATAAACGTTCCCACAAACAAATCATTTTGTAATTATGTAAGGCTAGATAATAGCAAAGTACCTTCACATTCTGCACGAAGTAATTAAATGTTTGATGTGTTAGGGTGAAAGAAGACGATTTCCGTAATATCTCAAACTGTCTGATTTTATCAAATCCAAACGCCATAGAAACATCTTTTGTTTCAGTTTCTAAGACACTAATTAACTTCAACCCACCTGCTATTCCAGAATAGCATTTCATCCGCGTTTTTCAGAGAAGAGAAAATTCCTTGCAATCTTCTCTATATTTAACTGGACACATACTATACCGTAAATGATAAACCGGCGAAATTGCATTTTTTAAATATATATATATAAATATAAATAATATCTCAGTAATGCTAGCCTACACCATATCGAAAAAGGGAAATGCCAAGTTTAATTTGGGTTTTCAGAACTCAATTCAAAGGGGAATATATTTTTAGAATTTGAAATAACACCAAATTTACTTTTTAATTAAGTAAGTTTAAATGTCATACTTATAATGTAGTAATTATAATAAAAGAATATTTTAAAAAAGCAGTGGTCAATTCTATTGAACCTTGAACCCAAATTGAGCCCGGTTTTCACTTTTTCGATGTGATGTATATTTTGAGTTATGATTTAAATAAGGCGTATACATATGCAGTGTAAATATTGGCGGTTGTCTGAACTCTTACTTCCCTTAAGGCCCATCCACATTGGAAATTAACAGTAACAGTAACGTTTGAATTAAGGTTTCGGGCACTCCCATGGCTGATAAGATCCCAAGGTCATTGCTTACTGCGGCAGTAGCAGTAGCACAGAAGTTTGCAAACTCCATACTTACTCCATACCTACTCCATACATACGCTGTACCGTAACTCTGCAGTAAGAATGAACCAATCAGCGATGTGTATTCAAAATCACGTGATGCTATGAAAATTTTGATATTCACTTTTATGTATTGTGTGTTATGTAAGTAATTGTGTAACAATATTGAATTTTAAAAATAAATTAATACATCAATAAATAAGCTTAGGTTCTTGATTTACGCGGGCAAACACTGATAGGTGGACGTAGGAAATTAAGTTCTAATAATATGGACAGCCATCGAAAATTTTACGGTACAGTGTTAAGCTACGCTAATGTTAATTTTCAATATGGATGAGCTTTAAATGTTTACCTGACATCAACGTGAAAACAAAGTAACGGCGACGGCTAACTTCGCCATGCCACCATATTTCTCGTCAGTGTTACTGGTTATTCATAATACTTTTGCTCGATTCAACTTAGCCGACACGTTACTGACATCTTACTCTTTTAAAGGGAGACTTCCACATTTATTTTACAAGATGTAGACAAGATATCCAAATTTGCGAGGTAAACCTTTCTTTTACGTATGAAAAACAACAGCCATTTTGTGTTAATTTTGTTGTTGTATGTTTGTGTTAATACTTTTAAGCAGAATTTAACAACTTTCCTCTGTGATAAAGCATTTTACTCGGTCAACGAATTTTGACTGTGAGATCCGTTATTGTTTCCGTTATGTTTTGCGATACTTGTCTTTCTAATAATATGTACTCTTACGTGCCCCAATATCATTTATGTTTGATCCTTATAGGCAAATAAAGAATTAAATAAATACAAAATGAAATACATAAATAATACTGTAACGTGTATAGAAAACCCTTAACATGCGGGTGCTTACAAATACCTGCACTTACTAACGAGATGCAGAAGGCAAGTATAGGGCACTAGCAACACCAACAGACAACAATGAAACAAATGAATTGAATCGACGGACAAACAACAAGCTGTCAAAAAATAATTTCTTCTGATTTTGGAAAACAAAACAAAAAACAAACAAATACACGTGCAAAACTTTCACTTAGTCGTTGTCTATCATTAAAAGTTTTAAATAGCGAGCAGTTACTATTGCTACACATGTTTTTATTTCAATGGTTGCAATTTTGTTATTTTGACAGCTGATTGCTTGTCCATCAGTTCATTTCATTTGTTCCATTGTTGTCTTTGGTGTTGCTAGTGCCATATAGTGTTTACAATGAATTTGTTTTCATTGTTTTTTTTTTTTTTATATAAAACTTATTCAGTGTTTTACATTGTAATGATAAAAGCAAGATCATAGAGTCTTTAAATTAAATACGATTAGATTCAATTTAATTAAATTAAATTAAATTAATTTGAATTAAATTAAATTAAATTAATTTGAATTAAATTAAATTAAATTAAACTACATTAAACTACATTTTTCTTTAAAATACCCCATGTCTTTTTTAGGAGTTCTTCATCCTATTACAAAACAAAACTCTTAATTTTATTGATACAAACTCGGTCTTAACGAGAAACACAATGTTGTAAGGACAGATAAAAGGAGATTAAATTAACTGCTTGCTAATTTTAAGATTATATAATATCATTAATAAGTTTCGAGTCTATTTGTCGTTTCCATCTTAGAATTCGCTTTTTGTAAGGTGGATAACATAACCCATTTGCTGATAATGATATTATGAAAAACCCACATCATTGACGTAGAAAAATGAAAATACAATATCTGCATTGTGATCAATTCGAAAACAATTGAACAACTGATTGCGCATCCGCCAACACTGTTAATCGTGTGGTTGGCCCATCTTGCTTCTAGCGACACGACATCTTGTGTGTGTGTACCCAGCAAGCACAGAACTGGTGTGTGCTTATGGCCCATCAGCGGCAAACTGCTGCAAACGTTTTCCTTCAGCGGCCCGCCTACGGCCCATAAACACAAAATTTCACAGACGGGTTACACTAGGCGGCCCGCCTATGGCCCATAAACTCACAACCGACAGGCGGCGAATAGTAGGCGGGGCGCCAATGGCCCTTAAGCTCACAACCGACAGGCGGCGAACAGTGGGCGGCCTGCCTGTGGCCCATAAGCTCACAACCGACAGGCGGCGAATAGTAGGCGGGGCGCTTATGGCCCATAAGCTTACAACCGACAGGCGGCGAATAGTAGACGTCCCGCCTATGGCCCATAAGCTCACAACCGACAGGCGGCGAACAGTAGGCGGCCCGCCTGTGGGCCATAAGCTCACAACCGACAGGCGGCGAACAGTAGGCGGCCCGCCTGTGGTCCATAAACTCACAACCGACAGGCGGCAAACAGTGGGCGGCCCGCCTATGGCCCATAAGCTCACAGCCGACAGGCGGCAAACAGTAGGCGGCCCGCCTGTGGCCCATAAGCTCACAGCCGACAGGCGGCAAACAGTAGGCGGCCCGCCTGTGGCCCATAAGCTCACAGCCGACAGGCGGCAAACAGTGGGCGGTCCGCCTATGGCCCATAAGCTCACAGCCGACAGGCGGCAAACAGTGGGCGGCCCGCCTGTGGCCCATAAGCTCACAGCCGACAGGCGGCAAACAGTGGGCGGCCCGCCTATGGCCCATAAACGCACAACCGCCGTTGTCTCTAGCCTGTTAAATTATTATATTTTGACAATGTCAACCACAACCACGTCATACACGCCACCCCCGCTTTCTGTCGGTTGAAAATTGAAATATAGATTTATAATTACTTACTTCAAAATTGTCACAAAGTAATTGCATAGAATATGTGCAAATAATCCAACTCCATGGTATGTTACTTATCCGCAGATAATGCATAATAAATATATAGTTCTCAATGTAGCTAGACTCAAACCAACCTCAGATCCTTAACTATTACCCTTTTAAGTAGGTGAAGTTGTCTCCAGAGAGGTGTGCGCTTTTATGCCATCATTATTGGAAATTAAAGGAAATACTGTGTTTGTGTGTGGTGTTTAATATTACTGTTATGGCTTTTATATCATTGTGAATTTGGTTCGTTTTTAAACCTCGTGTATGGACTATAGTATACACTTATAGTAGCACAATTGTTATTTTTATCTTATTAACTTTTACATACGCCATAGTAGGTATAGTTTTTGGAATCATTGCACGTCCTTCTTTTTGCAAGTGGTCCATAAAATATACGTACAAGCAAATGTGTATGATTCTATTATCTAATACCTATATCTTATGACTTCCAACTAAACGTTTTGGGTGTCAGATGACTTCATTTCACAGCCTCTGATTGGTGGTTTCTTTGGTGAAAACAAGTTAGCGTATACTTTAACATTTAGAAGTCATAAGAGCGGGCATAAGACTTATAGGTTGGAATTCATAGTCGGCCCCTACACCTAGGGGCACCCATTGTTGCTATGGATTTGTTTTGTTTATGGGAAATAACATGCAAACAACTGTTACCTTGGTAACAATGGGCGCCCCTAGGTGTAGGGGCCGACTATGAATTCCAACCTTAGTAACTACAATATCTATACTACCATGAACGCACCAAATATAACAAGATTAATCGGGCAAATGTAAACATCACAATAATATATACATTCACTTTTGACGCATATCACAGCTTTACGTGACTTTGTTTTCAATGACATTTTGTTCCCTCTGTTATTCTCAATGCAGTTCAAACGACCGCTCAGTTTGAGCGCGTTTATTGGCTGAATCAGGCAGTCCTCGCCAATCTAACCAATCACGGGCAACAGTTTCCGCGCATAGTTCGTAAACTGTTAGCGGTCGAAATGAATCAATGGCCGTGTACATACAACTTGAATGTAATCACTCAATAAGATAAATTGACATCTGTAGTATTTTCAAATGATATTTTCGAAAACAAACGCCAGCTTTGTTGACCGCGGTCGATTAAGCGTTGGTCTAGTAAACCGAGGTCTCTGCGTTCCAGGTTTGAATCCTTGCTTGGGCATGGATATATCGTGTGTGTGTGTGGTGTTTTTTCATCATCATAGTTACCCACTTATCGTTTCATTTAGCCATAGTTGCAAAAATATGATACGTCCAAATATCATCATCTAAAACAAACCTTGCATGTATTTTATTTTTGTGATTTCCGCACCCACACTAATAACAGTCCATACATTTTTTGTTGTATGTCGTTCAATGCACATAGTATGCTACCAAAATGGCGTGCGCATTCAGACCTTTTTCACTAGGTATTTTGAATTTTGATAGCTATCATAGAATGGCTACAATGATTTGTTATGTTTTATGATGTTCACGGCAAACATGCAAAATTAAACAACGAACTTAGTCGACAAATTAAAAAACTTTTACTATGGTTTAAATGCGGTTATTGTATGATTAAACAATACGAAAGTTTAGATCTAGCCCGTACCGACATTATGAATTTTTCCATACAATGATAGCTTAAATAGTTTATGAATTATAGCCTATTGAGTAGACCACGGTCGAATGAAATTATGCGGAAATCAATGGAAAAATCAACTTGAAGGTTTTAATGCATTTAAATAAAACTTCTCAACGGATTTAAATAATATTTCGTGCAATTATTAGCAACATATCGAGAAAGAATGTACACAAATTCTAAGATTGTAACTTAAACCGCCATCTTGTAAACATAAATTTTGTTTATTATGAAGGTTTTTTTTTTTGTAAGAGTAATATGATATTCAAAAGATGTGTTTGCTTTAATACATTGAAAAAACCCGCTCACTGGCAACGCGGAGCGTTTTCCTTGTTAGTGAGCAAACACAAGTCAGACAGAAGAGAACAGAACAGAGAACACATGGATCATCATTACGATAGAAGACATTATTTGGTGAGTATGAACAACAATCATATTAACTGGTAGGGCATAGGCTATGCTAGTTAGAGCTTGCCCATGTTGTTGGGTTTCAAGTCAAACCCAAAGCATTGGCAGTGAATATCCAGCCTTGCATTGGGTTTATAACTCCTAAAACCCAATGCCTTGGTTCTTGGCTAACCCATAATTGGTGTTATTTTGCATCTACAACAATTTGTGTTGTATTCAAGAGTAGAATACGGGCTCGTGCAGTGGCGTATACACGGGGGGGAGGGGGGGACAACCCCCCCCCCCCCTTTTTGCAAAGGAAACATGGAAAATGACCGATTACATTTCAATAAGACAGTATTTTAGACATTTGTTTTTGTTAAAAATACACGCATCGATCTATGATTATATTTTTATCTACCAACACCTCAGCTGTTCTTAGCGGGGTGGGCCCTGGATGTGAAACCACACTCACACTATCGAACAAGGCACGGAACGGAATCCATATCACTTGATACTTGCTGACTCGCACAGAAGACGCCGCCACATAAAGCGAGGCGGATGTAGTTTTGTAACGTGTACACTTTTAGAAACAATGCCGCAATTCATTCAAGTTGACGCATGTAGCTGACCCTACATTAGGTCCAGCCAAACAAACACATTATTTAATATTTAGTCACTGTCTGAGTCTCGCAATCGGCGGTCGCATAGTGTGACAATACAGGCAATAGGCACAAGTGCAGCGCTAATTGCGAACACAAAGGTGAGTACAGATTAATAAAATAAAATATAACACATCAGGATCTATCTACTCTAATCTATCTATCTATCTATCTATCTATCTATCTATTTATCTATCTATCTATCTATCTATCTATCTATCTATCTATCTATCTATCTATCTATCTATCTATCTATCTATCTATCTATCTATCTATCTATCTATCTATCTATCTATCTATCTATCTATCTATCTATCTATCTATCTGTCTGTCTGTCTGTCTGTCTGTCTGTCTGTCTGTCTGTCTGTCTGTCTGTCTGTCTGTCTGTCTGTCTGTCTGTCTGTCTGTCTGTCTGTCTCTCTGTCTCTCTGTCTGTCTGTCTGTCTGTCTGTCTGTCTGTCTGTCTGTCTGTCTGTCTGTCTGTCTGTCTGTCTGTCTGTCTGTCTGTCTGTCTGTCTGTCTGTCTGTCTGTCTGTCTGTCTGTCTGTCTGTCTGTCTGTCTCTCTGTCTGTCTGTCTGTCTGTCTGTCTGTCTGTCTGTCTGTCTGTCTGTTTGTCTGTCTGTCTGTATGTCTGTCTGTCTGTCTGTCTGTCTATATATCTATCTATCTACTATCTACTCAAAAAACATTGACATGCTTTCTTTAGTGAGATGATCTACCCTGTTATGGTTGAGAACCAAGTGGTCCTGCCTATTTCTTTATAGCTTTTTTAATTAAATAAATAAATAAATAAATGCACATTTAGAGTCTACCCACTCAGTAACAAGACTGATTTTCAGTGGGGGACTTTAATCTGTGGACTGAAAATCTGTTCTTGTAACCGAGTGGGTAGACCATAAATACAATAATTCGTTTAATTATTTATTATTATTTTGTAATTAATAATAATTTTGTAATTGGAATTTGTTTAATTATTTATTATTATTTTGTATTTCCATTTACAAGAAGTGCAATCAGGTAATTTAAATAACTTGTGTAGCTTACGCCATCATACACAGCTAAGGCTTGTTGGTCCAGTGGGTTTATTCCTGCTTCCACTGCAGAAGGTCCGGGGTTCGAATCCCGGTTCGGGCTGGGGTTTTTAATTTTGGAATTTGACTTAAATCTATCTGTATGGTACTGGTCTATAATATGTAAACGGCGACTTTGGAGCCGTCAAGCAACGAAGCCCATAATAAGTAGTATATAAATGTCCCCCGCTGAAAATCTGTTCTTGTAACCGAGTGGGTAGACCATAAATACAATTTGTTTAATTATTTATTATTATTTTTCATTTCCATTTACAAGTAGTGCAATCAGGTATGTCCCTGCGTTCTGCCACAGAAATACCACAGCTGCCACAGACACAAATACCTTTTAGTGAATTTGAAATCGATTAATTGTTAGTTAATTTTATTAAATTTCATATTTTAAACCATATAGTACGTAATCATACAATTTTATTTCATCCCTGGAAACGCAATTTTTCCGTTGATCAACCCATTCTCTGGTTTACACAAGTGGCCAAATATCCTGTTATGACTTGTTATCTGTTTTTATTAGGTACATAATATAAAAAAATATATAAAAAATAAAAAATGCTCAGCTGTAGTGCCATCGAATTGAAATTTATTAGGCTTAATCAAAGAAGTTTTCATAACATTGTTCTATCTAGGTATTTTTCTATTTTATTTCAGCTTAAATACCAGTATTCAGCAAGACAACGTTGATAAATACTCGGTACCTGGCGTACTTCATTGCCACCATGGCCACTGGTGGCCTCAGAAGCCATGTCAGCACCAATGAAGGAGATTCATGCACAGACATTGACAAATCGTAAGAATGTGCTAGATTTATGTTACCTGTTGACCTTAAGGTCACATGTGACATCTGACACTCAAGTAAAACTAAATTTGGCTTTATCTTCTCTGTAACTGAAACTGGAACATTGCATCATGTTCTGAGTGGTCGACCTATAGAAGGTGATGTATTATGTAATTCATTTAATTTTTGGAATAAATACTGTCTGTTTATAATAAGTACTGCTCTGTAAAACCTTTCAAATAATATAATTAATACTGGTAAAACTCAACTGCTTATGTACATTGATTTCTTCTTACTAAGGTTCTTGCAGCCGTTTATCTAATCATATTTCACGCTGGTATATTTCTTGTTACTAAAACTGCTGCAAATACCTTTTTGAGATAATATCCATATCCGTGCTTTCTCCTAAATATTCCTCAGTCCTCACGGCCACTTTGTTCATTCTCTGCCAATGCGAATAAGAGAAATGTAAGTAAAAAAGAGCACTCAAAATAGACTACATGCATTCTGGTGGCAAGAAAATAAACTTCTAAAAACAATGGTTTACCTGTCAATTTTCATTGTTGTTTTATTGTTATTATTCATCATTGGCGCTTAAAGGAGGTTGCTTTGCAGCGCTATTTATGTAAGTCTTGAGTCCTTTATTGAGTGGCATGTTCATAAACATAACACGCAATTTCTTTCTTTTAGTGGTAATACATTTAGTATAGTTGGCGCATACAAATTTATTTTTTACATTCTTCTTGGCGAGTTTCACTCTCGTCTGACAGGGTCATAACAAAGCAAATGCTTAATTTGAACTGTCCGATGTGTACGATGTGTAAGTGAAATTAAGTCAATTGTCAAACATATAATTGACGGTAAACTGCCGGTTAACAGATGATCGTTTGCGGAATCAATACGTTTTGGGGTTGTGGCAAAGTGATGGCCCACTGCTGTAAAAAGATGCAGGCCCTACAGCACGCCGCTCACGCGCCGTAACCATGATATCAACACAATAAAGGTTGTGGCGCGCAGGCGGGCCGCTGTAGCAAAAAATATAGTTTATAGTTTTTGCAACTGTCGGTTTTCCACAGCGGCCCGCCTATGGCCCATAACCGATAACCCGCTTACGGCAAACAGAAGGGGGCTTGGCCAACCCCATAAGCGGGCCGTAAGCGCATCGCCGCCTATGGCCCATCACTTCAATTTATGGCGATCCGCAGTTTACCATCAGTTTGCCACAATTTTGTGCTACTTGGGTACATTGTTACTCTTGCAACTGTGCGATGCCAACATTGTCATCATGTCATCTCGTAATACCGTCTTACCGCCATCTTACTATAATATATAAGAAATATATGGCACAGCCGCCCATGTATAGGTAGGTCTATATCCGTGACACCAAAACTCAATTTTAAGTCTATTATTCATTATTATTCAGTCTATATCTGCAACAGGACCGAGGTCCCAATTGCAAATTTAATATCCTGTATTTGATGACTGATGATTACAGAGGAGGGGAAGCCTAGTACAGGCACGTAGCCTACTCCTGTCGACAAGTACCACAGGACACCATCGGCTTGACGTCCCATACGAAAGGACGGTGTAACTTTGACCAGTCATACAGGTTCCTCCACTAACCTGGACTGCCGAGTATTAGTCCAGCATCAAGTGGAATCCTGTGCAATTTCGAGAGAAGAGTATGGCACCATATACCAATGTGTTAATGAGGTCTCACAGTATTTAGCGCACTTTGGTGCCAGAGCGATATCCGCGACTGGGGGCGGGGGCGGCGCTCCAAATGTTGACTACGCATTGCATTGAATACCGCTAAATTACGGCCAAACGGTTGGTCTGAAAACGAAAACGATAATGATTGATTACGCGTTTTATCACCTTAATTTTCATAAGTTTTGAAACTATAAAATGCATATGGACGCACGTACCTTTCATGTTTACATTTTTGTAAAAATTCTGGTTTAGCCATTTGTAAGTTCAATTGCAAGAGAAAACTCGTGTTTATCACCTGTAATGATTGCACCTTCATACTTATATAAATCACACAATTTCTGAACACTTGGAAAATATTTCTTGAACATGTGGAGTGATTATTCAGTGTTCAAAATATTGACAACTGTAAAAAGGTATCAGCATTCTTGTGATTACCATCATTGTTAAAGTAAGTTTCAAACAAGCATTTTACAAGCTGTATCATTTTCGAATTTGATTTATAAATGTTTTACGATTATGTGTTGTGATTAGTAAATAATTGTACGTGTAATATTTCATTTTAAATTTGTAAATCAGCTGTATAAGTATTTTATGATCGACTGAACGTATGATCCGATGATTTTCGTAGGAATCCCTGTTATAGGGTGCACACCAGATTTACCTGTGCCCCTCTTCAGGTGACTAACTAGGTAGATTAGGGTGTTAAGGTATTAGGGAAGTAATGTCTAGGGCTGATATTATGACCAGTGGCGTATCCAAGGGGGGGGTTATGGGGTTCAAACCCCCCCCATGCCCAAAAAAAAAAAAAAAAAAAAAATTATATGCGGGTAGAAGGAAGGAATGGAGGAGGGAAGAGGAAACTACTATTTTGATAATTGTCTATAATAACATACTCAACCGTTAAATCATACGACTTTGGGCTCTTGGTCGTCAGGAAGAGCTGCCTAGGACCTATTGTCTTCCGGGGCCAATCGGGAAGGAAGTTTGAGGAATGGGACAAGTTGGAGGAATATATTTTAAAATGCTAATGGGTGCTAGGGGTCAAGGAGTTACTTTTCTCTCTCCTCTTACGATTGACACTGCGTATAAGAAACTACATTGAATCCTAAGATTGATTGATTAATGGGGCTTAACGTCTCATATTTATGCAACGATGGCTAATCGAGACGATGAGCGGGTGATAATGAAGATGAGAAAGATGATAATGAAGAATAAAGCCACATCCGAATCAGATCCATTGTACGTCGCGTGAGTCGTCATACGGGAGTCCAGCAAGGGAGGGCAGGGCCAAGTGGGAGGAGAAATATTCAATGGGACAGTGGGGGGAAAGGGGATTGGGGTGTGACTGCACTTCGTCTGACTTCTCCTCCTCGACCAGTCCGGCTTGGGTGGCCCTACCAGAAGCATACGCTTCCGCCGGCATAGCTCTTGGGATCAACAAAGCACGCAAACCTGCCCACCACGATGAGGTGGTCGATATATTGAATCTTCTTATACCCTAGGCCAAATACACCCCGGGCCCAGACGGGGGAAAACTACCATATTTACATGATTTCCATATCGTACGGCGTATATTATCAAATTATATTTTATATCACTACACATGGCTGGCTACAAACAGAAATTAACGCAAATCAGTGATAAAAAATTCGTCAGAAACGTGTAAAATGTACAGATATTACCACAAAATACAACACTACCAGTTACGATATTTTTTTTGCAGTAATTTTGTTGTTCTGTGACTGGGTTTTTAATTTTCTTTGTAGTCATTCTTATGACATTTTCTTATTCTGAAACGTGTTTCCAGGCGTTTAAGACGTCATAAATGAAGAAAAAAAATTCGCCTTCGGCGAATTGGCCTCCGGCGGCTGGGGCTTTCGCCCCAGACCCCTGCCTGCTTGGGATGTTCGACCCCCCCCATTGTCAATTCCTGGATACGCCACTGATTATGACTCAGTCCTAACATTCGCTTTTACGACTGAGGAAAACCTCGAAAAGAACCTTCAATCAGAATTGCCGGTGGACGGAATCGAACTGGCGACCTTCCGAATGAAAGTCTCGCGTCTTACCGCTGAGCTACCTCAATCGGTCAGATCTAATGAATCAGTGCTGGCTCTCGTGTTGATGTTTGCTTAATACTACCTCATCTCGAGATCATCTCGAGATCTTGGAAAGTTTAAATTAAAATTTACAAGTTGGGTTAGAAGACGAGTAGTAAATAAAAGAATAGGCCAATAGGAGATCCAGGTTGTAATAGTTGTGAGTGTCCACTTTAAATTTATTATTATTAACGTTGTTTAATTACATTATTGTATTATTGTATTGTAAAAGTTTGTAATATGCACACGGCAGTTTGAATCATGTAACTGGCTATAAGCTAAATAAATACAGACATTTAACATTAAAATCTTAACAATATTATATAAAATACGTACGAATCCTCAGAGACGGAATAAGTGGCCAAATGTATCTCGCGGGTACAAGACAATATTCCTCTGTATGCGAGTGGTGTGTCCAGTATAGTTCTACACTTTGAGTCCGAAACAAAAGACAGGTATTGACGTCACGAGCGAGAAGAGTGATACTATCCTCCGAAGCGCTAGTTATATATAATAGTCTCGCCAAACTAACTAATAAGATGTTGTCGTCACGGATTATGTAATCGGGTAGTGACGCGTGTGACGACTACCAACCTAAATCTAGTTGCATCCCGTTCTCTTGCCCAGGTAGAGTAGTGATAATATCGCTCGCCTGTTGGCAGACGTGGTGGGGTCGCATTCCATTCACGGTCGGTGCAGTCAATGGGGTGGACAATAACAATGCAAGTATCGGGAAATCTCGCAGTGAATACCGTTGAAATAGACCGTATGGAGCGACCGTCTCTTCTCAGAATTTTAGGGGACACCTTGCTTCTTACGGCGTGGCCAGTATACCATTGGTTAGAACCGTTTGGAGGGTTCGAAAGCTTGTGTAACATCTTCGTTCTTCTCGTCTACTGCTCGGCAGTCCAGGTTCGTGGAGGAACCTATATGACAGTGAACAATGAGCCAGTACATAATTTTACTACCAGGTGTCAGGTCAATTGGCGTCAAAAGCTACATGATAATCAAACAAGCTGTTACAACAAGCGCGAGCAAGTAAACAAATAAGCAAGAAGGTTCAGCTTTTGGACACACCCCTAGACTCTACCTCACCGTGTGGCATTGTATTCACAAAAGACAAAACCTGTGGCGAGACGCCAATAGAAGAAAACAGGTGAACTTCACATTCATAAACATATTGGGAATGGGATCAGCATTCCTGTAACTCGCAGCTGATTCGGACAACGTGTAGATTACCATCCGTCGCACTCAACTGTAGGCCTGCCTACTCAATGGCGTAACTCGAAATAACAGGCCCCGTATGCAAGTTGGATTTTTGGGCCCCCAATTTTTAATGGTTGAAAACTAAAATGTATATAATAGAATTGGATAGTAATTATTTCTGGCACCAGAATTCTTACGTTTATCACTTTGTCTTTTAGTTGTGAAAGATAAGATTGTAATTTTTGCTATTTCTAAAACAATGTTGTATAAAATGTTGATAGGGACTACATTCTCATACTTGTCAAAACTACTCTGGACAGTGCACAACAAAGTCAGACGGACTCAATCACATTTCAGGGCTGTAGAACAGCTCTTGTTGACGACAGTCAATGCAAAGATCACATGTTAAATCTGTAAATATGTTATTATACAAACATGCCTGTCTGGGCCCGGGCAAGAATAGGCCCAGAGTGCCTCTGCTAGTTGTAAGAGGCGACGAAAGGAGACCCTGTCCCTTACCCCCCCCCCCCCCCCTGTCCCACTGAAGATTTCTCCTCCCACTTGGCCCTGCCCTCCCTTGCTGGACTCCCCTTATGACGACTCCCGCGATATAGATGGACCTGATTCGGAAAACGTCATATGACCTAAGCTGTTGGGTACGTCGTTAAACACCACCAATAATAATAAAAATAATAAAAATAATAATAATAATAATAATAATAATAATAATAATAATAATAATAATAATAATAATAATAATAATAATAATAATAATAATAATAATAATAATAATAATAATAATAATGATGATAATAATAAAAGTAATAATAATAATAATAATAATAATAATAATAATAATAATAATAATAATAATAATGATAATAATAATAGTAATAATAATAATAATAATAATAATAATAATAATAATAATAATAATAAAAATAAACAAATCGGTGGTTATCTAGGGGGCCCACCGCATACTTTGCACTATAGGGAGTTACGCCAATGGGCCGGTTTTTCTACGTTCAACAATTTATGGTAATTGTTGGGAATCAAACATTTTTCAAAATTATGGGAATAAAACACAAACCTTTTTTATAACAAAACATATGCAATTGAGGTGATTCTGGAATGGTGGAAATGTAATTGTTTGCTTGCGCATTGTACTATAGGCTAATGGCGTTGAATGTGGTTCCAGGGGGGCCATGCCTCCAGGCCCTACCACGTCAGATCGCTTGGAGAACGTAACGCAGACCATATCAAGACTACTAGAAGGCTACGATATTCGATTGAGACCAAACTTTGGAGGTGAGTGTACCAACATAGTAGCTGCTGCTTGTGTGAACCAAGCATTAACACTTTTCAATATTTGCTCCTAGGCATATAAAACACTAAAATACAAGGGCGTAGCGAGGGGGAGGATTAGGGTGTTCAACCCCCCCCCCCCCCCCCCGGGACATTAGGGATCTGTCCCGGTGTTTACACAACTGTTCACGGGGATGCTGTTTTGTCCCGTTTTTTTGTAAACATATCGATTCACGTTGGTTCGTAAGTGTAAGAAAAACTAATCGTTCACCCAAAATAAATTTGGAATGAACTTGCTTGTTCAGATCGTTGTAAATGCTGTATTGACAGTAAAAATAGACCCAAAAATCTCAGCCTGCGGCAGCAGGATAGCTACTCGATCCCGCTTTTTTACTTTTAAAATATGGACACATAGTGCATGGCCATGCAAAACCCTGTTATTATTGAAGAGAAATACTCCTATCCCTCTCCCCCCCCCGCAACCAAAATCCTGGCTACGACCCTGCTGAAATAAATTTGGTATAATGTAGGCCTATATACTATTGGCTTCGCTAAACGTGTTCTACACGTAAGACCTGGGTCATAGGCTTTAAGGCTCGTACTGTAGAGCAGATATTGAGAGGATTAGGAGATGTCTTGAGTACACTTGATTTCAGTGGTGTATCCAGAATGTAGGTAAAGGGAGGGTTTTAACTCATATTATAGAGAGTGGAAAAAAATTAAACGTGGGGTTTGGGGGGCTTGTCCCCCGGAAGTTTGTTCGCGACAAAGTCATTCTGGTGCAAATCTGTGCGTCTTATAACGGCCAACTGAACCAAAATTACTAAATTTCTGGAACTATTTTTTCCTTAGGAAAGGAAAAAAGCTTCAAGAACAACAAGAACTGAGGTGTTAGTAGATAAAAATAGAATTATAGATTGATGCGTGTATTTTTAACACAAACTAATGTCTTCGGTATTTAATACAAAAATACTGTATTTATGTTTCTATTTTTTTTAAATCCATTTTTCCTTTGCGAAAGGGGGGATTTACACCCCCTTGGATACGCCACTGCTTGATTTATTAATGTTGGGAAGTGTATGTGATTGTGTTAGCTCGATTCGCAAACTCCCAAACTTGAGTAATTCACATTAAATAAAGCCCCAACCACAATTGTCGGCATCGTGATCGTAATCGGAATCGGGATTGTAATCGTACATTTTCTCATACTAAATCATTGCGACATTGCGATTATTTTGTAAACAGCGCGCATGTGGTTGAACTTTTAGGGGATTTCGGATAAGAATACCGATCCCGATACCGACAGCTGTTGTTGGAGATTTACACAGCCTTGATACAATCAAAGATTGAGTGAGAAAATATCCACCTTGCGTTGATGCTGTGATTGTCTTGGAAGAAAAGTAGGCCTGTAAAAGTAGGCATCTGTAGGGCAAATATAATATTAAAATTAATATAAGAAATTGGCAAGATCTAAACTAAAAAATATTTGGAATGATAATCTAAGGGCCAGTTTCACCAAACTTCAATTCGGCGATTTTCTGTTAATCGGAGATCAAAAATGGCGCCCGGTTGAAGCCACCATGCATTTTGTGTGTTATGTTTGTTGAAACCATGGTAACCAATCCGAAACTAGTTAATCGGCCGATTATAAAGTTTGGTGAATTCTACCGTAAGTAATTAAATAACAAAACAATCATTTGTATTTACAAAAACATCCGGTTGTAGGGCAGCCATTTTGAAGTTAGCCAGTCAAACGCGACAACCCGATCACTTGAGGCCTTCAGGCACACCCTGAGATGTTAGTGAGCATTATAGTCCACTCCGACAAAATGTAAACTCACGCAGAAATTCGTTAATATTTCCGTAGATCGTATGTCAAAAGATAATGTATGCAAATGCATTTCACTCATTTTCTCATCTGTGCCAGCGCAGTTGGTCGCGTCGATTATAGCGTTGGTCTAGTAAAGCGCGGTCTCTGCGTTCCAGTTTCGAATCCAAGCTTGGGCATCGATTTCATTTGGCGTTTTTTTGTCTTCATAATCATCCACACATCGTCTCGATTAGCCTCGTTGAAAAAATATGATACGTTAAACACCAAATATCATCATCATCATCATCATCATCATCATCATCATCATCATCATCATCATCATCATCATCATCATCATCATCATCATCATCATCATCATCATCATCATCATCATCATCATCATCATCATCATCATCATCATCATCATCATCATCATCTTCATCATCATCATCATCATCATCATCATCATCATCATCATCATCATCATCATCATCAACATCTCATCATTTAGAAAACTATTCATTCACGAGGGATTGTATTCATTAAAAGACTTATTTGGAAAAGGAAGGGTAGTAATCCTTCGTATGTGTCCACCCCGCGATAAAATGCGTACAGACAGATTTAAGTCCCACTAAACCTAAACTCACATGTAGAGTTATTAGACGCTGAACCGTTTCCATAAGCCAACTGAAAAAGTCCCACCGCTCAACGAGGCTTAATTCGGCCCACAAAACAGGTTTCGTTCATCTGTGACGTAGATCGTTATAGGTTGATTCCTGTGGCTAAAATCCTGTAGTTACAACGTCTCACTTCCACGTCTCGTAACTTACTCAATTTTAGCTTTATTTCCAAGTGAATGCCATCGATGTAATCTGTGAATCATTGTTAGTTTTGCAATTGTTGTCATTATCGAATTATCGATTGTAATAAATTCGAGGTGAAGGTGTTTGTAATGGCACTGGCAACAGTTACTAATTACCTTTCATCTAATCTCTTTTTCATTCTCACACTGTCGTTCGTATTCCAATTGCCAAATACTACAAAAATCAACTTTCTGCTTAAACATTTGAACGGACTTTTACGGGCCAATTTACACTTCAGGCGGGCCTGGGCCGGGCCCGGGCTTTGATGAGCTTACTCAGTACGGGCCGGTACGAGCCCGGGCCTGGGCCAAGGGGGGGTTCTAAATTTAGGCCCGTGCAGACCTCTAATATAGACACAAGCAATATTGTAACGGTGTCGTGATGGCTTAAATAGAGAACGTTTGGTTCATCAGGGAACCGAAGACACATCACTTTCAATACTAGTCTCCGTAAAAGTTTCATCAAGTCTCGCTGGGTTCTTGCTGATTATGATATAATATGGCATGGCACCTCCACCACAGTCGCGTATGGTGCTACAAGTCCCGCTGGGTTCGTGCTGATTATGATATAATATGGCATGGCACCTCCACCACAGTCGCATATGGTGCTACAAGTCCCGCTGGGTTCGTGCTGATTATGATATAATATGGCATGGCACCTCCACCACAGTCGCATATGGTGCTACAAGTCCCGCTGGGTTCGTGCTGATTATGATATAATATGGCATGGCACCTCCACCACAGTCGCGTATGGTGCTACAAGTCCCGCTGGGTTCGTGCTGATTATGATATAATATGGCATGGCACCTCCACCACAGTCGCATATGGTGCTACAAGTCCCGCTGGGTTCGTGCTGATTATGATATAATATGGCATGGCACCTCCACCACAGTCGCGTATGGTGCTACAAGTCCCGCTGGGTTCGTGCTGATTATGATATAATATGGCATGGCACCTCCACCACAGTCGCGTATGGTGCTACAAGTCCCGCTGGGTTCGTGCTGATTATGATATAATATGGCATGGCACCTCCACCACAGTCGCATATGGTGCTACAAGTCCCGCTGGGTTCGTGCTGATTATGATATATTATGGCATGGCACCTCCACCACAGTCGCATATGGTGCTACAAGTCCCGCTGGGTTCGTGCTGATTATGATATAATATGGCATGGCACCTCCACCACAGTCGCGTATGGTGCTACAAGTCCCGCTGGGTTCGTGCTGATTATGATATAATATGGCATGGCACCTCCACCACAGTCGCATATGGTGCTACAAGTCCCGCTGGGTTCGTGCTGATTATGATATAATATGGCCTGGCACCTGGCACGTACGTACGTACATACATACATACATACATACATACATACATACATACATACATACATACATACATACATACATACATACATACATACATACATACATACATACATACATACATACATACATACATACATACATACATACATACATACATACATACATACATACATACATACATACATACATACATACATACATACATACATACATACATACATACATACATACATACATACATACATACATACATACATACATACATACATACATACATACATACATACATACATACATACATACATACATACATACATACATACATACATACATACATACATACATACATAGATACACAATATCTTGCCATTATTTCCCAACGATTGCTTTGAATGGTTATGTCGAATTATTTTCCATCCAGTTGTTCAATTCGGTGTAGCCACTGCTCAATAGCAATTCATAAGTATTTAATGTTTTTTTTTTCATCCCATAGTTCTTAACAACTACGATATTCGCTTGCCCGAAGTGTTAAGGATATGTTATGGTAATACAAATTATTGTTGCTTAATCCAACAGATCTTCTTTGCGAAATGTTAATAACTTTTTTAGGGTTCAATTCCTGATGAGATATCTAATAAACTCATTGAGTGGAAGTCCTTCAACGGCAGCTTGTTGAGGTTGCTACGGGGTTCATATTATTGGCAATGAAATATACTGCATTTTACTTTATACTCAAATCGAATATTTTATGTATGTGACAAAAATCTATTTCGAATATTTTTAATGAAGTTTATAATACATAAGAATTCAGTTTCGAGTCTCTAACATTTTGTATTCGTGTTATAAACGTAAGTAATTTTACGAATTTTCATGCTGCTATAAAGATTTTCAATATTGCCGTATTTTACGACACCCATGATGCGGTTAGAGGAAACTTCATAATGGTCCTCTAGCTCGCAAACCAAATCTACTCAGAGTCTGAATGAGCTTTCAGTGATCACCGATCTCATTAAGTTTAGAGCATCGCGGGTGACAAAGAATTGAGCAGTCGCCTCAGGCAGCTGCTTCCGTTCTGCATTGATGAGGCCTCTTAAGCGAATGGCATGCGATGCGATACAGCCCAATGATCACAACTCCAACAATGGAAAATAAAACTCTTTACGTGGGATATAAATATTGGTTTACCGTATTTGATAACAGATTTAAATATTACAACTTTATGTAATGGTTTTGCCAACACATTTAGGAGAGATTGTCAAAATATAGGATTTATCTCATTTTATTACTATACCCGTGTATCTTATACTTACTAGGAAAACGCTCTGTTTGACGCGTTGATAAGCGAGCGCGTCCATATCTACGAACGTTCTGGCGAAAAGATCTCAAAGCTAATAAAAACAACAATTTACAACAATTCAAGAATGCACATTGCAAACATTTTTCTAATTTCCATAGCTATTATACTTCCCGATATTGTTGAATGCAGTGCAATGTGCGTTGCTAAGAATTTTCGTCGTCATGTTTTCAACACGGTCCGCCACCGTTACTAACAGTTATTGGCAGCAATAGAAATGTAATTTCTGCCTCAAATACGTATCAGATCGCGTTTACATTAGTATATTCGTGACCGGACAAAAATTTACTATAAGATAGCCACTTCACATTTTGCTGTTACTGTGTTCCAGAAAAATATTTTCGAGTAACTTTTGTGTGACTTTGCCAATATTTATCAAATCGCCATAAAATGAACATATTCGTGAAAGGAAAAATCTGTAAAAAAAATATGGCTATCTCACAGTTTGCCGTCATTTTGTTTCGGAAAAATATTTTGCAGTAACTATGGTGTAACTTTGTAACTTTTCAAACGATTTTGCCTCAAAACTATACACCTTCAATCCACATCAAGTCTTGTGGATGGTCCAAATTTCAAGTTGATCGGACTTTCCGTTCAACCGCTATCGACAGACAAAACAAAATAAAAAAATAAAAAACAGAACGAAGTGCCATAAGAGTCTAGTGGAGACGCTCGCTTCGCTCACTTAATTAGATATGCATCTCTTTCTACCATAAATAATGTATGTAAACGATTTGAAAATTCATAGGTTATTTGAACCGAAATATTTATGACTGTAAAGAAAAAAAATGTATGAAAGTTGTTATGAAAAAACTAAATTGTAAGAGAAACATTGTTTTTTGTTTTTTTATTATACAATAATAATATCAATGTAAAAATATATTAATATCAACAAAAATTACAGTCTACAACTATACAAAAAATTAAGTCCATAATCAACAAACTGCTTCATATAGACATCCAAATAGATTTTTCATTTAAATAGAATAAATTTGTCTTTACTTCCAAACGATTCTCGTACAAATTACATCTTGTTAATAATTATATATTCTTGTTCATATTTGAAAGGATTGTCCAGGTTTGATGTTTACCGTGTGCAACTATATGAAGTTGGTATTGATAGAAGCCTGGGCCCGGATTCACAAGAGGTCCCAAGTCTTTTTCTGGTCTTAACTCTAAGACCGGTCTAGCTTTGAACCTCTTGTGAATCAAGGAAATATCTGAGAACAGACTGGAATGATTATTGTGTCCTTGTTCCTACCAGGAATTAGTATAACTTCTTCCTGTGACCTGGGTCTGGTTTTACAGGCGGTCCAAAGTTAGGCCGGTCTTGTGAGTGAAGACCAGAAGAATACTTAATTAGGACCTCTTGTGAATCCGGGCCCATGACGTTTATTTATTTATTTATTTATTTACATAGCCTTCATTAAAACACTCATGTGCACGTCACAGGAACATGCGAGTATGCGAAGTTGTCATTTAGGATTAAACACATAAAAAAACACATATACACACAGTATAGTACAAAAGTAGTATAAGTACAAGAGTCAAACTTCCACGAGTCATTACCACATTACATATAACAATTCATACACTATACTAATAACTAATAACTATATTTCAATTACTACAGTACATTAGAAGTAGTTGAAATGTCATGACATAAATTCAGTGACAGAATAGAAACAGTGATCCATTAAAAAACCTTTTACTTGATTCTTAAATAAAGTTCTGGTATTTATATTTTTTAAGTTATCAGGTAACTTATTGTATAACTTTATACCAATATTGATTGGATCACTGTCCAATAGTTTTAACCTATGGTGAGTTGAGTGCAATTTGTTAGAGTTACGGGTATTAATATTATGCACACTGTCATTTGTTTGGAACATGTCTGGATAGTCTCTCACAAACATTAAAACTTCTAGAATATATAAGCATGCAACAGTGAGTATTTGATTATTTTTAAAAAAAGGCCTACATGAAACTCTGGATCTTAAGTGCCACATATACCTCAAGGCTCTCTTTTGAAGGCAAAAGATTTTTTTGGCATTAGGTGAGTTGCCCCAAAAAAGTATTCCGTACGATATATGGGACTGGAAATTTGCATAATATACTGTTTTTAGTGTACCTATATCACATTGTGAAGCTAACGACTTAAGCATGAAACAGGATGAATTAAGACGCTTACATAGGCTTTCAATATGAGCTAACCATTTCATTATTTAACCGAATATACTTGTATCTTTGAGGGAGTAATATAGGGTAGAGCCGCAACGCCGTAGGCAGTTTTTCTACCGTGTCTTACCGTCCACCATAATTTAGTTGGGTAGTAGAGTTCGCCAAACGGATACAACGACAAAGCTTTCGGCTGTTTTCGCATATCTTCGGCGAAGTAGCCGACCAATCAGGCTCCGTCATCGCGTCGCTTGGCGAGCCCCTAGTACCCGACTAAAGTATGTTGGGCAGTAAAAGGCGGTAGACAAACTGCCGATGGCGTGGGGCCTTACCCTCAACGCTTGTACTGTCTGCAAGTGAGGCAGTGTTCATAGTGAGCGTTATTAGTACCACCACGGATAACAAATTAACTACCACTGTTACAACCGTGTTCTGTCATATCCAGAATGTTACACAACATTGAAATAATAATAATACAGCCATGAGTCGTATACAAATAATACGATTAATAAGGTTGCTATTTTGCTATATTTATTTTTAATGAAGATAATAATCCTATTGATAATTTGAATACAACAAAATCAATTTTTTGCACAGAGCCAGTAGTGCTTGAAATCACTGGTGCTCTATTCTCCCTATGATAAAGTTTTAGTTTTGTTTGGTTTTATATGTATACCAGTGGCGTGTCCACGGGGGGCTGCAGCCCCCCCCCCCCCGAAATCCCAGCCTTTATTATGCTCTGCAAAATTATGTAGGTTTACGCAAAAAATAATGCAAACATTAATTGTTGCAACAAATTTTTTAATGCAATTTATAGAAGAAAATAATTATACTACAACGCCAGCTTACTTCGAATAATGTCAAATTTATGCCATCAGTACATTAAATCACATGACTTTCTTAAAAATCTGGTTAAATTATCCCTTTAGCAAACCACCCAAACTCCTTCTTATATTTACAAAAATAATTGCCTGCGGCGCCCTAGTGGGGGCCATCCCCACAGCCCCCACTGGTTCAGGTGGCCCTAGTGGGGGGCCATCCCCACAGCCCCCACTAGTTCAGGTGGCCCTAGTGGGGGGCCATCCCCACAGCCCCCACTGGTTCAGGTGGCCCTAGTGGGGGGCCATCCCCACAGCCCCCACTGGTTCAGGTGGCCCTAGTGGGGGGCCATCCCCACAGCCCCCACTGGGGTTCAGGTGGCCCTAGTGGGGGGCCATCCCCACAGCCCCCACTGGTTCAGGTGGCCCTAGTGGGGGGCCATCCCCACAGCCCCCACTGGTTCAGGTGGAAGGCTCCGTTTGTGGATGTATCTTCCTATCCATCAGCCCCCCCCCCTCGAAATATATTCCTGCATACGCCCCTGAGTGATACTATAATCCTCGCCATTAATGTGTACATTATTTTATCTGGGCGTATTGTTAAATACTTTAGTGAATGATTATAATTTGAAATTGTTTTCGGCTGTAGTAGTTTTGATGTAGAAGCCCCTGTGAATGTTTCTCGTACAATATAATGTGTCGGGCAAATAGATGGATAATCTCCAATAATAGACACGACCATTGTGTTCTGAATTCCTGTTCCGCACTACTGGGAACTTGTCTCCCTTGTGTTGGGAACATGTTGTAGCCACATTACTTATTTATTTACTTTATTGTGATTAAGGCCAGTGTAGGGCACAATGCCCTTTTTAGCCTGATGAGTGATGATTGATGATTGATGAATGATAATGAGGAAGGGAGGAGGGGAAGCCTGGTACCGGCACGTAGCCTACTCCTGTCGCAAAGTACCAAGGGAACCATCAGCTTTACGTCCCATCCGAAAGGATGGTGTAACTTTGACCAGTCATAAAGGTTCCTTCACTAACCTGGTCTGCCGAGCAGCTGACGAGAAGCACGAAGCTTTCGAACCATCCAATCTGCTCTAACCAACGTTAGCTAGTGTTTCAGAGGAGAGTGGTCACCCATCCACCTCCTGACCTAGCCCGAGGTTGGTTAACTTCGGATATTGTATTGTAATTTATATACGTATTTTCCTTGGCTAGCTGGCTGGTTAAATTTGTTTTCATTTAACATACTTGGAACGTTAATTAGGTCAGAAGATCATTTTGTAACTTTTATTTTTATATCCATTCTGGAAATATTTTTCTTTTCGATATGAAATTTGCTTTTCCGTAATTATTGAGCCAATAAACAAACAAGGGTGGCTTGAGAGTACGCGTCGACATTAATAACGCTACTGTTATTGAATTTTACACCATGATTTGAAAATGCATTGTTAATATTTAAGTTATTATTGGTCATTGCTTTAAATTCTAAATAAGTGCAAATGAAATAATTGTAGAGATAATGTGAACAAGAAGTGGCATCAGATTTTATGCGTCGATGAAATGTAGCTGACAATGCGATCAGTTCCTGTTCCGGCTAACAATACAGACGGCGACTCTATAATTACCCAGAGGTGGGCAGGGTTAATTGGTCAATCTAGGAAACAGTATCAGGGATTTTGCTGCGTCGATGTTTTGCAGATGGTATTTCATTTGAAGGGAATCCTGGTTATTGATTTCCCTCAGCCTCGCTAGCTCCATGGTGATGCAGAGTAGACTAACCTTTGAGCATCGCGCCGGGAACATCATCGAAATGTAGGCCATGCGAATAACATACATTGCTTGGTCTCCCGATTAAAATTACCCGTTGTGCAGTTTAAAAAAAAATTGAACATAGACTCGAGTTTTTCCAAAAAGATACTGAATTATCCCGTATCCGCACGCAAGTAATGCATTTTTATCGGAAGGTGTTTGAAATAATGAGGGTCCGTTCTGTCTAGATTGTGCTGTCTGCTGTCTGCCCTTATTCAGTCTACGTCACTTTCGTTATTAGTATTATTATTTATTTATTATTTTTCATAATTATTTTTGTTTTATTATATTATATTATTAGTATTATTATTATTATTATTATTTTATTGAATGTATCACAATCATACAATCTCGGTCAAAACCGGCGTTAACATGTTATACGGACGTAATGTCAAGTATTTCCATGTGTTTACCTTATTTAACTTCACTAATCACATGTTACTAGTTTAAACAGTCATCAATCTCGGTAAAAGCCGGTATTTACATGTTATACGGACAATACAGATGTAATGTCAAGTATTTCCATGAGGTACTTTGTTCAACTTCAGTCGTTACTGTCTTATTAGTACTTGTTCATAGTATACACTGCATAATGATATGATCTTATTTGCGTTGTCTTCGCTTCGTGGTGTGTCTTCTTTGCGTCGTGTTACTGTTTGTACGGTCGTGGCCGATTTCTCGATGCCATCCTAGTAATTCTACTCTATGGACAATGGAAAACCATGTCAGAATGGATGTTGTCTCGAAGGATTCACTCTCATAAGTTTAAACTAGTTCTAAATGTTCTTCGGTATGTTAATGTTCACGTCATGTTCTGTCAAAATTATTTTCTATAACAGCTGTCAAAGTTCGTTTTGTTGTTTCGAAAAGTCAATGCACTCAGTCGATACACTTCCCAGTTTGATCGAAAGGCCACTATTATTTCCCTTCAACGTCCTTGATAGGAGTTCTCTCGCGATTCCCCTGGTGAGGTCTCGTCGAACTCCAGAACCGCGCGCACTGTTAGCGGCAAATTTGTGGACAACCATCTCGTAAATTTCCAATTACTTCTCAGATTTCAAAGACGAAAAGTCCTCTCAATTCTGAAAAGATTGAAAAGTGCTTACGTACAACAGCTAATACATCTAACTGTATTCATATAATCTTGGTAAATTATGTGTAATGAATAATATGAACTAAATCTACGCCCATATTGACCTAATTTGTCTGCCAAAATTATCCACCTTCATTTGTTCCTATGTTAAACAAAACGGAGTCCCGACTATCTCGGAACAACCACTTAAAACTAAATTAAACTATTATTTATTTGAATATAAATGCAAACTAGTACTTCCCGTCAATTTCCCTCGTAGTAGACATCTTATGGAACACCCCTATGTCAAAAACTGGGACCGATTCTTCCTTCTATCATGGAAATTACATTTTTAATTAGGAGCAAATTTTTACGTGACTCTTAGACCCGGTTCACACAGATTATTATTATTATTATTATTATTATTATTATTATTATTATTATTATTATTATTATTATTATTATTATTATTATTATTATTATTATTATTTTTATTATTATTATTATTATTATTATTATTATTATTTTTATTATTATTATTATTATTATTATTAGCATTATTATTAATATTATTATTATTATTATTATTATTATTATTATTATTATTATTATTATTATTATTATTATTAGTATTATTATTATTTCATTATTATTAGTTAATGAATATTTAAATTTAAACTCTTCACAATTATTGGCATATACATTTGTTCTTTTTTTCTGGGGAGGGTGGGGGGGGGGGGGGGGGGGGGTTCCAATGTTTATGTTTTACTGCAAGTATTTTTGTGCAACATTGCATTAAGCAAAAATTTTAGCAAAATAATATACTGAAATATTTTTTGTTATGATTTCAGAAGATGATGATATTTGTGGTATATTTATAATGTTTTTTTTGGCTACGATTCTAATTTATGAGGGAGTGATGTGAATATTTAAGAGGAAGCAACTTCACATGACACTCATGCCCGAACCAGGATTCGAACCTAGAATTTAAGAAGCATGGTTTACCATACCAACTGCACCGAGTGCTGAGTAACTGTAGTCACCAGTAAAGTGTTGTGACTAGAGAATTTATTTTTTATCTAGATCAAGATAAAGACAATAACTCTCCAAACCGTTATCTAGTTAAGATAAAGATTACGCTTAAATCTCTATCTAGATTAAAGATGAATAATATAAATACAAAACAAAATTATCTAGATAATTTTGGTTAGATAAAAGATAGACACATGTTTTTGGAAGGAAAAAATTTGTTTTTTCTCGAAAACAGTCACACTATTGACAGTTATATTCTCCATACTAGAGAGTTATGTACATTGGTAGTTGTTTGATCTATTTAATTCGCAAGCTATGTTTTTGACACAATGTTGAAATATAAAAATAAGTCATTATTTCAAAATCACCAATCATGACGTAGGGATGTCACTTTTATAAAAATCTAAAATATTTTTATCTAAAAGCTTAAAAAGATAAGATTACACTTTTATCTATATGAAATATAAATGTTAACACCCAACCTATTCAAATGTTAACTAGATAAGTGATAACTGCCATTAAATACTATTAGCTGTAAACGCGACCCTGGACAGAACAGTAATGTGGCCTACATTACGGCCTACATTATCGGTTTAAGTTTCGTACCCAATGTTTAAATTAAATATACGTAGTTTGTATATAAGATTATCGGTATTCATAAAGCAAATACGTAGATATTAGTAGAGAGAAACTCGAAAATAAAAATACGATAATTTTCCATGACACTATCGATATTAGAAAACAACTTTAAATATTTGTTTGTCGAATAAATACGTACAATAATAAGACTTAAAACAAATTTTTTTGTGTGTGTAACAATAACTAGCCAGAGTACGCACTGTAAAAAATCATTCAATGTTGATATTGCCACTTAGAACTTTAGACGTGCATTGCATTCCTTTATGATTTATGGTGTGTAGCTGTAGCAGTTTACCCAGAGAACACACGCACATCTTAACTCTAAACTCACTTTTAGATAGTATCTAGATAAATCTCACTGTGCACATCTAAGAGTCAAGAGGTGTTAAAAATACAGTTACTCTTTACGACTCGCTTCAAGAAAAATAAATCATAGATTAGGTCCAAGCAACGAAGCACTCAATAAATTCTAAGTTGTTCTGAATCGGTCTTGTTGATCCTTGCGTTTGTCCGCATGTGTTCGCACTGTGAAAATTACTGATTTTTGTGTTTCATATTTGACATATCGATCTTTGATTGGTTATCGCTCACTCGTCGATGGTGTTTGGAGCCTACAGGGTTGGTTTAGTCGCTTTAAATTAAATTCCCCCACTGAAAATCAGTCTTGTTACTGAGTGGGTAGACTCTAAATGTAAAGTTATTTTATACTTATTTCTTTATTTATCAATAATACGATGATTACATATTTAACTAACTTATTTATTATTTGTTGTTTTACGACGTAAACTAGAAAGGTGGGTCAGCCGAATCATTATATATATATATATATCGGTGATATATAATGATTCGGCCGACCCAGCTCCCAGGTAGGGAAAAATGGTGATCACGAAATTCGCGAATTTTATAAATGTACGTTTTTGCCCCTAAAATGTAATATTGTTGCCGAATTACATCATTTAGATATGAAAAAAAAAACTTTTGTAATCGCGAATTTTTCGGAATATCACCTATAGCACGAAATTACGAGCGAAATTGTATAAATTTGGTCAAAACGCGAATTAACTCGCGAAATTTCCCTCTTAATTAGGGCGTATTGTATTCTTTTTCTCGCAAACTGCGGAAACTAGTCGGTCACTGGTCCCCCAACCTGGAAAATGTAAAGCCCCGTTATTACATAATTACGTAAATTAACTGTACAGAACATAATTATGAACCTTGTTTTTAATAATATAACTTAATTCCCCCCCCCCCCCCCACCCCCTCCCTCACACACACATAGTTTTTGTAGTAGCGTTTGTGACAATTTCTGTCAAATCGCGAAAAACGCGAAATTTGGATTTTTATATCATCATTTCTCATTATCTCCATATCACACATTGCTGGGGTTTTCATAAGGGCAGTCCAGTAGGAGGGTTGCGGGGTGGGGACGTGGGGCGTTTACGTCGCAAAGAAGATCAGCAGGATAAGGGACAGCAACGAAAATAGGGTGGAAAGTTGATGATGTTTGGAAAATAGCGGTGACCAAAGATGTTCCCCAGAGCCCTCTTTGCGGTTGTTATTCATAGCGCTTTGTCCGTGTGTGCGCCAAATTTTGTTCGTCGCGCACAGGTCAAACAGCGTTTGACGGATTTGGCTGAAATTTTAAGTCAACACTCGTTACTACTAAACTAGATGCTGTTAACATAATCAGCTAAATCCGTCAAGATGCCAACCTACAAACAATTAATTAGTGAAACAAATCAAGATTTTTTTTTTTTTAATTAAAACTTATAGACAAATTTAAATAATGTTTTACATTTATGTCCACACTAACAAGGTCGACCCCAGATACAAGTTTTGGACTAAAAGCGACATTTTGTAAAAAATATTTAGTTTTCTAATTACGGAAATTCATATTGTTTGATGTATTGAAAAAAATCGCTCATCTAGCAACGCGGAGCGTTTTCCTAATTATACTGGAGCCCGATTCTCTAAATCTGCCGTAAATTTATAACCGTTTTCTGTCGTTCCGGAGAGCGAATGGATGGCTGTGATTGGATCACAACCTTCTCATAGCGACCAAAACCGATGATCACCTCATCGTTGACATAGAGAATCAGGGCCCTTGTCACTGTATAATGGCAAAATATGCTGTATGTGGCCAATTCATTAATTAATAAACAAATCAATAATTTAGCCGTAATTCACTACACGGCTCAGCTACGGCTGTTGTTGCCTGAATACATACACGACTTAGTGAACGACACTAAGGTCCGAATGCATAGTCCAGACTCAAGCCTTCCCCAACTCAGCCTCGCCTAACCACCAATCACGGAACGGCATTGCCATGTGGACGGCTCTGTGATTAGTAGCTAGGTGAGGCTGAGGAGAGGCTGAGTTGAGGAGGGCTTGAGTGTGAACTATGCATTCGGTCCTAAGTTATTCACAACAACAATACTAAGCCTCATTATAATCATGATTGTAATGTTTTGCGTCGGAAATCTGGTAAAGGACACTTCGTGCCCACCTTCCCCCTTCTGGTGAAGCTGTTGTATGTGGATGTGGAATAGTTGGGAAGGAATGTCTGAGGACACTTGGACACTTCGTCCCGTGCACCGTCCCCCTTCTGGTGAAGCTGTTGTATGTGGTTGTGGAATAGTTGGGAAGGAATGTCTGAGGACACTTGGACACTTCGTGCCCGTGCACCGTCCCCCTTCTGGTGAAGCTGTTGTATGTGGATGTGGAATAGTTGGGAAGGAATGTCTGAGGACACTTGGACACTTCGTGCCCGTGCACCGTCCCCCTTCTGGTGAAGCTGTTGTATGTGGATGTGGAATAGTTGGGAAGGAATGTCTGAGGACACTTGGACACTTCGTGCCCGTGCACCGTCCCCCTTCTGGTGAAGCTGTTGTATGTGGTTGTGGAATAGTTGGGAAGGAATGTCTGAGGACACTTGGACACTTCGTGCCCGTGCACCGTCCCCCTTCTGGTGAAGCTGTTGTATGTGGTTGTGGAATAGTTGGGAAGGAATGTCTGAGGACACTTGGACACTTCGTGCCCGTGCACCTTCCCCCTTCTGGTGAAGCTGTTGTATGTGGAATAGTTGGGAAGGAATGTCTGAGGTCATGAGCGCCGACTGGATATTGTGCAAGGTGGGGGCAAAGCAAAATAACCCTTTTACCGGGGGGAGCCCCACCGGGTTTTTTCAACACTTTCTGAACTGTGGTGGGATGTTAAAGTAGGTTCTGAATGAAAGGAATTGAACCACCTACTTTGTCAAAACATGGTTCCTTTTTTATTAACACAAATCAAAATAGAACCATGTAGATATAAAACATGCTGGTAAATATCAAATTAAAAAAAACAGTATTTGACAGAAAGTACCAACACTTAGAAACAATACCTTGAGAGATGCAGATGGTAACGCAATGATTGTCTATAGTCACAATAATAAAATGCCGGTTAATTGTTATGAAAGATAACAAAACGTGAAAAAGTAATTATAAATATACATTATCGTCTATATCATCATATTGCCAGTTAAATTTTAAACACTTCTTAAAATCCAGGGAGGGAGAGGCCAAACCCCCTCTTGCCCCCCCCCCCCCCCCCAATCCTTGCGGCGCCCATGTATGAGAAAACTTGAGTCAGGATTGCCAGTGGCAGCTTGCGAGCCAGTGACCTGCTGCTGCCGCTTCGTGCGCAGCATTAAGCCTTCTCTATCGGTGCAGTTACCAGAAAACCATCAATTGTAACACTTACTAATACAGCTGATATTCAATTGTGCCTTCAGGTTAGGCTGTGCCAACAACACACTCTCTCTGTTGGATGTGAGGACAGTCGCTCTCTATTCCTGTCACATGGACGCTCTCTGCTCTCTGCTCTCTCTTGTCTGTCACACCATGTTGCATGTGAGGACAGTCGCTCTTTATTCCTGTCACGTGGACGCTCTCTGCTCTCTGCTCCCTCTTGTCTGTCACACCATGTTGCATGTGAGGACAGTCGCTCTCTATTCCTGTCACGTGGACGCTCTCAGTTCTCTGCTCTCTCTTGCCTGTCACACTCTCATGTGAGGACAGTCGCTCTCTATTCCTGTCACGTGGACGCTCTCTGCTCTCTGCTCTCTCTTGTCTGTCACACCATGTTGCATGTGAGGACCGTCGCTCTCTATTCCTGTCACGTGGACGCTCTCTGCTCTCTGCTCTCTCTTGTCTGTCACACCATGTTGCATGTGAGGACAGTCGCTCTCTATTCCTGTCACGTGGACGCTCTCTGTTCTCTGCTCTCTCTTGCCTGTCACACTCTGATGTGAGGACAGTCTCTCTCTATTCCTGTCACGTGGACGCTCTCTGCTCTCTGCTCTCTCTTGTCTGTCACACCATGTTGCATGTGAGGACAGTCGCTCTCTATTCCTGTCACGTGGACGCTCTCTGTTCTCTGCTCTCTCTTGCCTGTCACACTCTGATGTGAGGACAGTCTCTCTCTATTCCTGTCACGTGGACGCTCTCTGCTCTCTGCTCTCTCTTGTCTGTCACACCATGTTGCATGTGAGGACCGTCGCTCTCTATTCCTGTCACGTGGACGCTCTCTGCTCTCTGCTCTCTCTTGTCTTCCACACCATGTTGCATGTGAGGACAGTCGCTCTCTATTCCTGTCACGTGGACGCTCTCTGCTCTCTGCTCTCTCTTGTCTGTCACACCATGTTGCATGTGAGGACAGTCGCTCTCTATTCCTGTCACGTGGACGCTCTCTGCTCTCTCTTGTCTGTCACACCATGTTGCATGTGAGGACAGTCGCTCTCTATTCCTGTCACGTGGACGCTCTCTGCTCTCTGCTCTCTCTTGTCTGTCACACCATGTTGCATGTGAGGACAGTCGCTCTCTATTCCTGTCACGTGGACGCTCTCTGCTCTCTGCTCTCTCTTGTCTGTCACACCATGTTGCATGTGAGGACAGTCGCTCTCTATTCCTGTCACGTGGACGCTCTCTGCTCTCTCTTGTCTGTCACACCATGTTGCATGTGAGGACAGTCGCTCTCTATTCCTGTCACGTGGACGCTCTCTGCTCTCTGCTCTCTCTTGTCTGTCACACCATGTTGCATGTGAGGACAGTCGCTCTCTATTCCTGTCACGTGGACGCTCTCTGCTCTCTGCTCTCTCTTGTCTGTCACACCATGTTGCATGTGAGGACAGTCGCTCTCTATTCCTGTCACGTGGACGCTCTCTGCTCTCTGCTCTCTCTTGTCTTCCACACCATGTTGCATGTGAGGACAGTCGCTCTCTATTCCTGTCACGTGGACGCTCTCTGCTCTCTGCTCTCTCTTGTCTGTCACACCATGTTGCATGTGAGGACAGTCGCTCTCTATTCCTGTCACGTGGACGCTCTCTGCTCTCTGCTCTCTCTTGTCTGTCACACCATGTTGCATGTGAGAACAGTCGCTCTCTATTCCTGTCACGTGGACGCTCTCTGCTCTCTGCTCTCTCTTGTCTGTCACACCATGTTGCATGTGAGGACAGTCGCTCTCTATTCCTGTCACGTGGACGCTATCTGTTCTCTGCTCTCTCTTGCCTGTCACACTCTCATGTGAGGACAGTCGCTCTCTATTCCTGTCACGTGGACGCTCTCTGCTCTCTGCTCTCTCTTGTCTGTCACGCTATGTTGCATGTGAGGACAGTCGCTCTCTATTCCTGTCACGTGGACGCTCTCTGCTCTCTGCTCTCTCTTGTCTGTCACACCATGTTGCATGTGAGGACAGTCGCTCTCTATTCCTGTCACGTGGACGCTCTCTGTTCTCTGCTCTCTCTTGTCTGTCACACCATGTTGCATGTGAGGACCGTCGCTCTCTATTCCTGTCACGTGGACGCTCTCTGCTCTCTGCTCTCTCTTGTCTGTCACACCATGTTGCATGTGAGGACAGTCGCTCTCTATTCCTGTCACGTGGACGCTCTCTGCTCTCTGCTCTCTCTTGTCTGTCACACCATGTTGGATGTGAGGACCGTCGCTCTCTATTCCTGTCACGTGGACGCTCTCTGTTCTCTGCTCTCTCTTGCCTGTCACACTCTCATGTGAGGACAGTCGCTCTCTATTCCTGTCACGTGGACGCTCTCTGCTCTCTGCTCTCTCTTGTCTTCCACACCATGTTGCATGTGAGGACAGTCGCTCTCTATTCCTGTCACGTGGTCACTGTCTGCTCTCTGCTCTCTCTTGTCTGTCACACCATGTTGCATGTGAGGACAGTCGCTCTCTATTCCTGTCACGTGGACGCTCTCTGCTCTCTGCTCTCTCTTGTCTTCCACACCATGTTGCATGTGAGGACCGTCGCTCTCTATTCCTGTCACGTGGACGCTCTCTGCTCTCTGCTCTCTCTTGTCTGTCACACCATGTTGCATGTGAGGACAGTCGCTCTCTATTCCTGTCACGTGGACGCTCTCTGCTCTCTGCTCTCTCTTGTCTGTCACACCATGTTGCATGTGAGGACAGTCGCTCTCTATTCCTTTTACGTGGACGCTCTCTGCTCTCTGCTCTCTCTTGTCTGTCACGCTATGTTGCATGTGAGGACAGTCGCTCTCTATTCCTGTCACGTGGACGCTCTCTGTTCTCTGCTCTCTCTTGTCTGTCACACTATATGTTGGATGTGAGGACAGTCGCTCTCTATTCCTGTCACGTGGACGCTCTCTGCTCTCTGCTCTCTCTTGTCTGTCACGCTATGTTGCATGTGAGGACAGTCGCTCTCTATTCCTGTCACGTGGACGCTCTCTGTTCTCTGCTCTCTCTTGTCTTCCACACCATGTTGCATGTGAGGACAGTCGCTCTCTATTCCTGTCACGTGGACGCTCTCTGCTCTCTGCTCTCTCTTGTCTTCCACACCATGTTGCATGTGAGGACCGTCGCTCTCTATTCCTGTCACGTGGACGCTCTCTGCTCTCTGCTCTCTCTTGTCTGTCACACCATGTTGCATGTGAGGACAGTCGCTCTCTATTCCTGTCACGTGGACGCTCTCTGTTCTCTGCTCTCTCTTGCCTGTCACACTCTCATGTGAGGACAGTCGCTCTCTATTCCTGTCACGTGGACGCTCTCTGCTCTCTGCTCTCTCTTGTCTGTCACGCTATGTTGCATGTGAGGACAGTCGCTCTCTATTCCTGTCACGTGGACGCTCTCTGCTCTCTGCTCTCTCTTGTCTTCCACACCATGTTGCATGTGAGGACCGTCGCTCTCTATTCCTGTCACGTGGAAGCTCTCTGCTCTCTGCTCTCTCTTGTCTGTCACACCATGTTGGATGTGAGGACAGTCGCTCTCTATTCCTGTCACGTGGACGCTCTCTGCTCTTTGCTCTCTCTTGTCTGTCACACCATGTTGCATGTGAGGACAGTCGCTCTCTATTCCTGTCACGTGGACGCTCTCTGCTCTCTCTTGCCTGTCACACTCTCATGTGAGGACAGTCGCTCTCTATTCCTGTCACGTGGACGCTCTCTGCTCTCTCTTGTCTTCCACACCATGTTGCATGTGAGGACAGTCGCTCTCTATTCCTGTCACGTGGACGCTCTCTGCTCTCTGCTCTCTCTTGTCTGTCACACCATGTTGCATGTGAGGACAGTCGCTCTCTATTCCTGTCACGTGGACGCTCTCTGCTCTCTGCTCTCTCTTGTCTTCCACACCATGTTGCATGTGAGGACAGTCGCTCTCTATTCCTGTCACGTGGACGCTCTCTGTTCTCTGCTCTCTCTTGCCTGTCACACTCTCATGTGAGGACAGTCGCTCTCTATTCCTGTCACGTGGACGCTCTCTGCTCTCTGCTCTCTCTTGCCTGTCACACTCTCATGTGAGGACAGTCGCTCTCTATTCCTGTCACGTGGACGCTCTCTGCTCTCTGCTCTCTCTTGTCTTCCACACCATGTTGCATGTGAGGACAGTCGCTCTCTATTCCTGTCACGTGGACTCTCTCTTGTCTGTCAAACTATGTTGGATGTGAGGACAGTCGCTCTCTTTTCCTGTCACTTGGTCGCTGCAGGCTTGGTTTCACCAAACTTTTATCCACAAGATTCGCTCCTAACAGATATGCATGGCTTGCTATTAAAATGCGTTGTATGCATGCTAACTAGTCCGAGGTTGTCGGTGAATAGGGTAAAACCAATTAATTGATCTGTCAAAAAAAAATCTCGTGCAAAAACTTGAAGATAAAATATAAAATTCTTGCATTATCTATATTTATTATTTTAAGAGCCTTTTTGAAATCAAGAAATTTATATATCACCATAAATAATAATTAAAGCAGTTTTTGTCGTGGGCTCAACAATATCTGTTTTTGTCCGTCCGAGAGTTCGTAATGCGATGAAGGTTTCTACCAGGGGATAGTTGATAGTCTTCGGAATCCAGTTGTTAACTTTAGTAGTTTTTAAGTAGGCAATTGACAGAAATGGACAATCTTTCACTGTCACTAATACTAGTTTCCGTCCAGCTTCCTGTCCGGGCGCCAGACACTAACTCAATTATGCACTGGTAAAGGGGCCCGAACAGTGAATCAATTGAAAGCCGGAAAGAATCAAGTTACTGAGTTAACACAACAGTAGATTCGAATATCGAGAATCTGGTTCATTCTGCAATCACGTTCGAGAAAACGTCTAATCCATTTCACGTTTGATCAGTCACACATGGACCTCAACGACTACGACCGACCCAGTTTGATGCAGTTGTTGCTGCTAATTCATCCATCTGTTAACTATTTAGTTCATGGGGATTGCTGCATGTTTATGTGTAGGCCTACGTCTCGATTCATTTGATGGTGAATAGTGTTCCGTAGGTGCCGACTACTTACGGAGTCAAGCAAGTTCCTAAAGAAAATTGACCTAGTTCCAGTTCCCGTTTCTCGTAAGAAAAAAGGAACTCTTTCCAATTACAAGTTCCACTAAAAGAAAGGGAACAAAGGCGTTCCTAAGTTCGTTTCAAATTGGAAGTAAGTTCCTGAAGAGTTGCTTTCTGCAACAACCATTTTCCTTTCGATCTTTCCAAGCAAGTAAATGCTTAGTGTCTGGCTTTGTGCGTGAAACCAAGGGTTTGCAAAGAATGCATAGACCTACAATATGGTCGAGATTTGGAGGAATCAAGATTTGGATGATTACTTTAATAATCTGAGTGAAACACTGCAATTAGAATGTTTCCTTCATTTGAAAGTAAACTATGTTTTGGCTCGTGCATCCATTAAATTTGTACAGTCAAGTTAATATAAAAATAACTTGTAAAAGGCAGTTACCGTTCCTGGACAATCGGAACTATTGTGTTCAACAGTTCCTGGCTCGAAAACAGGAACTGAAGCGTTCCGTAGTTCCTATAGGAACAGAACTAAAAATATCTGTTCCTTTCCTCCCCAACACTGCATGGGCACAGGATCTATATTAGTGGGATATTCTAACTCGTTTGAGTTGTTCTAAAAATTGGAAGTGGCTCATTTTTTAGAATTTGATGAACTGGGTGTTGGTGCTGGGTGGTAACTAAAAACTTTTTTTTTTGAGAATGCTGGCTTTAAATCTACAAGCCTCAACTATTCATGTCCGTTTTCAGATGACTATTTGGTATTCTGGTGTTTGAAATATTTGGGAAGTAATGTCCGTGGGCTGTTATGACTCAATCCCAGCCTGAAAGGATATTTTGAACTCGAACTGTATTATAAAATAAACTACAATATTAGAATATTTATTCAGCCTTGCCAAAGATATTTCAGAAAGAAGTTTTTTAACTTCTATGGATTCAATTCCATCACTTCTTGTCTTAGGAATAAGTAAACGGTGACTTTGGAGCTGTCCTAGCAACGAAGCACTCAATAAATCCCATTATGTTCTGAATCGGCGTTTTTGATTCTGTCATATTTTGTCCGCAGGTGTTCGCACTACCACTGATCGATTCCCGTATTTCATATTTAAAATAAGGATCTTTGTTTGGTTATCTTTCACTCGTGGATGGTGTTCGGAGCCAACAGGGTTGGCTCAGTTGCTTTAATAAGTCCCTCACTGAAAATCACTCGTGTTACTGAGTGGGTATAGAGCACTCAAAATACACTAGACGCATTCTGGTGGCAAGAAAATAAACTTCTATTAGGAGTGGTCTAGCTGTCAATTTTCATTGTTGTTGTATTGTTATTATTCATCAATGGCGCTGAAAGGAGGTTGCTTAGCAGCGCTATCTTTGTTAGTTTTGAGTCCTCTATAGGCTCTAAGTATTTATTTATTTATTTATTTATTCAATCGTCGATTAATAATAATGTCAATATTAATAACATACACCAGGACTCATTAACCGGAAGATGATAATATAAGTAAAAAATTGTTCGGACAAACACAGTTAAAAGCATTCACGCACTACTCACCGCGTTATATTTCGGCAACACCCGTCGCCATCCTCAGACGCGAGGCAATTAACTGAGGTACGTTTTGAAACACGCTTGTCTGAGGATGGCGACGGATGTTGCCGAAATATAACGCGGTGAGTAGTGCGTGAATGTTTTTAACCGTGTTTGTCCGAACAATTTTTTACTTATATTAATGTTAATATTCTTCCGATTAGGTTTTGCAGAAATATTCTTCGGAGTTCGGCCAGACATAAATAGGCCTAATGGTTTGTGTGTGAAATCCATCTCACTGAGCATCTGTTCTTGTGTTTGTCTTAGGTGATCCTCTCTATGTGGGAATGGACCTGACCATAGCCAGCTTCGACTCCATATCAGAAGTGAACATGGTAAGTAAGTGCTCAATGGCTTAAACTTCTTTGGCTAAAGATAATTCCATGTTGAAATCCGATCAAGTGTCAACATAATCGTCGCAAAACCTGCTCGTTAGTTATGCATAAGCTACTCCCAAGCCTGAACTAAGTCTACGAGGCAGAGATTGTTAGACAAGGCTTAAGAAGGGTGGAAAGAGATTTGCCGCCCTTATACCACATTTTGCTCCTGGGGTAGAACAATAGCCCAGATTATATGGTTTCGGGAATTAACTATTAAGAAACTTCATTCTTACACAGTTACTTAATATTTTCCTTCCAAGTGTATTTAGTTACTTCATACCGTAACACTCATTGTGTTTCTTTCTACATTCGATGTTCTCTTTCTTCAGTTAATAATTTTGCAATTTTTATTTATTGACATTAAAGGCTGACCATATTAAACAATTTTTGGATTATTCCACCACGTCGGTCACACTCAGATAGATTTGTGTTGTGTTGACGCGTTTCAAGGCCGTTTTGGGGGATTTCGACCGTTGAATTAACTGTCGTTGATATGAAACCATATATATATATATATATATATATATATATAACTACTAAAACTACCAACACCACCATCAATTCTACTACTATCAGTGCTTCTACTATCAATCTTACGACTATAAATACTACTACTATCAATTCTACTACTATCAGTGCTACTACTATCAATACTACGACTATCAATACAACTACTATCAATGCTACTACTGCAATTCCTCGACTGTAGCTAAGAGTATCGCTAGGACTAGACTGAGACTAAGACTGGCACTAAGAGTATCGCTTGGACTATACTGAGACTAAGACTGGCGCTAAGAGTGTCGCTAGGACTAGACTAAGACTAAAACTGGCGCTAAGAGTATCGCTAGGGTTATACTGAGACTAAGACTGGCGCTAAGAGTGTCGCTAGGACTAGACTAAAACTGGCGCTAAGAGTATCTCTAAGACCAAACTAAGACTAAGAGTGTCGCTAAGAGTACCGCTAATACCAAGAGTGTCGCTAAGAGTGTCGCTAGGACTAGACTAAGACTAAGACTGGTGCTTAGAGTATCGCTAGGACTATACTGAGACTAATACTGGCGCTAAGAGTGTCGCTAAGAGTGCCGCTAATACTAAGAGTGTCGCTAAGAGTGTCGCTAAGAGTGTCGCTAGGACTAGACTAAGACTAAGACTGGTGCTTAGAGTATCGCTAGGACTATACTGAGACTAATACTGGCGCTAAGAGTGTCGCTAGGACTAGACTAAGACTAAGACTGGCGCTAAGAGTGTCGCTAAGAGTGCCGCTAATACTAAGAGTGTCGCTAAGAGTGTCGCTAAGAGTGTCGCTAGGACTAGACTAAGACTAAGACTGGTGCTTAGAGTATCGCTAGGACTATACTGAGACTAAGACTGGCGCTAAGAGTGTCGCTAGGACTAGACTGAGACTAAGACTGGCACTAAGAGTGTCGCTAGGACTAGACTGAGACTAATACTGGCGCTAAGAGTGTCGCTAGGACTAGACTAAGACTAAGACTGGCGCTTAGAGTATCGCTAGGACTATACTGAGACTAATACTGGTGCTAAGAGTATCTCTAAGACCAGACTAAGACTAAGAATGTCACTAAGAGTGCCGCTAAGACTAAGAGTGTCGCTACGAGTGTCACTAAGAGTGCCGCTAAGACTAAGAGTGTCGCTACGAGTGTCGCTAAGAGTGTCGCTAGGACTAGACTAAAACTGGCACTAAGAGTATCTCTAAGACCAGACTAAGACTAAGAGTGTCACTAAGAGTGTCGCTAAGAGTGTCGCTAGGACTAGACTAAGACTAAGACTAGCGCTAAGAGTATCAATAAGACCAGACTAAGACTAAGAGTGTCGCTAAGAGTGTCGCTAAGACCAGACTTAGACTAAGACTGGCGCTAAGAGTGTCGCTAAGACCAGACTAAGACTAAGACTGGCGCTAAGAGTGTCGCTAGGACTAGACTAAGACTAAGAGTGTCGCTAAGAGTGTCGCTAGGACTAGACTAAAACTGGCGCTAAGAGTATCTCTAAGACCAGACTAAGACAAAGAGTGTCGCTAAGAGTGTCGCTAGGACTAGACTAAGACTAAGAGTGTCGCTAAGAGTGTCGCTAGGACTAGACTAAGACTAAGACTGGCGCTAAGAGTATCGCTAAGACCAGACTAAGACTAAGAGTGTCGCTTAGCAGACTAAGACTAAGAGTGTCGCTAAGAGTGTCGCTAAGACCAGACTAAGACTAAGACTGGCGCTAAGAGTGTCACTAAGACCAGACTAAGACTAAGACTGGCGCTAAGAGTGTCGCTAGGACTAGACTAAGACTAAGAGTGTCGCTAAGACCAGACTAAGACTAAGAGTGTCGCTAAGACCAGACTAAGACTAAGACTGGCTTGAGCGTCGCGATGACATGAACCAAGCGAGTTAAGCTGCATGGGTTCACGGTAAGCATTGTGCAGTGTGCACTTCCTCGATGTAGCTGTGGAGCGATCGATCAGCTGGGTCTCCCAGTCTGCATGGGTTCACGGTAAGCATTGTGCAGTGTGCACTTCCTCGATGTAGCTGTGGAGCGATCGATCAGCTGGGTCTCCCAGTCTGCATGGGTTCACGGTAAGCATTGTGCAGTGTGCACTTCCTCGATGTAGCTGTGGAGCGATCGATCAGCTGGGTCTCCCAGTCTGCATGGGTTCACGGTAAGCATTGTGCAGTGTGCACTTCCTCGATGTAGCTGTGGAGCGATCGATCAGCTGGGTCTCCCAGTCTGCATGGGTTCACGGTAAGCATTGTGCAGTGTGCACTTCCTCGATGTAGCTGTGGAGCGATCGATCAGCTGGGTCTCCCAGTCTGCATGGGTTCACGGTAAGCATTGTGCAGTGTGCACTTCCTCGATGTAGCTGTGGAGCGATCGATCAGCTGGGTCTCCCAGTCTGCATGGGTTCACGGTAAGCATTGTGCAGTGTGCACTTCCTCGATGTAGCTGTGGAGCGATCGATCAGCTGGGTCTCCCAGTCTGCATGGGTTCACGGTAAGCATTGTGCAGTGTGCACTTCCTCGATGTAGCTGTGGAGCGATCGATCAGCTGGGTCTCCCAGTCTGCATGGGTTCACGGTAAGCATTGTGCAGTGTGCACTTCCTCGATGTAGCTGTGGAGCGATCGATCAGCTGGGTCTCCCAGTCTGCATGGGTTCACGGTAAGCATTGTGCAGTGTGCACTTCCTGGATGTAGCTGTGGAGCGATCGATCAGCTGGGTCTCCCAGTCTGCATGGGTTCACGGTAAGCATTGTGCAGTGTGCACTTCCTCGATGTAGCTGTGGAGCGATCGATCAGCTGGGTCTCCCAGTCTGCATGGGTTCACGGTAAGCATTGTGCAGTGTGCACTTCCTCGATGTAGCTGTGGAGCGATCGATCAGCTGGGTCTCCCAGTCTGCATGGGTTCACGGTAAGCATTGTGCAGTGTGCACTTCCTCGATGTAGCTGTGGAGCGATCGATCAGCTGGGTCTCCCAGTCTGCATGGGTTCACGGTAAGCATTGTGCAGTGTGCACTTCCTCGATGTAGCTGTGGAGCGATCGATCAGCTGGGTCTCCCAGTCTGCATGGGTTCACGGTAAGCATTGTGCAGTGTGCACTTCCTCGATGTAGCTGTGGAGCGATCGATCAGCTGGGTCTCCCAGTCTGCATGGGTTCACGGTAAGCATTGTGCAGTGTGCACTTCCTGGATGTAGCTGTGGAGCGATCGATCAGCTGGGTCTCCCAGTCTGCATGGGTTCACGGTAAGCATTGTGCAGTGTGCACTTCCTCGATGTAGCTGTGGAGCGATCGATCAGCTGGGTCTCCCAGTCTGCATGGGTTCACGGTAAGCATTGTGCAGTGTGCACTTCCTCGATGTAGCTGTGGAGCGATCGATCAGCTGGGTCTCCCAGTCTGCATGGGTTCACGGTAAGCATTGTGCAGTGTGCACTTCCTCGATGTAGCTGTGGAGCGATCGATCAGCTGGGTCTCCCAGTCTGCATGGGTTCACGGTAAGCATTGTGCAGTGTGCACTTCCTGGATGTAGCCGTGGCTGTGGAGCGATCGATCAGCTGGGTCTCCCAGTCTGCATGGTGCACAACTATACGTCGACTTAGTATCTAAGCTCATTTCCATGGCTCCTACGTTTTAAACTCATTATTTTATAATTGATTTCCTCTCAGACGAGACTGCTTATTATTCTATGGAAGCAAAGGCAGTCTTAGATCTGTCATTAATAGCGCAATATTCATCTTAAACACGACCTTTTATTGTAATTCACCATTGTAGCAATATTGTTTGTATTCATCATTATAACAATAAGTACAATGCATGTATTAAAATATTAAAATATCAATTATTCATTAAGTTTTCATTAATTTTAATTAATATCTTCGTTTAAGGGTAAAGGAGACTTAAGTAGTTAAAGATTTTTATTTGATATCTTTAGACGCTTCAAGGTACAGAAAAACTTATTCCTACGCGGAATATGATCTTAAATTAGCTAAACAATGAACTTAGAGACGGTCAAATATTGAATTGCAATCTACTGTAAAATACGGTGATGAAACGTAATGTAACAATTAGAGTATTTGAAAGTTTTTAAATTTATTCAAGCTGATGCAAAACCAAGTTCTACGTAGGATTTACTTTTCAATATTTTGAAGCGTTCTCAAGATGCCGATTAAATACTGCTAATTTTGTGTTGTTTAATATTGCAAGCCATCCATTGCCCGTTAATACATTATAAGCGTTATTAGAATTGTAAGCATTAAGAGCGAAGGGTATCTTTACGTCAAAAACCACAGATAATTTTCTTTTTTTAATTATAACTCAAGATTGCAACACAAATTCGAAAATTTGAGTCAACAGCGCACTGTGTTTTGGTGAGCCCTACAGACTAAATGAAATATTATAACCATTACCGTAGTTATTTTGATTATTAAATCGATAATTGTAATAAAATAATTAGAAATAAAATCCATACTGATTAAAATGTAAGACACAATTTAGAGCATTCAGTACCTAGGGCTTGGCAAATCTTAGTGCGCTGTTGATTCAGATTTTCGATTTCGAAGTCCGTTCTTTAGATATAATTTAAAAATGAAAATTTTGTGCGGGTTTTGATGTGAAGGTGTCCTTCCTTTATAAATATAACAAAAATTTTTTGCAGTTTGTGCACTTGTGTGATCCATTTAACGTTAAGTTAATAAAATAGTATACTAGCATTAGTTTATTAGTATAGAATAAACCCAATTATACTAGTTTTACTAATGTTGACATGAAACATATTTCAACTCAGTGATGCCTGATAAATTTTATGTTTTTGACATGCAAATGTATATCTAGTAATACCATAGTACATTTAATGTATTGTAAGCATAGAACGATAGCAAGAATTATTATTTTGGATTTAAGTTATTAAAATGAAAATAAATAATAAAGAAATAATTGAGTAATACTATTTTCAATAGTTTTCAATATACGGATTTTTTCGTGTACCTGTACAAATGAGTGTTTTGTACAGGGGCTCGGAAAAAAATATGTACCAAAAACTGTGGTAGATGTCGTTTTCCCACACTTCGCATAAACAAAGGTGTGTTTAAGAAATATAAAAGATACGAGTCTTTATACATCACCTTGCTAAGTAAGGGCATAGTAAAATCAAATAGCAGGTTCTACCCCATTCATCCCAACACTCAATGTTATTATCACCGCAGCCCTCGGGCTTACGCGTTTTAGCCTTTATTCTTTCACCTGCTCTAATGGGCCCAGCCCGGGAGAGCGTTCCACCCAAGTTCAATGCTGAACTATTGCATCTAGTAAGTGAGTAAGTAAGTGAATAAGTAAGTAAGAACGTTTGTAAGTAATTAAGTAAGTAAGTAAGTAAGTAAGTAAGTAAGTAAGTAAGTGAGTAAGTAAGTAAGTAAGTAAGAAAGTCAGTAAGTACGTATGTAAGTAATTAAGTAAGTAATTAAGTAACTAAGTAAGTAAGTAAGTAAGTAAGTAAGTAAGTAAGTAAGTAAGTAAGAAAGTAAGTAAGTAAGTAAGTAAGTAAGTAAGTAAGTACGTATGTAAGTAATTAAGTAAGTAATTAAGTAACTAAGAAAGTAAGTAAGTAAGTAAGAAAGTAAGTAAGTAAGTAGTATAATGAAAGAAAAATTATTGTTGAGGGTACACGCGGTCAAAAAATATTTTTTTAAAGTTTTAACACGTTATAAAGCCATTTTTAAGGTTTCCTCTTTATGTCTCATTTCGAGCATATTTAAGAAACCAGTAATAGCCGGATGAATATCACACTGAATATCAAGTATTATTATTGAGGCAAACATGATGATAATATATTAATTTATAGTTTACTAACTCGGCGCCTCCACCAAGTCCTTATCCGTTTAGGAGGAGCGAGTGACTGAATCCGTTTCTTTCTATTGCAACTTTTTACAACGCTTATAGCTTCATGTGTTTGTCTGTCTGTCTGTCTGGACGGAATCTTATAATCGATATTTCACTTACTTCTAAATGTCCGATCGAGCTGACATTTTTTACACAGACGTATTCGTAATGACAATATACGCATCAGTTGTCATATTTACTAAATAGTCAATTAATTCATCATAATTAATTAATTAATCATTTATATGGAAATCGATGGTTCACCCACTACTCAACGTTGAATCGAGTTGAACGTTTTCACACAGACGTATTCGTAATGACAATATACGCATCAATTGTCACATTTACTAAATAGTCAATTAATTGATCATAATTAATTTATCAAATTTTTATGTGGGAATCGATGTTTCACCCACTTCCCCACGTCCGATCGAGCTGAAAATTTTCAAACAGTCGTATTTTCTAAATGACTATATGAATCAATTATCAGATTCACTAATTAATTAATTAATCCTCCATAGCTAATTAATTAAACAATAAGCTTCAAATGGGAGATTAGTCACAGCTAGTGAGCATGGGCCAACCACATACAGGCATCGGAATTACCGCTGGTTGTTCGGGACTCAAATATCCGTGACAAAAGCATCGGATATGTTTCTATGCAGCAAGAATGTCATTGTTGGCCGATCGCTGGATCGTGCATGAACGTAACTGTCCGAAATTCAAGTTTGCAATGCGAGCACGCTAGTTTGCGAGTGAAGTTAACAAGTACAAGTACACAAGTATGCAGTCTTCTAAATTCGGACACGTCCAATGAGCATATATTCGATTGCAAGATTCTTTAAGACTAAAAAGTATAAAATAATATTACATGAAAAAAATAATTTTTTTTAGAAACAACGCTTATATTTAAATGCACTAAAAAGTAAAAAATAAATTTTCGCCTAACAAATTTTTGCCTCTCTCGGAAAATAAAAGCGTTGGGCGCTTTCGGTATTGGCATAGATTGCAGTATTCTGCTGTTTATGCAGGAAAAGCGCCCAACGCTTTTATTTTCCGAGTGAGGCAAAAATGTGTTAGGCGAAAATTTATTTTTTACTTTTGGAGAGGGACAACATAACATTTATTGTCTAGAATTATAAATTGTATCGAATTCTACTTTTTAAATTCATAACTATGGTGCGGATGTTCAGGACCTTTCAAAGTGAGAAAAAGGAAGGTAAATAGTACCTTTAAAACACCAAAAAGAAAAAAAAGAAAAAAAGGAGCAATTGAATTTAAGCGAATTCTGTTGTTTTCATTACTTTCAGTAATGTTTTAGTACATCAATATATATATTTTCATGTGGGGGGGGGGGGGGGGGTAATGGTTTCGTCGATAAATCAAACACAAAAAAACTTGCTCCCCAAACATCTCTGACGTCCCACGTTACAGTATTCGACAACAAACAAATCATTGCTTATGTTTGGCCTGATAATGTGGCAAGCTCGTCACTGCACTCACACTCGCACGTTCTGCATCCGTTTTAGTAAATTATATCGAAGTGGGACAATAGTACCTTAAAAATCCCCAAAAATGACATTTACTCATAATATGATGAAAATATACATTTTAAGGCAAAATAAAAATAAGTGATTTTTGCATTCCTGCCACTTTAAACATACTTTAAACTATTTTCCAGGCATACCAATAGGAAAAAAATGTCCTGAACCTCCGCACCCTACTCATACCATGGGCACTAAATGAAACCTGTACGATCAGTCTAGCCGAGAGTCCGACCCTGCAGGGTTGTAGTTTGATTGGACACGAGTGAACAGTCACGCCGTGTCCCTTAGTGCGGGGACACGTCTTGTGTCTTGCTCGATTCGTCGTCTATGACACAACATTTTCTTAATAAATTGATAATTTGCTCAATTTTTTACTTACACGTACAAAATATAAAAATGTGGTTTTATACATTAAAACACGCACACACGGGAAAAGTGTAGGTAACATTAGACGATGAATGTTTATTTATGAAAGTAGAATTGTATTTCAAATCAGAAATATAATTAATAAAGAATCATAAAATAACAGGTAAGCAACCAGATCCACGTTTACATGGATTATTTCAAATGTATTTTTACAAGCCCATGGACAATAAATTATGTTTTCGATTAAATTGATTGCATGTGTATGCCATTGACAGTACTATTGTTATAACATTGTTTTGTGATTTTAATACTACCGAATACCGATACACAATCGAATAATTTACAAAATAAATTTAAGGTTTTGTTCTAGGGAGCGCCAACTTGATTCAAATCCGCGAGATAGCGCCATGGTTCCATTTCCCCTCTTGTCCCCATTCTACCACAGCACAATCCCCACTACCACCGAGGTCTCGACTCTCAGTCAGTCAAATCAGCCCACATACACACTCGTGATTACATTATTAGTAATTACACACTCGTTGGAATTATGACATAATTTACGGTGGGAGCTTTACTTTTACTAATTTGAAAGAAAATTCAAAACTTTCGATCATCTTTAACATTGCAATAAAAATAATTAAATATTTCTTCCATTTCGTATTTCTCTCAATTATTTATCATCACTTGTCAGTTCTTGAAAGAATGCAGGTCGTTCTTACAGCATAATAAAATACTCTGAGGTACAATTAACGTAAGTTATGTCCTCAAGTGTTTGATATAAAACTCGATCTTTCGGAAACATACATTCGACAAGAAGTTGCACACTTGAAACTCTGACACTACGATTAGAATATTTGATCATTCTGTCTAGTGTCGAACGCTTGAAATGTGTAGGCCTACTCAGAACATAGAGAGGTAGTTTAGCCTAGACACGTTCTCTCTGGAATACCTGGCGCAACTAAATCTAAATGTATGTGGATAAAAGGGAGAAAAAGCTGTGCTTATTAAAAAAGCAGTTATCAGAATAAGATTGTTTTGAATAATGAGACACTTGAAACGGTGAATGAAATTAAGTACTATAGAGATTTATTGTAGATGACCAACTCAGTTTTGCTAACCATAAAAAGTACATACAAAATGAAATTACTAGGAAAATAGGCTTTCCCTCAAAAAGGGCAAGATATCTTTCACCTTGGACTATAGATCTAGTATATAAAACTAAAATTTAACCTTATTTTCAATATTGTAGCACTTTAATGTTCGGAATGATGGAAAAATACAAAAATACAATGTCTACAAAATAAAACAATGAGAACTGTTTTAAAATGTAGTAGAGGTACCAGAATTAAAGATATGATTAAAGCACTAAACAGGCTTACTGCGCGGAAAAATGTTGTTTTTAATAGTCTAATGTTTATAAATAAAAAAATAAACTTTCTCCCTGGTTATTTTGATAATATAATAGAACTAATAAAAGATCCATAAGCACGACACAAGAAACAATGATGGTTTCAATTTTAAAAGAGTGAAAAAAAACGGCACCCGAAATGCCCTACTATGTGGAGGGCTCATACTGCTTAATAGCCTTCCTAAAGAGGTAATTGACAGGAAAAATCAATGGCTATATTTAAGAATAAATGTATAAAATATGCTATCAAAAATGGAAATAACTGATGTTATTAATCGTGTATTTTGCACTATGTAATAGCGAAAGCTAAATAAAGACATTATTATCTTCTTATCTTATCTTAACTCAAACACCTGTTTCGATGTGATTCACTTACAGTGAAATGCATGCTGGGCAATCCTGAACAGTACATAATGGGATGACAAAGGCGTTGGTTCTTAGGCTCTGACCAAATGGATTTAAAAACAAATCCTTTGATATGATTCTAGTATAAAACTCTTTTCCAATATACGCTGCTTAACCTGAGTAGTCTTGTGATTGACGGACCATCGGATTTCAGTTTCGCTAGACACGATCATTAGCAAAGCTACGCCGCGAATACTTGCATGTTTTTCAGAAATAACATTTTGAACGTGACTTAATTGTAGCCTGCTCGTTGTGCTTTTATAAAATGTGTAAAGTTACCATAAAAGTCTGCAAGAGAAACGCGCTTATGATTCCTTATAGTCCAGTGATGCTAAACAGCCCGCCAGTATTATTGTTAGTAATCAGCTTCTTTTATGTGAGTCCTCAAACCCTACCGATTTATTAATTGGCTCGTACGATTAGCTTAACCTCATTTAATCATTGTTTGAAACACTACAATTATATATTATTGATGTGCATATTTACGTACCTTAAAATGTAGGCCTACTAAAAAACATGTTTTTAAGTATACGATTAACACTTTTGACTTGTATTTGTTTGTTTTTCAGGACTATACAATAACGATGTACTTGAATCAGTATTGGAAGGATGAAAGGTTATCCTTCAGCAGTGATGAAGAAATTTTAACCTTATCTGGAGATTTTGCAGAAAAAATTTGGGTACCAGATACATTTTTCGCTAATGATAAAAACAGGTAAGCTTTAAAATTTGTTTCCATGTATTGTATTTTTGTCAGATAAGCACAATGTATAAAACTTGTTTTAAAACATGTTTTGTATGAATTTTTTTTGTTTACAATTGAGTTTTGTAATCTCAAACAACAAATGGCGTCAAATTTGGGTTGCCAGTGATTGTACATAAGTTCTTTTTTATACTGTTGTATAATAGTAATGAGGTTATACAATAATATTTAACACACTATAATAAGTAACGGGTATGTGTAAACACTTAAGGCGGATAGCCACTGACAGATATGAAAACACATAAGTTCTATTGCACAGTTGGAGCATTCTTTAACAGTGAATTTAATCAATAAAGAGAAAATACGGCAAACGCCTACGTTCTTTGAATCGTTTAACAAACCATCACACATTTTATCTACTGTTTTTCTGTACAAGCCATGGATTAAATTACATCTTTAATTTAACTGTTAGTATGAAACTTAGTGGTAAATGTATCCCATCACATGTGCTTTGTTTTCTTCGATAATGAATAGCGTATTGCAACCTAATGTAGCACAAGGTTTTCATTGCCAGCTTTCTGCACGACGTGACTGAACGCAACAAGCTGGTGCGACTGAACGGAGACGGGTCCATCACTTATGGGATGCGGTTCACAACTACACTTGCCTGTATGATGGACTTGCACTACTACCCTCTAGACTCGCAGAACTGTACGGTGGAGATAGAGAGCTGTGAGTAACCATTGTTTCTTAAAATACTTCCCAGATATACAAATTCTTCAGTCTCTTCTAGTACCTTTTCTCCTACCTATACTTTTTTCCCTAGATGCTATTCTGGTTCCTTTCTTGACTCTTTCCATTACTAGTATTTTGCTTTTTTTCAATACTGCCGTTCAGTCCAAATTCTTCAATAACAGCTTTCCATCTTGTAACTTTCCTTCGCAACTCTTCAATGGTCTCTCCCCATTTGTCATCATATGTCATGTCATCAGCATAAATCATCGTCCTTGTATCTAGTCCCTCCAGGTCGGACTTTACTTTCTTTACCATTTTATCCATGATAGCGGCAAAGAGTAATAGGGATAATACGCTGCCTTGCCAAAGGCCGGAGTTGACACTAAACCACTCTGTAGATCCGTCATTTGTATATACACAGCTGGTTCATTCTCTGTACATACTTTTTAATCTGCAAAATCAACTTCTAATATTAATTTTATAATACAAAACTAACAATATCACATCGTAGTTATTTATGTGGTTTTAACATTGCGAGTGAGTGTGTTTCAGACGGCTACACTGTGTGTGTTTATACCACATCGTAGTTATTTATGGGGTTTTAACATTGCGAGTGTGTGTGTTTCAGGCGGCTACACTGTGTGTGTTTATACCACATCGTAGTTATTTATGGGGTTTTAACATTGCGAGTGTGTGTGTTTCAGGCGGCTACACTGTGTGTGTTTATACCACATCGTAGTTATTTATGGGGTTTTAACATTGCGAGTGTGTGTGTTTCAGGCGGCTACACTGTGTGTGTTTATACCACATCGTAGTTATTTATGGGGTTTTAACATTGCGAGTGTGTGTGTTTCAGGCGGCTACACTGTGTGTGTTTATACCACATCGTAGTTATTTATGGGGTTTTAACATTGCGAGTGTGTGTGTTTCAGACGGCTACACTGTGTGTGTTTATACCACATCGTAGTTATTTATGTGGTTTTAACATTGCGAGTGTGTGTGTTTCAGGCGGCTACACTGTGTGTGTTTATACCACATCTTAGTTATTTATGGGGTTTTAACATTGCGAGTGTGTGTGTTTCAGACGGCTACACTGTGTGTGTTTATACCACATCGTAGTTATTTATGTGGTTTTAACATTGCGAGTGTGTGTGTTTCATGCGGCTACACTGTGTGTGTTTATACCACATCGTAGTTATTTATGTGGTTTTAACATTGCGAGTGTGTGTGTTTCAGACGGCTACACTGTGTGTGTTTATACCACATCGTAGTTATTTATGTGGTTTTAACATTGCGAGTGTGTGTGTTTCAGACGGCTACACTGTGTGTGTTTATACCACATCGTAGTTATTTATGGGGTTTTAACATTGCGAGTGTGTGTGTTTCAGACGGCTACACTGTGTGTGTTTATACCACATCGTAGTTATTTATGTGGTTTTAACATTGCGAGTGTGTGTGTTTCAGACGGCTACAATGTGTGTGTTTATACCACAAAGTAGTTAGTTATTTATGGGGTTTTAACATTGCGAGTGAGTGTGTTTCAGGCGGCTACAATGTGTGTGTTTATACCACAAAGAAGTTAGTTATTTATGGGGTTTTAACATTGCGAGTGAGTGTGTTTCAGACGGCTACACTGTGTGTGTTTATACCACAAAGTAGTTAGTTATTTATGGGGTTTTAACATTGCGAGTGAGTGTGTTTCAGGCGGCTACAATGTGTGTGTTTATACCACAAAGTAGTTAGTTATTTATGGGGTTTTAACATTGCGAGTGAGTGTGTTTCAGGCGGCTACAATGTGTGTGTTTATACCACAAAGTTGTTAGTTATTTATGTGGTTTTAACATTGCGAGTGAGTGTGTTTCAGACGGCTACAATGTGTGTGTTTATACCACAAAGTAGTAAGTTATTTATGGGGTTTTAACATTGCGAGTGAGTGTGTTTCAGGCGGCTACACTGTGTGTGTTTATACCACATCGTAGTTATTTATGTGGTTTTAACATTGCGAGTGTGTGTGTTTCAGACGGCTACACTGTGTGTGTTTATACCACATCGTAGTAATTTATGTGGTTTTAACATTGCGAGTGCGTGTGTTTCAGACGGCTACACTGTGTGTGTTTATACCACATCGTAGTTATTTATGTGGTTTTAACATTGCGAGTGTGTGTGTTTCAGACGGCTACACTGTGTGTGTTTATACCACATCGTAGTTATTTATGTGGTTTTAACATTGCGAGTGAGTGTGTTTCAGGCGGCTACACTGTGTGTGTTTATACCACATCGTAGTTATTTATGTGGTTTTAACATTGCGAGTGTGTGTGTTTCAGACGGCTACACTGTGTGTGTTTATACCACATCGTAGTTATTTATGTGGTTTTAACATTGCGAGTGTGTGTGTTTCAGACGGCTACACTGTGTGTGTTTATACCACATCGTAGTTATTTTTGTGGTTTTAACATTGCGAGTGTGTGTGTTTCAGACGGCTACACTGTGTGTGTTTATACCACATCGTAGTTATTTATGTGGTTTTAACATTGCGAGTGTGTGTGTTTCAGACGGCTACACTGTGTGTGTTTATACCACATCGTAGTTATTTATGTGGTTTTAGCATTGCGAGTGTGTGTGTTTCAGACGGCTACACTGTGTGTGTTTATACCACATCGTAGTTATTTATGTGGTTTTAACATTGCGAGTGTGTGTGTTTCAGACGGCTACACTGTGTGTGTTTATACCACATCGTAGTTATTTATGTGGTTTTAACATTGCGAGTGTGTGTGTTTCAGACGGCTACACTGTGTGTGTTTATACCACATCGTAGTTATTTATGTGGTTTTAACATTGCGAGTGTGTGTGTTTCAGACGGCTACACTGTGTGTGTTTATACCACATCGTAGTTATTTATGTGGTTTTAACATTGCGAGTGTGTGTGTTTCAGACGGCTACACTGTGTGTGTTTATACCACATCGTAGTTATTCATGTGGTTTTAACATTGCGAGTGTGTGTGTTTCAGACGGCTGCACTGTGTGTGTTTATACCACATCGTAGTTATTTATGTGGTTTTAGCATTGCGAGTGTGTGTGTTTCAGACGGCTACACTGTGTCGGATGTTGTCATGTACTGGAAGGAGACACCTGTGCGCGGGGTTGAGGAGGCGGAGTTGCCACAGTTCACGATCATCGGCTACGAGACGAACGACCGCAAGGAACGGTTGGCAACCGGCAACTATCAGAGACTATCCCTCTCCTTCAAGCTGCAACGGAACATAGGTTACTTCGTGTTCCAAACCTACTTGCCATCTATCCTGATCGTGATGTTGTCATGGGTTTCGTTCTGGATCAACCACGAGGCCACAAGCGCTCGGGTAGCACTAGGTAAAACAACGGCATGATCAAGGTCATTAGAGGTCACTTCAGCTATAAGCACAAGCGCTCGGGTAGCACTAGGTAAAACAACGGCATGATCAAGGTCATTAGAGGTCACTTCAGCTATAAGCACAAGCGCTCGGGTAGCACTAGGTAAAACAACGGCATGATCAAGGTCATTAGAGGTCACTTCAGCTATAAGCACAAGCGCTCGGGTAGCACTAGGTAAAACAACGGCATGATCAAGGTCATAAGAGGTCACTTCAGCTATAAGCACAAGCGCTCGGGTAGCACTAGGTAAAACAACGGCATGATCAAGGTCATTAGAGGTCACTTCAGCTATAAGCACAAGCGCTCGGGTAGCACTAGGTAAAACAACGGCATGATCAAGGTCATAAGAGGTCACTTCAGCTATAAGCACAAGCGCTCGGGTAGCACTAGGTAAAACAACGGCATGATCAAGGTCATAAGAGGTCACTTCAGCTATAAGCACAAGCGCTCGGGTAGCACTAGGTAAAACAACGGCTACAGCGCTCTGCTGTAACAATACTCTTATTCGTAGACATGTAAAATGCTGGAGACTTTTCTTTTGGGGAATATTCTTGAGCACGAGCAATTTGGAGCATACTTTAAAGGTGAAAATAATTATTGGGCATAATAAAATTTTGTTTTATAAGCACTTCTATAAAATAAAATTGCAATGATACTATATTACATTTCAAGTTACAAAAAAACGATATTAATTTCCCGTAAATCTTGGCAGAAAAAATGTGTATTTTAGATGTGCTACTAATGTGGTGATTTAAATAAAAAATGTTTGTTTAATCGAAATGTTGGCCCTGTCTTGCCGGTTCCAGTAGATTTAAATTGTGGGCAACATATACGAGCTTGTTGGATTTTTCGACGGAAAGCTGATTCCAAATATTGTTTGGTGTCATTCTCGATTGAAGGAAGTAAGAAAATATGTCCATCTTATTTTGTGTTTTTAAATTAATATTTTCTCATTTTGGCACTTACTGGTTTGTTCGGGCCCATTATGAAAAGTGAGATTGATTGATTGATTGATTGAGTCCTGTAAGGTCGTACCTTGTAATCAATGTATCCAAACTTCATAAATCCCTACTCCTATTTTGGCAGTCTTTTATGCATACGTAAATAGGCAGGAAATTATTTCATTTTGAATTTTGAACTATTTATTTGCATTCAAGACTACAACTGGAAAGTGAATGCTCAAATGCTCCGAGTGGGGATGCCAACCGTACTGACTCCATCAGGACAATTCTGATAATGACAACTTTGTCCTGACGTCGGAATTACCTCAATCAGGAGAGCATACTCTACTGAATCGTCAAACTTAAAAATGTCACTTTCACTACACATAAAGTTTAATAGAGATGTACAAATATGTTTTATTTATTAAATTACTGAAAGATTTTGAAGAATTTGTTCAATAATGTATTTGTGGTGTGCAGCCCAATTCAAATTGAGGGTTTTCTCAATTCTAGTTTGCTAATTTCATCCAAATTCTATAAACTAACTAACCAGTATAAACTCTAGTACAATCGTCAGGTTTTCAACGATAATTACCAACTAAAATCGTATCCGAAAATAAAAATAAAACAAAATAAGCCTTGTGTGGATGGTTAAAGGCGTGATCCCCTACCATTTTGCAAAAGAGTAACACCGTCCCGAATTCTATTACAGAATGTGGGCAATCCTACTCCTCACACCCTATACCTAATTTGTCGAAGACGCTCAAACGAAACATATCATTGGAAAAAGATTGGAAGGAATCATAGGAAAAAAAAAATAGGCATGCTAAATTGTGTGTGGTTCTGGTTCCAGGAATCACCACCGTCCTGACAATGACCACTATCAGCACTGGTGTCCGGAGTTCTCTCCCTCGCATATCCTACGTGAAGGCTATCGACATCTACCTTGTGATGTGCTTTGTTTTCGTGTTCGCCGCTCTATTGGAATACGCCGCAGTCAACTATACCTACTGGGGAGCCCGCGCCAAGAAGAAGACTAAGAAGACCAAAGAAGCGGAGGAGAAGAAAACTCCAGGTAATTAGTAATGGTCTCGATGTATTGTTCTCACTCCAGTTTCTCCAGTGTTGGGTAGGAACGGATATGTCTAGTTCCGTTCCTTTTTTGAGCCAAGAACTGACGAACGTCTTAGTTTCAATTTTCCGGGAACTGTAACTTATTTTTACAAGTTCTTGTCGATACAAACTTAAAGGATGAAAGAGCCAAAACGTAGTTTACTTCCAAAAGACGGAAACGGGCAATCTTAATTGCATTGTTTCACTCAGATTATTAAAACAATCATCCTAATTTTGATTCCTCCAAATCTCAACCATATATTGTATACGTTCTTTGCAAACCCTTGGTTTTATGCATAAAGTCAGATACTAAGCAGTAACTTGCTTGGAAAGATCGAAAGGAAAATGTTTGATGCAGGAAGGAACTCTTTAGAAACAGTTCCATTTTGAAAGGAACTTGGAAAGCAATTTAGTTCCTTTTCTTTTAGAGGAACTTGGAATTGAAAAAAAATTCCTTTTTTTCTTACGAGGAACGGAAACTGGAACTAGGTTCATTTTCTAGGAACTTACCCCAACACTGAGTTTCTCCAGCAATAACAGAGACTTAAAGAGGTAAAAACAGGAGCCGCCAACGCAGGATTGCTCTCGCCACCGTTATAAATACCGAGAACAATAATAAGAACAAGAATGCACTTTCAGGTTGTATGCCGTAAGGTCTTCCGGGTTTGACTAGCCCGACCTTAGTATTCCGTAAGCTTCTTTAGTTGACCAATACGCCTGGTTCGTAGCATTCCGTTGCTTTTCCGGTCACAATTTTGGCCGCTCTTCGCTTGAGAACGCACCGGGATTTCAAACTGAAGATTGATACGTTAAAACTACACTCGTCTGAAAAGTCAAGCGCTTCCTTTGCCCCCATTCACGCCGTCTCGTTCAAACGATTATGGAGTCGCAGTAGCGGGGCCATAATTATGTTTCAGCGGGTGCTAGAGGAATAATTATTAGTCTGATTAGTCTATGATTAGTCTGTCACAGGCAAAACTGTTGTCGGTGGTTTTCGAGTACAGATTGTTTGTTGAGTGGGATTATTTCACCAAATTCTCAGTGATGTTTGGATTTATTGCACTTGACTCAAGTATGTGCAAGTTATTATGACCCACTCACCGTCTCGCTTAGCATCGTTGCCAGCATATCATGATGACAGCATAAAGAATGACTTCTATGTATGAGTATTGTGTTGTTGTTCCAGCGGCTGTGAAGAGTGCTGCTCCGCCCGGGCCAGCCACCACATCTGACGGGTTCGCCGGAGACCCCCAACAGCAAGAGATCATCGAGCTCCAGGAGCTGCGGATGTCGCCCATCCCTTCCATCCGCAACCGGCATAACAGCCGCTTCTCAACGTCGTCCGCTGATGATCCCAGCCGGTTCCCACCAAGCTTTCGTATGAACCGAGCATCGTACTCATTCCCCGTGCGAGCAGCCGGCGGTCTTCGCTTCCGTGGCACTCGCTCGCACTTCGCTCACCCAACCGCCCGGCCGCGGATGTTTCACGCCCTGCGGAAGGGCGCCTCGGCCCTCAAAGCATCCATGCCCAAAATTAAAGATGTAAACATCATCGATAAGTATTCGAGAATTATTTTCCCCGTTTCGTTTATGATCTTTAATGCGGTGTATTGGATCTTTTACTTCTTACCTGTCGCTGTTTCATACGATGCAAAGTGAATCTGTCATCATATTTACATGGTTTGTGTTTTAAAACAGCGCGAACATGCTGACCGTTCACTTGTGAATTATGAATTCAGAAATGGTGCAATGTCAGTTAGGGGTTAGAGCATCATCGCAAACAATTGGCTCTGGTCGGAACTCTACTGAAGAAAGACGTGTAAACGGCCCCAAGATGTGTCATGCAAAGGCAAAGGGTAGTCTCTACGTCAAAAACCGCAGAAAATGTTCATTATTAAATAATATCTCAAGATTGCAACAAGAAAGCGAAAATCTAAATCAGCAGCGAACTTAGCTTTGGTAAGCCCTACAGATTGAATAAAATATTATAAACATAAGCGTAGTATTTTGATTATAATTCGATAATTAGTAATAAAATTAATTATTTATAAAAAAACATACTGATTATAATATAAGTCACGACTTAGCCCATTTAATGTGTAGGGCTTACTAAACCACAGGGCGCTGTTGATTCAGATTTTTGATTTCGAAGCCCATCCTTGTGATATAAATTAAAAATGAAAATTTGTTGCGGTTTTTGACGTAGGTGTATCCTTCCCTGTTAACACCCCTCCATGGGTTACCCACGCCCGGCCACGAGCTGCTAAAAGTACCCGTGGCATATGCTAGATAGCGCGCCGATAGCGTGCATAGTAACGTACGATAGAGTGCGTTAGTGCATAGGTTGAAGCTCGTTCACACTTATGGCGGTTCCACCCGGCATTATACGGCTGTAAATTACCTAGAGATGGCGTTAGTACAGCTCTAGGTGAAGTCAGCTATAACGAGGATACTCAACATAGTCCCTAAAGGGAAAAAAGCACTTTTCATCAAATATTTTAAAATCTAAGGAGTCATTTATCTCGACATCTATTTATTTTGAAACATACCGATTTTGAAGACTTATAACCTATTCTCATTCATATACGATTCATGTAATAGATATCTGTTATTCCACAAATCTATTATAGAATATGTAGTTCCGACGTGTGATTGGGCCGTGAAAATACGCACACTGCATATTAGTAAGTGCTATGAATTTTCGTTCAAGACAATTTATATCTAGAAAGTTAGTTATTTTTACGGGCGTAACAGGCCTGCTACGTGTTTTCAAAGCACTGTCGTCCAAATCCGATTATCAGTTTTTCGCCGATTGAAGTGGAGAAAACCAATGTGTTGCTGATTTTCGATGTATGATGCGTGAATCCTTATACAAGTTAACTATTGTGTCTATAATTTTGAAGTAATCTTTGTAAATACCATTGATATGTGAACTACATACGGTTTCAAATAAGATTCATCTTAAAAATCAATACATTGAAGTTACATATTAGAAGTCATGCAATTCGGCGCGCGAACCTTGACGTCATCCTTGGCATATCGCTTCTCGCTTTAATTGTCTTGACGTCATCCTTGGCATATCGCTTCTCGCTTTGTCGTGTCGTCATCCTTGGCATATCGCTTCTCGCTTTGTCTTGACGTCATCCTTGGCATATCGCTTCTCGCTTTGTCGTGTCGTTTCTTTTTGTTGACCCATACATTTTCTAAACTATAGTCAAAATGAACAAAACTGCCATGAAACACTCGTGCTAAAACGTAACAGAAATAATTTCAAAACAAATTTCGAGCGGATACACGGCAAATGTAAACATATTTTTGTTACTTTCAGTTGACTGAAGTCAATGCCGTTCAACTTTCACCATTTATCGAAAGAAACTAATTTTGTGAATGTTTATAATATAAGGTGTTTTTTACATCGTGATATACTTTTAAAATAATTATATGTTATATCGCTTGTTTTATGAATATATTTTGGTTTACCTTTTTTCCTAACTTTGTACCGAAATCGAAAAAATGTGTACATCAAAGGATAAAGAAGATGATGATTGATAAAAGAATATCACGGCACAGACAAATACTTATAACCGTGCGCAAAATAAGTTGCCGATATTTGAAGGAACTAAGAGTGAACTGGATATTGAAAGGTATATTTGAATGCAATGATTGGCGTGTGCCTGCTCGATTTATTCAAAATGTCGTTATGTTTTAGCACGAAGTTATAATATCAGATTAAACAAGTTCAATTTGGCCACAATTTAGAAACCGTAAAACACCCGGTGAAACCGCCTTAAACATGAACTTAAAATTTATTTCCAAAACTTAACAATTTTAGACTTACTCTTGGGCTACAGAAAAGTGAGCAGACAGAGCAGACAGTAAACTTAATAAGTAATAATCATTTTTCGTAGGAGACCTGCCCTTGCGCAATCTATGTCCCTCTTCAGGTGGCTACCCCAAAGTTCAATCAGCCTTGGGAACCATAGTAGATGAATGAAGTCGGACCCTATTGTTCACGCTAGAAGCGGCCATAAAAAGAAGGTTTACAGAAATCTCGAAAACATTCGCCTACGGAAGTCGAAAAGCGGTCAGTTACAAAGCACTGAAATGTTACAATGTTGAGGGTCAATGTTTTCTAGATGCCGTTTGAATGGGGTGGAAAGAGCATGAGCCGAGAGGGAACAACAGATCGAGCACAGATAAATAATTATTTTGGTTGTCTGTGAATCGAGGCTCCATTCATCCACTATGTTTCCCAACGCAGATTCCACTGTAGGTATTGCGACTTCCCGAATAAGAACCTCGTGTGCTGAACTGTCGCGCTGTGTGTGTCACTGTCGCACAAACACATTCTTATCGGTAAAGTGAGAGAGATCCTCGTTCCGCAGACAAGCCTAACCTGAGGATTGAGTCATACTGACAGATCTCGGACATTCCTTCCCAACTATTCCAAATGCCGCAATATCTGGTAAGTCAACTGAAGGGCATGGATTAGCCTGGGAACTGGGCAGGTTTCCCATGATATGATTATTATTGCATTACGGATAATCTAAGACATTGGGTTTGATACCTGAAAATTCGTGGGCGTGACTAACGTGGCTTGTGGTCTCTAATAAGTGGAACGTTGCCGTTACGAATGTGTGAAAGAACGCCAGTCATTTGTTGATGTTCGTTAAAACACGGTACATGAAAATGAAAGGGGTGGTAGATAAATATCTGAGGTACGTATGAGACTAGGTATAGAACGAGTACTTTTAGTAGCGTAGGTGGGGTATCGAAGACGTGATGTGGGTTCAAAGTGAGGATTATACTTGTAATCCCATGATGGCGATGTATCTTGGGGCTGAGAATAATGTACGTGTGTATACAGTGAGAGAAACATTACATGCAGTAATGTAATTGAGAATGTAAGAACATTGTTTACGTAAGGGAAAGTATCTGAACTATAGATTGTTACGCAGTGTGAAAGCCTGCAGATGAGTGTATACGTAATATATATCTTACAGCTCTGATCGAGCTAGATTGTAACGAAGTATGTCAGTTGGAGGAAAAGTGTTAATTTACTTCAAACAGTGTAAAAGAAAGCTTATGTAGATTGTTTAAGCTCAGAGAAGAATGTGTACGTAAAACGAAATGTTATTCAGTGTTTAAGCTCGGAGAAAATGTGTTTTGTAAAGATACAAAATTAATATATTTAATAGAAAGTATGTTTTTCAGTGTTGACGTTTGGATAAGAATGTTTCATTAAAGTGAAAAAGTGTATAATGTATAGCTTTGTGTGCAATGTTTGGATAATAATGGTAACGTAAAGTGAAAATATGCTCTAATGGAAAGTTTGGTGTACAGTGTTGAAGTTTGTATATGAATGTTTACTTCTTTCACAAGAAGGAGAATAATGGTTACGTAAAGGGAAAATATGATCTAATGCTTATATGGTCTTTGGTGTACAGTGTTGAAGTTTGTATAATGATTGTTAACGTCTTACACAGAAATTAAAACATTTTCTAGTGTCAAGTTTGGTGTATAATGTTGAAGTTTGGACACAAACGTTTATGTGAAGTTAGCGTGCTTGCGTAAAGCGGGAGTTCTCATGGAAAGTTTGTGTCTACTGTTGGAAGAATGTTAGGCGGTACATTGAAAGCCTCTAATAGAAAATGATGGATGCGTTACAAAAAGTCGGTGAAGATTGTTTACGTTAAGTGGAAAGTCCTAGAGAAAACTTGAATCTTGTCAGTTTCTTAGTTTGAAACAGAATTGATCGTGAAGTTATAAAATTTAATAGACCTGTGTGTACCCCGTACACACGTTAATGTTTACGTATACAATGTCTCTTATAAATGTGTGTGCAGTGTGGAAGTGAATGGTTTTGTTAACTGTAAACTATGTCTCTTATAAATGTGTGTGCAGTGTGGAAGTGAATGGTTTTGTTAACTGTAAACTATGTCTCTTATAAATGTGTGTGCAGTGTGGAAGTGAATGGTTTTGTTAACTGTAAACTATGTCTCTTATAAATGTGTGTGCAGTGTGGAAGTGAATGGTTTTGTTAACTGTAAACTATGTCTCTTATAAATGTGTGTGCAGTGTGGAAGTGAATGGTTTTGTTAACTGTAAACTATGTCTCTTATAAATGTGTGTGCAGTGTGGAAGTGAATGGTTTTGTTAACTGTAAACTATGTCTCTTATAAATGTGTGTGCAGTGTGGAAGTGAATGGTTTTGTTAACTGTAAACTATGTCTCTTATAAATGTGTGTGCAGTGTGGAAGTGAATGGTTTTGTTAACTGTAAACTATGTCTCTTATAAATGTGTGTGCAGTGTGGAAGTGAATGGTTTTGTTAACTGTAAACTATGTCTCTTATAAATGTGTGTGCAGTGTGGAAGTGAATGGTTTCGTAAACTGTAAACTATGTCTCTTATAAATGTGTGTGCAGTGTGGAAGTGAATGGTTTCGTAAACTGTAAACTATGTCTCTTATAAATGTGTGTGCGGTGTGGAAGTGAATGGTTTCGTAAACTGTAAACTATGTCTCTTATAAATGTGTGTGCGGTGTGGAAGTGAATGGTTTCGTAAACTGTAAACTATGTCTCTTATAAATGTGTGTGCAGTGTGGAAGTGAATGGTTTTGTAAACTGTAAACTATGTGTGTGTGCAGTGTGGAAGTGAATGGTTTTGTAAACTGTAAACTATGTCTCTTAGAAATGTGTGTGCAGTGTGGAAGTGAATGGTTTTGTAAACTGTAAACTATGTGTGTGTGCAGTGTGGAAGTGAATGGTTTCGTAAACTGTAAACTATGTGTGTGTGCAGTGTGGAAGCGAATGGTTTCGTAAACTGTAAACTATGTGTGTGTGCAGTGTGGAAGTGAATGGTTTCGTAAACTGTAAACTATGTGTGTGTGCAGTGTGGAAGTGAATGGTTTCGTAAACTGTAAACTATGTGTGTGTGCAGTGTGGAAGTGAATGGTTTCGTAAACTGTAAACTATGTGTGTGTGCAGTGTGGAAGTGAATGGTTTCGTAAACTGTAAACTATGTCTCTTAAAAATATGTGTGCAGTGTGGAAGCGAATGGTTTCGTAAACTGTAAACTATGTGTGTGTGCAGTGTGGAAGTGAATGGTTTCGTAAACTGTAAACTATGTCTCTTATAAATATGTGTGCAGTGTGGAAGTGAATGGTTTCGTAAACTGTAAACTATGTGTGTGTGCAGTGTGGAAGTGAATGGTTTCGTAAACTGTAAACTATGTGTGTGTGCAGTGTGAAAGTGAATGGTTTCGTAAACTATTATGTTTGCAGTGTGGAAGTGAATGTGAGAATATCTAATGCAAGTTTATATGCAGTGTGGATGTTCAGAGAAGAACAAAAGAAAAGTTATGTGTGTCAGCTGCTACAATGCCAACTGAATGCGAATTACATATAATATAGTTCACAAATATTTTCTTGTACACTTACGAGACCAAGCAACGAGGAATTTCCGGATTTCAACGTTCGTAGGAGGCTCAGAAAGGTTCCAGTGAAATTTGATTTTAAAATATTTGGCACTGATGATCTTTTTACTTGAGAGAGATCAATTTGAAGCCTGAGCTAACGAACTCTTACTCCGGCTAGCTTTTTGAAGCTAGCTTTTGAAGATGAAACTTATGTGTTGCTCATTTATTAGTGTTTTAGTTTTAAGGAACATACATTTTCACTGTTGAATCATTAATGACAGCCTATACTTTCTACCAGGAAATGTGCGACATTTTTGCAGGAGTATGATTTGACATTAATTTTGGATGTCCAGGAAGCATTTAAAGATAATGAAGCACTGAACATTTTTGGACACCCCCTTTTGTCATTGCTGTGGCGAACATTCCATCAGGCAAAGGGCTATAGGTTAACCCTATTATATTATTATAGCAAAGTATTTGAGGTTAAAATAATTTTAGTTGATAATTTCTAGTAAACATTTTGTCACAGTAACGCATATTTCTATAGTCATGTAATTAATGTATGTTTGGACCTTACAGAATTTTTAGACAAAATTGTGTTCGACTATGAAATGTTGAGTTACCGAACCACCAACAATATGAATCTATCATCCAGTTTAATTCGTACAATGTAGTTTTTAGAATACAATATTAATACATACTAGCTAACCATACTTTTGTATGTTCGCCAATAACTGTTTCGTGTATAATGATTGTATTGATTTACTATCCGACACGATTCGACTAGGGAATATCTCAGTTTAATTTGCTGTTCTTTGGGATCCAACCCAACTCATGTCACCAACACCAGATATCTGAGTACGAGGTTGTTATAGTTAAAAGAATACTGCCAGTTACACTTTCACTGTTTTACGTCAATAAGTGTGAATAAAAATTGATAAAATACATTTCTCATTTACTAGAGATGCCATACAAAAATATTCGTGGACAAATAGGTTTTTTACTTTCTTTTTATGCTATTTTTCGTATAGATGTGCAATCCAATATATCTGGATAATGTTTAGCCGTTCACTATGTTAACTTAAAATGGAATATTATAAATAATATGTGTGTTATTCTGACTATGGTTAGGTGGCATACCACATAATTTGCTCAGCTCTTTATGTTTACATTATATGTTACCAACTCTGCATGTCACGAACCTCTGAGCGCAGTTTCAAGCCTTTGCTAACTGTATATATTGCCATTCTAAAGGGAGAACATCAATCTTCCGTATCCTAGGTTAGTTTCTCTTCTCGTCTAGTTGTTCGTATTACTTTCCCTGTTTTATGGGTGCTAAGTGCTAACGGACTATCCCTAGGCCTGTGTAGGCATCTATGTACCTCCTCGTTTTAAACCAAGAGCTTTATAAGTGTTATTCACGTGATTCTGAGAAACAGCAATGTGTGAGTTACTCAATACCGTATATAATACATACAATACATGTATCATTCAATTTAAAAATGTGTGTGTTTCATTTATTGCCAATCCTCTTTAGTCCATTATTGTGCAGCACAAAACAACGTGCAACGTCCTCATTTGAGGACAGTTTCAATTTTATTTTTTATTTTAAATATTTAATTATTTTGCACGAATAGACTGCTATTGTTGTGTGGTTACTATTGACAACCGGAAATATATTTTTAATGATCATCATAGACAGTTTGATACAATAACCACGCGGCAAGTGGGAGACCTGGATTCGATTTCCAGTCGGGGTTGGGTTTTTTAATTTCTGGTTTTCTTCATAAATCCACCTACAAGAGGTTTTCTTGAAAAAATAGTAGAGCAGCAAAGTGTATCTCGTAGGCTATTCGTAAAGGAGTATAGCGGTAAACGGAATTATGCAAAGGCATGTATAACAATGTTTTTGGACCAGGGTTACATCGGCGGAATTACTGCAGACGGTGTCGGTGGCACCGCGACGCCACCTGACGCCGCCACACGACGCCACCGAACGTTTTGGCTTATAACGTTTACACCGTTCGTCATACAGAAAAAAACTGACTTGATTTCTCGTTCAGTTTTTAAATACAAATCGATTGATATCAATAACGTAACGATTAGATGAGCGTAGCGAAGCGGAGAGGAACTCTCATTTGAACTCGATCGGCGCTTTGTTTATGTGTGTGTACAATGGTTTTTCGTCGCGCACAGATCAAACGGCTTGACGAATTTTGATGAAATTTTAAGTCAACACTCGTGACTACTAATCTAGAAGCTGATAACATAATCAGCATAATCCGTAAAGATGCCAATCTACAAAAAATTAATTGTGAATAATATCGAGTTTTAATGTTTTGTTTGTCACACACAGGTCAAACGGTTTGACGGATTTGGCTGAAATTTAAAGTCAACCTTTTTGTAACTTTTAAACTAGACGTTTTTAAGAAAACCAGAAAAATTCGTGAAGTTTCCAACCTACAAAAAATTAATTAGTGAAAAATCAATTTTTTTTTTTTTTTTTTTCTAAACATTATAAACGGATTTAAATAATTTTTTATATTTGTTATTAAACTAACAATGTCAATGCGTGGTAAAATGTATGAAGTTGTAACTTTAACCGCCATTTTGTAAAAACATATTATTTGGTTTCTGTGCAAAAGTTTGTTGGACGCGCACAGGTCTAACGGCTTGACGGATTTGGTTGAAAGTTTCAGTAAACACTCGTGACCACTACACTATAAAATGTTATTAACATAACCAGCAAAATCCGTGAAGATGCCAGCCTACAAAAAAATAATATCTGAAACAAATCCAATTTTTTTAATTTTTTTTATAAAAACATACCGTCGGATGTTGATAATTTTTTATAATGTTATGCGCAATAATGATGTCAACACCATGACAAAAGTTTTCGAATTGTTTTGTCAACACTGTAACCATCTTGTAACTAAATATTGTTTATTTACGGCAATATATTTTCCAATTTTCAACTTTCTTGCTATAATAACTGTACCCCCGTTTGGGCCCTGGGTAAAATTTGGCCCAGGTTATACCTCTGCCGATTTTTAGAGGCGAGAAAATAAGGGCCCCCTGTCCCTATCTTCCAAGGAGCATTAAAAACACGCATAAATCCCTACCTAAAACTATACAGACGTAAAGACTTGTAAGCAGTTTGCTATTCTCTTCTCGCGTCAACACCTTGTTATCGTCCATTACTGTGTTGAGGGACTCGATCCACATCGGGTCTATGTCTCCGTCCATCACCTGTGGGCAATACACCGTCGGTTACGGCCAGCGTCAACACCTTGTTATCGTCCATTACTGAGTTGAGGGACTCGATCCACATCGGGTCTATGTCTCCGTCCATCACCTGCGGGCAATACAGCGTCAACACCTTGTTATCGTCCATTACTGTGTTGAGGGACTCGATCCACATCGGGTCTATGTCTCCGTCCATCACCTGCGGGCAATACACCGTCGGTTGTCAACCGGATAGAACATAAATATTGCTCATTTTCCGAAGTGCCTTGTTTTTGATAGATATGATATAAGCTCATCACTAAAGTCGGCAACGCGCGACGTGCGGCAAGGAGGAAAACCTCCAGTTGCCTACCGTATTAGTGATAACACACCTATTGGAAACATCAGCCCACGCTAACACAAAGCATGAATTAACTGTCTATCTTGCGGCGAAAGTCATAAAAGCAAGTGAAGACTGTCGGAGACAAGCAGTTGTAGCATGATCAGATCAAATCCAAACCACAAAGACACCTCAGGAAGAAGCAGGAAGAAGCAGATACAAAAATGATTCGATAGATTCTACTTCAAGAGGTGCAACACAAATTTCTATCATCTCTCCTGATACATATGTTTTCGTCCTTGCCCTCAGACGTTACCCACAATTGTGGCGGAGATCACTATTCGTCATATGTCGTGGAGATAGGTTTAGAAGTACCGATATTCGTGACTGTGACTGTGTGACGACGTGACTGTGTGCCCAGACAAAAACAGGGGAGGATTACAGGTAATTTAGATGGTTAGCAAGATGAACAGGGGAGTAATGAAAGTGCGTAGACAACGGTGTAAGGATGTGAATGGAAAATAAAATATTATTAATTTTTTAATGTATGCGCGGTTACACTATTTGCGCGCACCGGTCACCATGTCGTGGAGGAACCAACGTATACAGGTATTTAAGTAACAGGGACATAACGAATATAATTTTGCCGGCTCGGAAGGTACCTCCTCAAGACAGTGACTGTCGATAGCACACATTAGTTTAAAATTTTGGTTTTGTAGCGTTGTAAGGACATAACATATCAAAATATTTACTGACTAGGAAAAAGGTCTCCGGTTCCTCTATTGTTTGAACCAAAGTCTTGTCAATCTAAGTCCTAAACTGCCTGAATTGGTATGTCCCGATCCCTATGATGTGAGAACCACCAGCTACGCCCCAGTACTTCTACGGGTCCGTCGACTTTGGAGTCCGTGGGTTCGAGGCCGAGCCGACGGAATTGGATGGATGTCACGGTAGGTTCTCGCTATCTAACATATGGTGGAGGCGCCGGGTCAACCCATCTCTGTCCTTCATACATAAAATAGGTGTTGGCTAAACAATGTTTTATTAAAATCAACATGTCTTCAGGTATGTGTAACCCACGCATGATTTCCAAAGTACCGTCGATGGGAACATTAGAAAAAAGTGACTCCACGTCAAGGCTCACCAACAGATCGGTTTCAGACACATTGTATTCAAGTAAGATCTCCAGAAAGTGATAAGCATTTTTTACATAAGATTTTGCATCCTCAACATAATATGGTTGCAGGTATTCGGCCAGGTGTTTAGCTAGAGGCTGAAGAGGGGAGTCAAATGAACTCACAATAGGCCTTAGAGGTATCCCAGGTTTGTGAATCTTGGGCAAACCGTACAATTTGGGGCATCTAGAAGACTTCTCCCTGGGTATTAAGTAGGTACTTATGTTTTTTAGGGTCAATTTTTGAAGCTAGTATTTTAGCTCTGGTCGTTTTTTCCAAATTAGTGGTAGGGTCTGACTTTTTATTTTTTATTTTTATCGGAAAAATAGGCAAGTTGCTTAAAAAACATAACATAAAAACTACGTATCGCCCTTACAGAAAGATAAGCACCATGTTACGCGACGCTAAAGACAACATACCACTTGAAGCCCATAGGGTTTATGAAGTCCCGTGTGGGTCGTGCGGGGAAGTGTATGTTGGTCAGACCAACCGACGTATATCGGTGAGACGGGATGAACACCGATTAGCAGTCAACAGTGGCAGAGAGACATCAGGCCTGGCCCAACACGTCAAAAAAAACCGGCCACTCTATAAGCTTTGAAAACACCAGAACGTTAGCTTCGGTCAATGAATTTCAAGTACGTGTCATTCGAGAGGCTATTGAGATAGAGAAGATACCGGGAAGCCTTAACAAACGGGATGACGGACAACGTTTGCCTACTTCCTGGAAACCAGTTCTCCTTCAACACCAACAAGAAGCCCGTGTGCAACGTTTTGACAGCGTTAACGTCGTGACGCCAACACAAGGCCCCAGCCCTAGGGGCGTGGAGTACGTCACTACCCCTGAACGTGGACCCCTGACGCGTAGTCGATCCAACCTGGTTTCACTACGAGATAAGAACCATGACGCAGACATACACGCGAGAGGAATGACAAGGACTGAACCAGTCAGTTCGCGGCTTCGAAGCTCGAGATGCACATCGTTGAGTGAGGGCCTCTGAAGATGGGAGATGTGACTTTCCCGAAACGTCAGGAAGGGAAGGGTTAGTCAGTGCCTCCTTCTTTAGTACATTATTCGCGGCAACAATCCCCAGAAAGTTGCAACAGTTACACACACACATATATATATATATATATATATATATATATATATATATATATATATATATATATATATATATATATATATATATATATATATATGTATGTTATGATGTTATGTTATCAATGGTTTTTAATATAATTAATTCACCATAATATTGATATTATTATTGAAAACACTATGGAGTGAATTGGTGGGGAGACGGGAAGATAATATTGGAGTAAAGATATCAGAAAGACGAAGATGGAGAAGAGAAAAGGGGGTGATATGAAGCGTCAGGTATGGACATTTGAAGGCTTGAGGTTAAAAGTTGACAAGGATGCTATGTCCTGGAACCGGTATCCGAATATAAAACATAACATTCATTTGAGTTTAAGGATATGACCTTTTGACCCGGGGTTTCAAAATATACGGGTCCATAAATACATGTTATGATTCATTCATTTATTCATTCATTCATTCCAGCAGTGAAGTATTTTTGATCAAATTCTATCGATTGATTGATTGATTTAGCCTATACGAGGCAGACCAATTAGATTTGGATGTATGTTTTGGAGCCAGTGTGCTGCAAGTCTATATTATTTAAAATTTACTCAATCTGCACTATGGGGAAAGATCACAATGATGATGGCCAAAATGTCACTTTAGGTTCAAGAGCAGTTTGTATGTTATGTTGTTATGTTATGTCATGTCATGTCATATGTATTTGCAGCAATACCGAGATCACACTAATGACCATGCGAAAAATATGTATTTACAAAAAGTCGCCTGCGGCGCAGTAGTTGGGGTATCCCCCCCCCCCCCCCCCCCCCATTGTTTCAGGTGGAATATACTTCGTGTGTGGATGTTTCTTCCTCTGCATCAGTTCCCCCCGCTCTCCGAAATATATTCCTGCGTACGCTTCTGCTCAGTGCTCTTGTATGAGCTCTCGCGTTGATATTGCGCTTGTGTACAAAGCACAATGCTATCGTACTTATTAGCGTAGTGTGTGTGTGCTAGTAGTTGCATGTACAGCTCCAGGGCCCCCGCCCCCCTCCCTCCCCATAAGAACTGATTTTTGTCATATTTTGCTTACCGTTAGTGCACAGCCCTTTTGCGAAATTTCAAATTTGTAAACCGTCTCGACATCCATTTTCTTCGCCCATCCTGCCCAGGGACTGCTACCTTATCGTGGTGGGCAGGTTTGCGTGCTTTGTTGATCCCGAGAGCTATGCCGGCGGAAGCGTATGCTTCTGGTAGGGCCACCCTAGCCGGACTGGTCGAGGAGGAGAAGTCAGACGAAGTGCAGTCCACATCCAAATCCCCTTTCCTCCCCTTTCCCCTTTCCTCACGCTCCCTCCTACTTGCCCCTTCTCTCCAAACAGCCCCATATTTCATCTTCATGTTCACCCACTCATCGTCTTGATTAGCCAAGTTGCAAAAATATAAGACGTTAAGCCCAAATATCATCATCATCTTCGCCCATTCTGCTTTCTATACTGAGAAGCCCTAGCTTGAAGACGTTCCTGGCCCATTGAGTTGTGTGCGTAATTCTTGATCAACTATAATTTTGAAAACGATCTCCCAGCAGACGCTACAGCAATAATGTAAAAGATTCGTTCATTTGTCGTGTTTGTAACTGTTTGGTAACAAGTTAGAGCACAGCGGAAACGCGTCAATGAACAGGAAGTTGGCTAAATCCAGTACGAAGAAACATGTGTTCTGCCTTCAAACAAATGAACGCTCAACGCTCTAGTCGGAGACACCAGTCCTGTTAATTTTAGGTTAAACCAGACAAATTCAAAGGCTGTCTCTAAATAGAGCTCAAGATGATTTGCATTTATCTTTGGTAGGGTCCCAAGTATGTGATGGTTGAAACGAGAGTACGGGCGTCTAGTATTAAATGAGGTTAGGTAGGCCTATTGTACTAAATAAACGAACTTAAGATCTTTGTTTTCATATCTTAATGTGACAAACATAACACCCCTCTTCAATTATAAGTTTTTACGTTATCTCAGACGACAGACATGTTGTAATCTGCATTAGAATCTGAATGTATATTAATTAACACGTTATACCGCTATGTCTAATTTGTATTCCCGCTCTACATTTTGTTCTACACCACTAACTCCTCTTTTTCATTTCAGGCAGATCGAACATGTTAGGCCTGTTCACGAACAGTTGCCGGCGGACAACTGAACATCACGAGAACATTTTTTTTACACAACGAATAACCTGTTCGAGCCCAATGTCGAGACTGTTCGTGACGGACAAACGAACGAACCCGTTATTCGTAAAGCCTGTCGTCAATGAAGAATTATGTTTTAAAATTTGCATTTTTTTGTTATTTTAGTTTGCATATTAATAATAGCATTAGCATATATACGTACACCCCTGTGGTCACATACATACATGTTTTTTCGTAGAATCAATGATTGAGAAATTACAGTTGTAGAAATATAAATTTCCTTTTCGAGCTTTCGCGGCTAAATTTTGTGTTGGCAAACCTGAGAAGTCGGAAAATATATAAATGGCCGCTGCTTTTGTGTAGTCTAGGGAGGGTTATTATTTTGTTGTTTGTTTATCGTAGTGCCTTGAGAGGCGTAGTGTACTGAAATCAAATTATTATTTTAGTCTTGTGAGATTTTGATACGAGTCTTCGGTTTATGTTAACACACTGTATCCCATTTTCACGTCAAGAGGTAAGTTTAAGGAAATTGCTTTCAGGTGTTCACCATAAGGTTACTGTAGTGTTAACACATCATGTACACAGTTGACAGGAAAGATCTGTAGGTAAGATCATGCATTAGAAGAAGACTACCGTGGGCCTTAGCCTAGTTTCTTTTGATATACTAAGCTGAGTTCTTCTGTATGTATAGAATTCACCTAAATAGCATACAGTAGGCTACTACCTAATAGCTTGTGCCGTGATCCACAGGTAGGCCTAGGCCTAGGCCTAGGCCTAGGTAGGCCTATGTACTGTGTAGGCCTAGGCCTAGGCCTAGGTCCTAGGCTTAGGAAGACAAGGAACAGGCTTAGACCTAGTCTGTGCCTGTATAATAAAGCCTTACTAGGCCTAGGTCTACACTGTGACCTATCATTTTTAGAGGGTAACCTTTCGTTAGTGGCCTAGAATGATTATAGTTGGTCCTAGGCCCTGAAATTGAAGTTTTTTTAGTTTAAATCTTGTCTTAGGCTAGGCCTTGTTTGTTTCTTCTTCTCTCGCAGACGCCTTTGCAAGTAGCGTGTGGCAGTTCTCTTCCCTTTTCTTCCCTCACTACCTATCCGAGTCCCTGGGCTTGAATGTCCAGTCATCCAATGTCACTCGGATTCTGGCTTTCCAAGCTCCTTGGCGTGCCAAGTAAGAAGGTACAGTATTTGTGCCGTATCGCTGATTCGCGTTTCGTACTCACTTTTTTCATAGAAAAACGCCAAAGTTTTGTTGGAAGTGTTATTTTTATTATTCAATGTTGAATTGTCTTTCTTTTGATGTATATTATAATATTGTAGTTACTTTTAAATAAAGAGTATTAAATAGGGATGTCAATTCCCAGAAATAGTTGTACCTGGGTACCCTCGTGCTGTACCCGGACTACCCGGGTAGTAAATAATACTAAATAGGCCTACGCGTTTTATCGTCATGGGTGTCAAATGATTCGCAAAGTTGTGGAAAGAGACATTTTATTCTTAAACGGTATCAGGTTGCATTGTCTTCGATGAAAAACGATCGCGGAAGTATTCACAAAGCTTCAAAGATTGCGTCTCCGCTATAGCAGGCACGTACAATGAATCCGGTGGTCGGCCGCGTCAAAGCGATGACGTCATAGTCCGAGCTCGAACACGAGAACATGATTGCGGTAAAACTACGACGGGCGGGTGTGCTCCCTCGGATTGGAAGAAGTTCATATTAGCAGGAAAAACATAATTATGAAGTTCAACTTCTTTTCCACCCATTTTCCCACTATGGGGGTAATTGGGTTGCACATATTTCATTGTGTTTTCATAGTTAATGTAATCGATTATTATTGTTATAAAATACACCACACTATTGTTCAATATCTTTACTTTATCAAAACAACCATTTATTGTAAATACTCTAGGGCTTACATGTAAATCAGTAGAACTCAAATTAACTTAAGCAAAGTGTAAAGTTCTAAAACACTTTCAACCCACTATCATTGGCAACAAATTTTCAATTGTCCATAACAATTGCTATTTGTTTCTAGTCTAACTATATATTGTTTTTTATTAAAGACTGATATCTTTATGAATTTTATGATGGTTTATAGAACAAAATTTTGTCTAATAACTTTGCAAAATGGAAAACAAAACTATACAACCCATTTCCCCCCACCACCCAATTCCCCCCGCTTACCCTACTAATTGGGCTTTACGTGTCATTTTTTTTGCAACGATGGCTAATCGAGACGAGGGGGGGGGGGTGTCAAGTTAAATGCCAGCAAATTCAAAAGAGTGGCTCGTACGCTCGCACAAAGACGCCAGCAGGGAAATATCGCAATGAATTGATTTCGTTTTGAACAGAAGAAAGGAACGGGTAGTACCGGGTAACGGGTATTGAAAAGTTGAAACCGTACCCGTGTGTACCAGGCGGGTAACAAGTACCGGGTACCCGTTGACATCCCTACTATTAAATGATTGTTGAAGTTTTTATATTAAAAGTTTACGCCTTCTTCCTTGTTCTCCACTTCGTGTCTGGTGCTGTGCTGCCAATCTAGAAGGTAAAGAACAAAATAACTAGATTACAGTTGAATCGATTGAATATCAACCAGACCCAATAACCTTCCCAACTTTTGTGGGATGTCAGGCAGCTATGCCAAGATCAACCAGATCCAATAACCCCCCCCCCCCCCCCCCCCCCCTAACCTCGGGCAAAGCCACTTTCGGATACACAGATCAGAACAGAGGATTTAGGGTTTTTCATGTGCTTACGTTGGTAGATCACACTTCCTGTGTGCTCCGAACATCTGCGCCCTCGCACGTACGCCATATTGCCATATTTAACGTACTTGTGTTGTCAAATCGATGCACCTTCAAGATGATAATATAATATGAAAGAAGATACTATTTGTATTGCAAATCCCTGGAGCTTACAGATAAATCATGAAATAGGCCTAACAATTATGTACTACGCACATGATCAATATCGCAAAGGAATACAGAAAGAAGTAAGTACGAAACGCGTGTCAGCGATACGGAACAATTACTGTAGGTACTTCTAAAAGATTGTTCTTTATCCTCTCCAGTCATTTCATTTCATTTATTTGTGTACTTGGGATCATACAACTTGATGATATTGTACATGTCGTTCTATATTATACAATACAATACAAAATTATAATTATACACTGTACACTGTAATACATATTCCTTAAAAATCATACGTATAACACATTTTATACAGTACAATGTTATGTCAAAGTTAAGAGTTTATAAGATGTATTTATTAATACATAGTCAGGTCCACTCAGACACTGTATGTGCCATGAAAGAGAACCTATGTCTTGAGAACTGTACGTCTTTTCTCCGCACTTCCTTTTCAGCGTTCCGTGCATGATCCCCTGTCTCAAAATACTGCCTCTTCATATTCCCACATGGAGCTCCTTCCACCCTTCATAATCTCATTATGCTATATATCAGTGATGGTAAACCTATGACACGCGTGACCACTTTAGGTGACATACGACACGGTCCATACATTCGAGACACATTTTAATTTTTTTTTACTAAAATGTGATTCTTTAACATTACGCACATAAAAATATTAAAAGTGTTCTTCAATTCCAAATGGCAGATTAACCTTATGCAACACAAACACACCTAACAGTTATTAACTTCCCAAGCTTTGAAAGTTATTACTAAATCATTCTGGTCAACGTTTCCATTCTTGTCAGTGGTTTTCAGGTTTTTGCACTACAAAAATGGCAGTATTTCGGTATTGCATTCAGTCCTATATTTTTTCTGAAACGCTCAGAACGCACTCTAAAACCCTGATCTTAAACAATTTCGCCTGCAGTGTTATTGTGAAGGACTCTATCCCAACCCCCCATGCTTTTGTCCCTCCAACTTGAGTTTAAAATATGGCAACCCTAAGTGTGACGGGCTGATGGCAGAGTGAAGTGGCACACGCAGTTGAAATAGGCGAGTTCCATCATGATATTTGGCACACCACTCCAAAAAGGTTTGCCATCACTGCTATCCTATATCTTCACTAACCCATTCCTGATCTTACCTTCCAATTTCTCCAAACCCAAATCTTCTAGGTAGGCCTACCATCTTTGTCGCATTCCATACTCCCTACCTCCGTCTCTCTGTAGTTCCCCGCCACTTACCCGTTAGGCCTACCTCGGCACGTCCTCAACTCCTTCTAGTGCTTTTTGTCTTTCACCACCCATGCTGCGCCACAACCCGTATCAATGTGTTGTCAATTCACTAGGTGAAAACTGGACTCGCAACTAGTAGATAGCATGGAATAGCTGTGGCCTCGGACGACGTACCAGCCGCTAGAGGCTAAAATTGTTTTTTGAGCTGTTTAAAGTTTTATGGCCTAAAACCCGATGTTCGGAAAATTGTATCATAGGCCTAAATAACGATGAAATAAATAGCCAATGAATTGCATTGATAACTGTTCATTAGGGTACCTCTGGGAACCCCAGTCCACGTGAAAGTAGGCCTACGATCTAGAGCTGCGCTCGGTAGGGTTACTGTACGTTCCGGATTTTCTTGGGCAGTGCAGGATGCCTAGGTAGGCTACTGTCCTGGCATGCCAAAGACAGTTTCATTTTATCTAAGTGCCCTGGAATTTCAACTTATGTTGAAATGTAAGTAATGCGGTTCGATTGCTGACAAAATGTTTGGTGAATGTCCGATTTATTTATATTTTTGTTACTCAATTTTATAGTCTATTGTGTAGTATAATTATATGTAATGTACCCATATTAATCAATCTGTTTGCATTGTGTATGGCTAGGCTATATCCATTAAACAGTAGCCTATGCCAGGGGTCGGCAACAGGCGGCCCGCGGGCAATGTACGGCCCGCGGGGCTAATTTTTGTGGCCCTCCACTAATTTATTTATTTATAAGGAAATTGCAATTATTATTCCTAGTTTCCACCACTGCTAGAAAAATTCAAGTTAATATTTTAAACTTCAACCATTACTGTGATTAGACATATAAGTAGACCTATGTATGGATTTGTTGATCAAATTAATCAATTTTATAAAAGCGCTCTTGTCTCTACAATACCGAATACTGAGAGTTCAGAGAATTCTTGGATAACGTTAACGCGAAAATTATGATTTGCTGCTCGCCACTGAATTATGCCGTTAGACATGCCCACACGTGTTTTAGGCAAAATATGTATCAAAAGATTCAAAACAGAACTATATCGAGGATTAAGTAAAGTTGCGATCCACATGTGCGTTATGATGAGGTTTACGTACATTTGAACAATATCAGGTAAAAACTTAGATTAAATAATCACCGATAAGGCGATAACCATTTGCAGGACGTTCTAAGCATAGCCTATCTTACAAGACGCGAGCCCAACTTTAAGAAATTGGCGCAAGAACAGGGGTGTAATTTCTCGCACTAGAAGTGGCCTCTTTTACATTATGCAGAACTGGTTGGTGGCACTACACAATTTAGTTGCCGACCCCTGGCCTACTCTATAAAATAGCAAAATGTTAATGCACGAATGATGAGTAAATTAAAAGGATGGAGAAATTTATGAAGATTGTAGCCTCTTGTTGATTTACAAATACTGTACTTGAAATTTATTTATTAATTAATTAATTTATTTGTTTGTTTAGGCCTATTTATTTATTTAGGCTATTTATTTATTTATTTGTTTATTTATTTATTTATTTATTTATTTATTTATTTATTTATTTATTTATTTATTTATTTATTTATTTATTTATTTATTTATTTATTTATTTATTTATTTATTTATTTATTTATTTATTTATTTATTTATTTATTTATTTATTTATTTATTTATTTATTTATTTATGTATTTAATTAATTTCCTCTATGTGTAGGCCTACATCCCTTCACAATTAAAACAGTTGTAACTGTGAAAGCTCTAGGCCTAAATTAGTTTCTTCAGTAAGAAACTAATTTTGAAAAATCACAGGTGGAGTTCTATGTTTGCAAGAGAAAGTAAACTGTTGAAAAATATGTCTATAGGCCTAATAGGCCCAGGGAAGCAACAAAATGCCAAATACATATCAAGTTCAACACAGATTTACCATTTTAATGAGCATGCTATTGTTAATTGCATACCGGTAGGCGGTACCATAGTTTTACATCATTCATAAATTACTTTCTATTTTCTAATCATAACATCCATTTTATGTAGGGTGACCAGACGTCTCAGAAATTCCAGGACAGTCCCGTTTTTTAGTATTATGTCCTAGTCCATGTCCAGTACGCCGTCTTGTCCCGGAATCAGAAAATAACGGTTTTTGAGTAGGCCTTATTATTGTTATTCATTAATTTCGAATGGTGACTAAGTCAAGATTTGTTCATGAACTAGGCAAAGAAGCATTTAAATCTTTCGATTTTAAACTTTGAAAAAATTAACACATCGTTCTATGACTACAAATCTAATCTTTTTGTTCTTGTGACTAGCACTAAGTAATCTCTATTACCTATCATATGTGTGGCATTGTCTGTTCTTTACCTTCCCCCTGAATCCTTGAGCTGCCAAACGACAAAATTTGCAGTCATTTACGTCTAAATGGTGAAACAATTGTTTCTGGTGTAGCTAGTAAACGGATCACGGCAGCTGAATGCATCGAGCGAACTCGCGACGTTCGGCTCATTGCGACAATATGGCTTCAAATAACACGTCTTAAGTAATTTGTTTAGGTATGGGTACAGCTAAAATCTGTTGCCATCATATTAAAGCCGGCAATTTCTTAGAGAATTCGGCACTTAATTCAATCGACATCGCCGTATTAGAATAAATCCGGTGTATGAAGACTTGTGTGTGGCCACAATATGTGTATGCTATTAGCAGACGGGCGATTACAAGATTTTGTTTCCATCGTCATGCAAACCTCGCATATATTAGAATCGATATTAACAACCACTCAAAAAAATCGCAATGATTTACAGATTACGTCGATGGCATTAATTTGGAAATTGGGCTAAAATTGAATTAGTTATGAGATGTGGAAGTGAGGCATTATTTGTCGAATTTAATTTTTTGGGGATTTTAGCCGCAGGATCCACTAGGCCACTTATCTAACTATAGTAGAACCTTTCTTAACTGATTTCCTTACATTTTCATCCCAAACACTCAGTTCTATCAAAAACGGTTCTGTCTTACTTAACTTAGTAAAGAGCTCCCTGAGGAAACGAGTTAGAAGCATAACTGTGCATTTGCCTCACAACTATTTGGTTACCAGTACTTTCCCTATTTCATATTTATATTATGTTTTACATAGGAACAGCAATGTTATGTTTTACATAGGCACATCAGGTTAATACAATACTTATGGCTACTGAATAGGGTCCTGCAAATTACAAAATGTGTTCTAGCATTACCTTTAATGCAAAATCTCAAAGAAAACTTCAGCACAACTGTAAGCTTATTAGAATGGGAGTAAGACATGACCTTGTGTACACTGCTAATTATTGTTGTGTTATTGTTTGCAGCTGTTAAGTGGACTGGCATTGACCAGAGAAAGCACATGCTCACTTTTAATAACATTAGGCCTATGGAAGCAACACCATGTGGGGGGTTCAGTTTCAACACAAGCATCACCATATGAATAGGATTTTTCATTTCTATAACGAAATAAACAAAGACAATAAAGTTGATCGGGCCAATTACTTCGCAAAGTGATTTTTCATTGAGAATACTTAGCCTAATGGTCCCTAGCCTAAACATATTTGATTATATATCGTGATATTGGCATATTTTGATTGAATAGATTATTTATCTACAAATCCTGCCTGCATGGGGGTTTGAACCCAAAGCCATATCATTATTTAAACAAGCCAAGTCAAGTAGTTGTTTGTAAAGAGAGTAATTACAACTACAAGTCGTATGGTAATCCAGAACCAATAAACTGTAGAAAAATGAAGTCTTGTCAACAGTGTGACACGGTAACAGCCATAAAATGTGTAGACTGTGTGATCATGTTTGTGAGGAATAATACCAAAGAAGTACTCTACTGACTTGTAAGAAGCATTTCGACTCGGTTGTTTACTGGTTTAGTCTTGTCCACCGTCATAGATGAACTTCCTTTACATGAGAATTTAGAATATTTCAAAAATGGGATGAAATTTATTTGATGTTAGTATTCCTCATTATTAACAACAAACTGAAAGTAATGTTCACAAAATGGAAGAAATTAGACCAGACTCAAAATTTGAGCACTGTCTGGGTTTGCCTGAGTCTGATAATCCCATGGAACACGACGAAGATGACATCCAGATTTCCCTTGCGCCGTACATCCAGACTTATCTGGCTCAAACCGGACAACGCGTCAGCTGCTGTGGGATCGGTTTGCCGGTTCCATTTGAAAGAGCTGCGCAAAGATCCTGGTGGGACCCGAGGTTCGATTCAGAGATACTCGAAGGTCAATTTCGAACGAGCTCCTTCCCGCAAGTTCAACTAAGATTTCAGTAAGTATAGCCTAGATAAGAAGTTTTCTGTTTTTCAATATAAAGCACTTTAGGCTAGGCATTACAAGTGCAAAAATGATGTTCCAGTACTCGGCGCTAGATCGTGCAATTGCATTCCGTTATTATGCCCACTACCGGCGCCGACTCGACGGATCTAGTGTAGTTTTTATCCCCTTACTAGGCTTACTTTAAACTAATTGGATTCACTGCCTCGAGGATAAATGCATCGTCATGAATTTCACTTGGACTAAGTTTTGGTGGGAATTTTATTCTGAGATAGTTGGACTTGCAGAAGTACAAATTGGGATGAGTGCCTTTTGTGGCAAAAAAGGCCTATTGCATAATATAGTTAATTATTTTCTTTTATTTTTGTAGGCTAACTGTAATACTTTCGTTTTTAATTCACTTATTTCTTATGTGTTTGCCTTAGTAAAATAGAGGTTATGGATGTTTATGGTTGCCATTTCTAAACTACTACAGCTGTAAGCAAAATTGTTTCAAATCTACTAAAAATGCACATTGTCAGCAGGAAGCTAGCATGACATCATTCCGCTAACCTCGGCAATGAATATTGGAAAATGGTTATAGACAGACTTTCTGATTTATCAACAGTGTTACTTATATTACAGTGTTACGACCATTTGCTGGTCTGTAGTTAGCATCACGCCTCCACAATAAGCAACCAAGGTTAAGCTAACTTACAAACAGCTGGCAATCCATTTAATACATTCATTTGATATATTTTCTTTGTCAGCCAATAAGAATTTGCTTGTGCAATGCAAACAAGCAAGTGATTGCACTAAATCACTCCCAAGGCTAATAATGTTGGTCATATGGATACATACTGTGCTGATTTTCTTTCATCTCTTGCAAACTTGATGTATTACTTAACTAAGAATTTGTTAGAGAAATATAGGCCTACTCCTGTTACTAAGGAATTGTGTACAAACAGCTGTTCAAGTAGGTAGACTAGTTACTAGATATGGAGTGTGTTCATAATGTAGGCACAAACAATATACAAACACAAGGATTTCTATTTAATTTGTTTGCTTGATCAAGAAATAATGAAATATACCAGTGTATTTTAAATGGCTATATGACGCACAATACTGTGTGCACAAGCAAAGTTGAACTACTGTGCATTAAACTAAATAAATTTAGGGCTGTATTATGTTACCTAGTAAAATGTAGCCTTGTACCGGTACTTGTGTGGCATAAATTTCATAAATTAAACATGCACTAACAAAGTTTATTTATATTTCTAGGTATGCACTTATATACATAATGGTCCTATCATTGGTGTGGTGTATCTACTTCATTACGTTTGGATTACACGGCACTGCGTATCACTGGGGCTCCATTTCTCTCACGTTCGCTTTCTTGTTCTTCACGATACTTATATTCCTCGTCTTGACGTACACCGACATTTATCGCAGGTACACGTTACACATTTCGTTTGCCGTCACACTTTTGATTAGTACATTGTCACTTACTTTCATTGTTGTTAATCCTTCCAACAATGGAGAGACTGATATTAGTCCCATGGGACAGTTTTCCATTGCCATTGAGATTCTGTTAGTCATGTATACGGTGATTCCCCTTCCGTTGTACGTATCCGTCGTCGTGGGAACTTTTTACTCCATACTCTTTGAGTGCTTCACTCTAACTTTAACAGATGTAGAATTGTACACCACTAATAAATATAACACCATAGTTCGGGCTTTATCCCACGTGTGCGTCCACTTGATCGGACTGCACATCCTGATAATGACAAACGTGCGGATGCGGGGTACGTTCATGAAGGTCGGACAGAGTCTGCTCGTCCGACGACAGTTAGAGATGGAGAAGCTGCTCAAGGAGAAGATGATCTTATCTGTGATGCCACCCAAGGTCGCCACTTGGCTGCTGAACGAAGGCGGGGGCCAAGAATACGAGGACACGATTCGAGGCAGCGACATTCGCTCCCTGTTTCGACCGTTCAACATGGTACGAATGGACGACGTCAGTATTCTGTTTGCCGACATCGTGGGATTTACGAGAATGTCTTCCAAGAAGAGTGCCGAAGAGTTGGTGGGGATTCTGAACGACCTGTTTGAAAGGTTCGACGACCTTTGCGTGTCCAACAACTGCGAGAAGATCTCGACACTGGGAGACTGTTACTACTGTGTTTCGGGCTGTCCCGAGCCCAACCCCGATCATGCCAAGTGCTGCGTGGAGATGGGGTTGGGAATGATCAACGCAATACAACAGTTTGATGCAGAAAGGAATGAAGGTGAGCATTTCTTTCTACTACTGGGTTATTTGTGGACCGTATTTCAATAAGATTTGCGTGTTTGACATTGTTACATACCATCGTGGTGATTGCTAGTCATGGTCCCATGTGCTGACCATACCAAACACATGACTGTTGATTATAAAAACATTAAACCTAGATCATCACGTGCATTTGAATGATGATATCATTAAGTTATCTATTCAAGTAAAAGCCAGTGTTAAAAGCATCATGCATTCAGATTCGGGTCACAGACCCTCGTGATCTCGAATACCTAGCACGATTGCAATAATAGAGATATAAAGCAACAAAAATCATTATCATTAGATACCTACAATTATTAGGTGGGAAATACTACTTGGTTGTATCATTAAGATGTGTTTTCAGGTGTGAACATGCGAGTGGGAGTCCACACGGGAACCGTTCAGTGCGGTATTGTCGGCACTAAGCGATTCAAGTTCGATGTCTGGTCCAACGACGTAACTCTGGCTAATCAGATGGAAGCATCCGGCATCCCGGGCCGTGTTCATCTATCCGAACAGACTCGACACTTCTTGGGAGACACATATAGTTTGGAGGACGGGGAACTTGTGCAAGGTCAGTGACCAGTTGGTTTTGGAAAACATACAAAACATACAAACTGGCAACAAAATGTACAATCACTTTCTAACTTTGGGATCCCCAATCTAATATTTTAGTTTCTTGTCATCTACTAGCCTATACAAAGAGGTTTTAGTATAATTTTCTTGACCCTGTTCACGTTTGCACATGCAGTCAAATGTCATTACAACGAACTCAGAGGGACCTTATGTTTTTTCTTTTTTTTCTTATAATGATTATGTTGTTAAATAATCAGTGTTTTTTTTGTGATGGAAACTTTATTCCCAGTCACCAAATTGGTCAAAATTGCATCTACAAAGTCCACAAGTCGTGTAGTGCATGGGAAATGGCAGGTAACGCATAGCCCCTGTGTGGCACAACAGTAGGCTCGCGATCGGCTGCCGTGAGTGAGAGAGAAAGTGTTAGTCGCAGGACGCTTGAGTGAAAGCGAGACCGCGATAGCCGCAGACAAACACGAGTGCAACATTCAAGCAAGCCGCCTGTTGAGTGTCGACAGTTCACTATGCAGCAAGTGATCTTTTAACGGATTCATCATAAACGACGCGAATAAGCCTATATATTCGGATATTGCGTTGAAAATAAATTGAAATCAACATCCACAATTATTACAATAGTGTTTATGATGACAGAAATAAGCTGTCAGAGTCGTCAAGTACTGACCTAGGCCTAGGCTCTGGCCTTGTAGGCCAGACGAAAACTGAGTTCTTTTGCCATTTTTAACCGAATAAAAACCGATTATCACATTCGGTAAACCAGTTAGTCAAATTAACCGTCGTCATCCCTATCCGCAACCTGCATTACACGTCTGTATTGTGTGCGGTTGGCTCGCCAGGCGTGTTGTTTACGTTACACAAAGCGAGACAATGAAGGTCACTCGTACTTTCGGCCGGCTCAGGCGTCGTTCGCTCCGTAACCTCGATCGTGATTGGTCGGCTGGGGAGGGCTCGTCTTGCGGCGGCCAATGACCTTGCCCGACTCTCAAGGATACCTGCTAGCAGGCCAGCCGGCCCACCTAACGAGGTGATACACAGAAAAACATCAATCTACGGCTACGCGACTGGGAATTTCAAATAATCCACATTCCAAAGATACATTTCGTTGTAACAACCTTTAATAATAGGCCTACCAAGGGGAACCAAAATTTGTTTGTTAAAATGATCTTTTCGTAATAACGAATTTTCGTTGTAATGATAACAAATTAACATTGTGAATATAGGAATTCGGGCGGGACCACAAATACATTTCGTTAAAATGATGATTTCGTTGCAAGAGAGTTCGTTGTAACTTTTGACTTTACTATTAGGATTTTCAATTACAATCCAAGAAGAAACTAGAAATACTAAAATCTAGTAAACAAATAAGTAGGTACAGTAAATTACTAGGGTGTGCAAAGCTTCGAAACTATCGAATCCAGATCAAATCTTTTAATATTTGAATTAGGGGTCTGCGGGTAGTAGATTTTAGATTCGGGTCGGGTCGGATTCGGGTAGTAAGAAGAACTTCGGGTTTCGGGTCGGGTTTGAGTAGTCACAAAAAAGAAAACTGCACGTTTCGGGTCGGGGTTTTTCATCGTCCTCAAAAACCTTATATTAAGAGACAACATACATTTTCCAATGTTTAGTATGTATTTAATATGGTATTATTTTGTCAAATAAATACAAAAAAGTTTTTTTTTTTTTAGTCGAATAAAGACATTAGTCACTCGGGTTTAATGTTTCCAAATTAGAGAACCTTTTCCTACCAAAATCGGCCTAGGCCTAGCCGGCGTCTCTAGGCCTAAATTTTCAACAGGAGCAATCAGAGGCCTCACATCCCCGGGATCCACGTCCTCTTCCTGAGCCCTGGAGTCCATTTTCATTTCACTAACACGTTGCATTTTTAAGGAAAGTAATTAATTATATTTAGAAAACGCTGAGTGGCCGAAACATGACGCCACCTTATAGGCCTAATTCCTTGCAAGACGCGACATGTCACGTGCACACCTAATGCAACAGGTTGACCAACAACATCCGGACAAGCACAGAATTTTGATATTTTTTATTTTTGTCAAATTGTAAGATGTGGGTGCAAACTCGCATTGTGAATTGTGATGCAGTGCACTTCATCGAGGCTTTGCGCAACGAGCAGTAGAACGCAGTTGGCAGAGCCTACGATAGATTGCGCTGCGAGCATGAGCTTGTGAGCTTGTTCTCAAAAACTAAAGCACTTCATATTTTATTTAGTCACGTCAACGAGATATTCCATGACTAACAAAATTAGTATTATAAGTTACTACTTGACAATTTTCCCAGGATTTGATGTCACGGTCTTAATTGAAAATAAACACAAGTTAAGTAGATATTGAAAATTTAAACTTATTGGTTAATGGCAGTCCAGACATTAAAAAGTATTGATACGCTGGGGTTACTTTCGTAACTGTACCGGGATGCCGTCACTCAATCTCAGACGCCAAACAAAATGGGCCTCGGCCAACTTAGGCCCTGCGTATTGATAGGTAATGACTAATGAATAGTTTTTCGTTTGATTGGCATTGTTTATTAGAAGCTCACATGAAGAAGACTGACACAGTCAGTACAGTACAGATTACAGAGTGACATCACTGGCCCAGTGATGACATCACAGAGCAGCTGTTGCACAGGTTGCTGAGTGTAAACAACACTGGGGCCTTGCATGACACATACATTACATTACACAACATCTAGGCCTATAACATCTTCTCCTACAACAAAATAATAGGCTTGCTGTAGAACTAAATAAATATCTTCACTTCCATTAAAATAATAATGTTCTCTCTCAACTGTTCTTCTTCTGTGATGATTAATAACTTGTACTACAAAACATAATTTAATTTCAATATTGAAGACATTTAATTATAATTTATGTATGCACTGCGATGAGTAACTTATTGACAATCATGTCAAATACTTGCACTGATGAACATAACACCATAAAACACAACATTATTTAAAAATGTATCGCACTGACCAATATAACACCATAAATCACAATTGTTTAAAGATTTATCGCACTGACGAATATAACACCATAAAACACCGTTATTTAAAGATTTAGTCACACCGGTGGCTTGATCATTCGTCTGGAGCGTGAAGTCTGTTCCCTGGGAACTTGTGGACTTTTCGGGATCGGTTGGTGCGTCTCACCCACTGCTATCGCTGCCGGAGCTGCTTCCGTCTGATATTGGGTAGGAGGTGATGCCGGTACTGTAGATGGACGTAGGTCCTCCCTGTTTCGACGGTAGGTTTTGCCGTCTATAGAAGTTTCGTATGAACGCGAACTAAGTTGTCTCGAGATGATTCCCGGTTTCCATTGAGGTTCCCAGTGAGGTGCCGGCTTTACCCATACCTCTTGGCCAATTTCTAGATTGGGACGTGATTTGGTATGTGCATCGTATGCTGATTTGTAGTTCCGTTTCCTTAGGTGAAGTTTCTCTTCTACGAATCTAGTTATTGTAGGCTTTAAAAGTGCTGTAGCCATCGGTATTCGTGAACGTAATCTGCGACTCATTAAACGTTGAACGGGACTGGAGTCCATCCATATTGTCTGTCGGTGTGTTTCGCCACTCGAGGATAGCAGTCCAAAGATCGGTCTCGGTGCGTAAGCATTTTTTAACAATATTTTTTGCGATTTTCACTGTTGCTTCAGCTTTTCCATTTCCTCGAGGATGGTACGGAGATGATGTGGAGTGGTTGAATTCCCAGGTTGCGGCAAAGTGTCTGAATTCCTGACTTACATAGGGTTTTGCGTTGTCACTTATTAAAGTCTTTGGAATTCCGTGTCGTGCAAATTGACTCTTCATTATTTTAATTATTGATTCTGACTCGAGATTTGGTAAGATATCCAACTCCCAGTAATCCGAAAAGTAATCGACAAGGATAAGGTAGTTTATCCCTTGATAGTGAAAAATATCTGTTGCCACACGACTCCATGGTAGATCTGGTGTCTTATGAGTTTGCATTGGAAGACGTGGTTGGGCTACATTGAAC
>OX246746.1:37582338-37860878 GCA_945910005.1 Isoperla grammatica | reverse complement strand
ATTTCACTCCTTCATAATAAGCAGTAAGAACAAATTACCGCATTAGTTTGGTTAATGTTGAGAAAATGGAAATTTAGACATTGATGGCTACTGGTGTTATTTATTTCTGTAAAATAGCCAGTCAGCATCCTTGTGAAATTGCTCAAAATACTTCAATTAATAAATAAATCCCAAAATAATTTATATATTCAATAAATGTCTCGAGATTGGGCCCTGGACCCACAGCCTCTCTTTCTGTTGACAAACCCTGCCTGAGTGGATTTGTTTTGTGGCTAGTACCCTTGATTGTAAACTGACATGTTGCGCCCTGAAGCCAACATTAACTGTCAACAGAGTTATTAATAGTGGCCTTTATTTCTTAGATCCAAACATCAGGAGAAGCCACCTACCTCCACCTTTGGGTGAAAATTTTGGCACATGTTTTCAAAAGCTTCGAAAACAATCGGACTTGCAACTCATTCGCTGCGTTCAAGACAACGTCACTTCGCACCGTAGCTATTTCGTGAAACCGCCCCTGTCCAATATCTCCTTGTTCTTCCGGCAGAAGGAAATGGAGCGTGAATACCGAGCCAACGCACATCGTGTGAACGAAAAACACGGCACGTCGCCGCCGACTTTGGCCACGTCCAGATTCAATACGTATTTCGACGTACTCATTTCGGCTCTGGTTTACGTGGCCGTATCAACGTCGTTGTTCTTAGTTTACGAAGCTACGGCGGCTTGGATTTCCGTATACGTCTTGGCAGTATCCGTCCAAGTATTTGCCGTGGTGTTGTGCGTGCGTCAATTGTTGGGAGTTAACAATAAAACTCATACAACTAAAGATTTCTCCAGAAAAATCTTGGATAGATTTTCCAATTGGTACCCATGGCACTTGTGTGGGGCCGTTTTGGTAAGCCTGCCCATTCTCTCGGTTCTCGTCAGTTTCTCGTGCATGCGAGCCGTAGCACAATTTGCCAACTTTTACTACAGCTACTTGCTGTTTGTTGGACTGGTACATTTCTGCAACTTCACACAGTTGAATTGCTGGATGAAAAGCATTTTAGCAAGCGTAGCCGGTATTCTGTACCTTATTTTAGTAACTAGTCAAGCATGTAAGCAAGGGCCAATATTAAAAACTTCTGTGTCTGCAGCCATGAATAATTCAGATGTAAATATTGGCCAGCACATACTGGCGACTTCCATTTCCCTGTCGGATCCCGACCACGCGAGTGTTGACGTCGGCAAAACTGCCGTAGGGCGCATATTGAGGCAACTGTCTGACTCGGGGTCAAACGAGGACCCGATCGATCCTCTCGTAAACTCCACAACTACCGGCAATTTCTCATCTACCTCATCCGACACATATTTAGATGACATCTCCACATACACAGCAGAAATATTTGTTGACATCATACTGCTGCTCGTTTTAGTCTGGTTTTTAAATCGGGAGTTTGAAATCTCGTACCGACTCAGTTTCCATAGTAACTTTGTTGCCGCGAGAGACAAGTCGAGAGTACAAAGTATGAAGAACCAAGCCGACTGGTTGCTTCACAACATCATTCCAAAGCACGTAGCCGATCAATTAAAGAATACCGCAAAGTACTCTGAAAACCACAGAGACGTCGGTGTGATATTTGCTTCCATAGTTAATTTTAACGAGCTCTATGACGAAAGTTATCTGGGAGGAAAAGAGTACCTCAGGGTTTTGAACGAGTTGATTGGAGATTTTGACGAGCTTCTCACTAAGCCAGAATTTAAAAACGTTGAAAAAATTAAAACAATCGGGTCCACTTTCATGGCCGCCTCGGGTTTAAACCCGGGCGTACGGCGTCTGAGTCAGCACCCGAATCAGCACTTGTTTGAACTGATGGACTTTGCGATGACTTTGCAAAAAGTGATCGACGATTTTAATCGCGATTTAATCGAATTCACTTTGGTTTTAAGAATAGGCTACAACTTTGGAGACGTCACGGCAGGTGTTATCGGTACCACTAAATTGTATTACGATATTTGGGGCGACGCGGTGAACATTGCTTCACGAATGGATTCGACAGGAGTATGTGGAAGAATTCAAGTAGGCGTCGCATGTTTACCGATCCTCTCGGAACGATACGAGTTCGAGCCGCGAGGGTCCGTCTACGTCAAAGGTAAAGATAACATGAATGTGTTCCTATTGAAAGGAAAATTAAATAACATTCAAATGCAACAGTGAGCCGTCCTAGAAAACAATGGTGGAGAACCATCTCAACTTGTTCCTAGTTTGTATGAAACATGTTTGCTATTGTATAACGTATAAATGCTCTCAACTGAATTTTATAGCCATAATATAGCTGGTTATGTTTACACATGGTTATTTCTGTTCATGAATCATTTTTGTATTTTTATTTAAAAGTTAAAACTCAAAAACTATTTCATGAATAATGCCGCGCAAGAACAAGCGGTGGTAGTAAGTAATGTGTAGTAGAGATACATGTGCCTAATTAGTCCGCTCCCCACCAACCTCGGACACATTGCAATCTGGATGTAGTTAAAACGAGGTCGTGTAGACCTACCATATCATGTTTTGTCCTACTTCATGAACTTCATATGGCTTGTAGACTCTATTGTATTGAGTTAAAATTCCTGTATCCAATATTTATGATCCTGGGTTTGATTCCTGTTATAAGCTAGGGTGCTCTTCATTATTATTATTCATTCATTCGCTGCACATCATTAAGACATTTGCTGATACTAAAATTAACTAGTCTATATTAGCAAAACTTGACATATTTTCATTGACAATAACCCGTGAACACCAAGCTAGTCTCGCCTGTATGGGGAAGCATCTCACACTTACAGCAACGATTATACAGCCCCCTTGCATTCACCAGACAAAGACCTGTTAGAGGTTAGACCCTGGTACAGAGATACTGCTCATTTTAAGGAATGTGAAACATATTTTACAGTAGGGTATACAGCCTGTATTGGTATCTAGAAGTCCCAGCAGGAAAGGGAAAACCTGATACTCAACACCAGAAGTAAGAACGTCATATTTTTAGTTATCGGTGCACTTTTTACCACTAGTTGGATAGGGAAATTTACGAACAATAATTATGTGTTTATTATTCTTTCTACTAGGGATGTCAATATTCGGAAATAGTTGTACCCGGGTACCCTCGCGCTGTACCCGGACTACCCAAGTAGTAAATAATACTAAATACGCGTTTTATCGTCATGGGTGTCAAATGATTCGCAAAGTTGTGGATAGAGACATTATAGTATTGTAAACGGTATCAGGTTGCATTGTCTTCGATGCAAAACGATCGCGGAAGTATTCAACAAAGCTTCAAAGCTTGCGTCTCCGCTACGGTAGTGCCTACCGGTACAATGAATCCGGTGGTCGACCGCGTCAAAGCAATGACGTCATAGTCCGAGCTCGAACACGGGAACATGATTGCGGTAAAGCTACGAAGAGCGGGTGCGCTCCCTCGGACTCGCAACCGTTCCGCATCATTCTTCCATAGGCCTACAGAAGATGATACTAATTGGGCTTTACGTCTCATTTTTTTAAATGATGGCTAATCGTGACGAGGGGGGGAGGGGGGGGGTCAAGTTAAATGGCGGCAAACTGAAAAGAGCGGCTCGTACGCTCGCACAAAGACGCCAGTAGGGAAATATCGCAATGTTGAATTGATTTCGTTTTGAACAGAAAAAGGGAACGGGTATTGAAAAGTTGGAACCGTTCCCGTGTGTACCGGGCGGGTAACGGGTACCCATTGACATCCCTACTTTCTACATGTATTCTATTTTCATGTAACAACCTTCACCTTATTATCTTTTGTATGTAGTTGTCATCTTGAAGAGAACAATAGCAATAATAGAGACATAATCTTACAAAATATTCATTAGATAGTAGGGTGGCGTAGAAGGGTAGATACATAAGGTGCTTACTAATTCCTGGTCCGATCACAACCTGCTATTACGATAACCTGATCAGAGTCAGACGATTATTATCTGCTAACTGTTGCGAGCACCCTCGTATACATGGACCGTGCATGTGGGCTCGCGGGACAATGAGCTGCCGTAGCCGGAGGAGAAGGCTAGGAACAGTCAAGCATAGAGACGCCAAGGGAAACTATAGACTACGGACACTCGGAGGTCGTCGGTCATAGACTGGAAGTTCTCGAAGTTCCAGATGGTCATAGACTGGATGTTCTCGAAATTCCAGATGGTCATAGACTCAAAGTTCCAGACGGTCATAGACTGGAAGTTCCCAAAGTTCCAGACAGTCATAGACTTGAAGTTTATATTGAAGGTTTGATAGGTAATTTGGTAAAATGAAAGTCGTAACATAGGTAGAATAACGGGTTGGTTTATTTACAAATGAGAAACTAGGCAGAAGTCCCAAGTAGCAGGCATAACCGAACTACTGCGAGAGTCACAAGTGCCAGGCATAACCGAAGCAAAATAATAAGCAAATATTTCCGTCATACTTTTGTATTGCTATCTGATCTAGCATTCCGTTAGCATCCGTAATCAAGATGAATTATAGGTAGATCAATTCTTTGTAGTCCAGTGGGTTAGCAGCTGACAGGTATTCGTAAGCACCCATACTGAATGATTTAGCTCAATTTGCTCCCTCTCTCTTCTCAACTAACCCTCACACAGGCTTTGTTATTACAGTTGGGGCTTACGTCTTTAGAATAATTCTAATCTGATGTCCAAACTTTGCTGGGTTACTTTTTCTACCTTTCATTAAACCTTGCAGAGTTTCTTTCTTGTTGATAGCTTCTCGATCATTCTCATCATCTGTGCATCAGCTGTTGAAGTAATATTGTAGGCTTGCAAAAGTCTTACGAGCTTTTAAATGAACTTCCTGATATGGTTCTCGAACAGAATCCAGTTAAAACTATTTCCTGTGCAATTTGTCCTAGGTCAAACTGACGGAATAATGTGACGAATTTGCCTCGAGGCAAACTCAAAGGCAAAATACAAATGACAATTTGTATTTTGTAAAGTAATCTAATCTCAATTGTAAAAAGTTGTAAATGACAATGTGTACAACATAGATAATGCAGATCTATTTTTATGTATCTAGTATACATCACAGTTTTATTAAAAAGTTACCAGAATTATTAAAGTTACCATTGCAAGTATTTAATAACTTGAAAGGATGTATGTATATTCCATATCAGTCATAGATGTAGCACCAAATAGCCTCCGGTTCAAAAGGGAAAGTATTAAACGGATGGCTTATGATATTGACTTGAGCCCCGTGAAACTCGCAAATATATTTACAGAAGTGTCTCTTGTGTTTGGTATTATTTGTAAAATTAGCACATATTAAGAAATTGTCAAATTATAAACAGTGAAATATCCAAATTCATATAGTCAAAACAAGTGCACTTGTGTAAATGTGTAAAACTAATGGATATTTATGATAACAATATATATTTTTCTCCTGTATCCACTTTTAAAACGATCAACAATTCTAGACCGAGTTATTGAATATTCACATGAAATGGAAATGCCAAGAAAAGCTCTAGATATGTTCGCTTGGACAAGAGAATTACTCATGAAACTCATCACATATGGGGCTCGAGGTTTATTAGTACAGTAGATAGCCGCATATTTTTTTTGTAAATCTTTTATCGCGACTTGTTTTTGTATTTGATAACACTCTTTTCACAGATGCATTTTTTCAATTTGCCATTAAGTATTTGCTACTTTCTGCTGTGTGCCCTGCTTTTATGCTGTAAGGTGCTTGGGCATAATGCATAATGTAATTTGCAAGATATTAGAATATTGCTAGCTCTGGCTAGCTATCAAAGAGTGTTATATTGCAATTATTATTGATTGACACTTAAGCCTAAAGAGTCTAAAGCACTATGTATGTGTACATGCCTCTAGCTTAGGGGTGCTCAGAATGATGTATGATAAACTTTTTGTTGGAATTAATTCCAACTAATTAAAATGTATTTCTGTTTTATTATTTATTTGATTTCTAGAAGTTTGAAAGAACTTTGATAAGTTGTAGTCTGCGCTCGCCCATACAACATTCAAATGTGAAAATATACAGCCAACTTGGAAACAGGATAAGTAGTAAGGTGTCTACCCAAACTGTTCTTGTTGTCTCCAAGCAATTTTGTATGTATTCTGATTTTGAGAATTTATATGTAATACAGTCCAGCCCACTTATAACAAACTTGAAGAGAGCTGACTTTTACGTTGTTAAAAAAAAGAACTTTGTTAAAACAGAACCAATTTACATGTATTTTTGTTTAAGATGAATCAAAATCACTTTGCTAAATCCAGAATTTTGTTAAAAGAGAGTTCTTTAAACGTGGGCCTGACTGTACTACCTAATATTTAATGTTTTTAATTGAAAATCCAAGCAATGTGGGTAAGTGATGATAACAGCTGGAACAGGCCTATACTGACAAGTCAGCCAGAGATCATGTACATTTATATTATCGAGTGGTCTGCGGGTAGTACTTTTTAGGTACAGGTCCAACAGGTTGACCAAAACAACCATACAAGCAAAAAAAAGATCTTTTTACTTATTTCCAATTGTCAGACGTAGCAGTAAACTTGCCAAACTATTAACGATCGTTTAAATAACTATTTTTAAAAAATCCTTTTTTGCGGGGTTTTTTGTTTTCTAAGTAGCCGAAAAAGCCCGAATTTCAGATCAGTACAACCACCTGTAACTACCCGAAATTTCGAGTACCCGCAGACCCCTAAATCCGTTTCTTTCCAAACTACTGCATTGTAAATTGTGGATTTGGTGAATAGACTCTGGTCGCCAGCTTTTTGGCATTTTGAAGTTTGTACTCTCAGACTTTTACAGAAGACTACTTTTCTGTTACCTCCACACTCTATAATACCAGCAGCAAGACAGATTAATGAATTACCTCGTTGTTGTTGTGGGTCTGACCAGAGAATGGCTTGGCCACAGGCGAAACTAGGGAATAAAAATCACCCGGTTATGATTGGGTAAAGTACAACAGAGGGTTTGGGGGAGAGGCTCCTCAGCCAATGCACCCGGGTCCAGGGCGCACAACCCCGGAACATTTTTGTTTTGGATTCTTATAGTGTGATTGGAGTTTTTTAACGAGTTTTAAGCATGTATTTTTTGTATAGCATTTGTTACTGGTGACTGGTGTGACATTAACAGTGGTATTAGCAAATCAAAATGGTCTACTCTCGATTTTTTACCCGGGTTACCAACCCCTAGTTACGACCCTGCTTAGCCACAAGCTGTGGAACACTGAATCTTCTGTTTGTTGCTTCGTTGGTTGATCTTTTGGAATATTACCTGAAACATTAGCTTGTGGACACCAGTGAAACAATGATTTTAATTGGTATGGGCTTACATTGTATAACCCATGCTACTGTTTTGGATTTCTGGCATTGATCCCTTGGTGAGTACAGTAGTAAAGCAATGACCACCTGAGTCGTAATAATATAAATAACAATAAATACCAAAAATAGATATTTAAAGCAACAAACATTGAAATTCATTCATTTATTAAAGTTTGAAGCTCACTCAATTCACTCGCAGGAAAATGTGGGACTCTAAAAGACTGTAACGAGTTATTCACTAACGTGTGATAATAATCCGAACACAGTCTGTTGCACCTATTTGCATGCCTGCATGTGAAACCACTAACAAAACAATACTTGGAACATTTCTCCTTGGTACCTACTATGGGGTGGCATATACTCAACATGACCACTTGACCAATGACTGGGTTTAGTCATTACCGGTTTCTATCTGCGGAAATCTTTGAAACCGAAATATCAATCACTGAAGAAAGAATTAGCAGTGGTAGCATTGTTCAGGCAACGTACAGTTAATAAAATGAGACATTCCACAGCATGTACCAAGAAGAAGCGCATGTACTTGGGCCAATGGTAGCATTGTTCAGGCAACGTACAGTTAATAAAATGAGACATTCCACAGCATGTACCAAGAAGAAGCGCATGTACTTGGGCCAATGGTAGCATTGTTCAGGCAACGTACAGTTAATAAAATGAGATATTCCACAGCATGTACCAAGAAGAAGCGCATGTACTTGGGCCAATGGTAGCATTGTTCAGGCAACGTACAGTTAATAAAATGAGACATTCCACAGCATGTACCAAGAAGAAGCGCATGTACTTGGGCCAATGGTAGCATTGTTCAGGCAACGTACAGTTAATAAAATGAGACATTCCACAGCATGTACCAAGAAGAAGCGCATGTACTTGGGCCAATGGTAGCATTGTTCAGGCAACGTACAGTTAATAAAATGAGACATTCCACAGCATGTACCAAGAAGAAGTGCATGTACTTGGGCCAATGACAATACTGACCATGGTACCTGCTGGGTCTCAAGGCTCGTGCACAGGCGCTTTCCTCAAATAACACTTTCTAAAAACAGAATGGTAAACAAACACAAAATTGGTAGGAGGCCAGCAAACAAAGTTAAGCTAAGTGCAGATAGCAACAGAAACTAAGTTGAGCTAAGTGCAGGTAGCCACAGAAACTAAGTTAAGCTAAGTGCAGATAGACACAGAAACTAAGTTAAGCTAAGTGCAGATAGACACAGAAACTAAGTTGAGCTAAGTGCAGATAGCAACAGAAACTAAGTTAAGCTAAGTGCAGATAGCAACAGAAACTAAGTTAAGCTAAGTGCAGATAGACACAGAAACTAAGTTAAGCTAAGTGCAGATAGACACAGAAACTAAGTTGAGCTAAGTGCAGATAGCAACAGAAACTAAGTTAAGCTAATTGCAGATAGCCACAGAAACTAAGTTAAGCTAAGTGCAGATATACACAGAAACTAAGTTAAGCTAAGTGCAGATAGACACAGAAACTAAGTTGAGCTAAGTGCAGATAGACACAGAAACTAAGTTAAGCTAAGTGCAGATAGACACAGAAACTAAGTTGAGCTAAGTGCAGATAGACACAGAAACTAAGTTAAGCTAAGTGCAGATAGCCACAGTAACTAAAGGTATTACACAATGCTCTAAGTGATGAAGTAACCTGACATCAGGGATAGATACATGCAAATTGCTCTTTTCTAATTAAGATTGCCTAGAGCACTCGAGTGAGTTTTGATTGCATATATGAAATGGGTGTTATAAAATTATTTGTCCATTTTGTTGATTGTTTTGTGTGTAATTTTATATCAGAACTAAGATAAATATTAAGACTGGATTTAGCTCAAGTTATGTATGTACATTTGAAAAAAATGTATCTTAGACTAAGTTTGCAAGCTAAATTTTACTTTAAAAAAAAAACTGTTGTTTGTGGCCACGGCCATTGTGGAAAAACTAGTACTATTCCAGTATTGGAATACCATTCCAAACTATACTATAGTAAGTTAAAGTATGAGATGAGCACCCCTGCACTAGCTAGTATTTTATAGTTTAAATACTAAGTATTACAGTAGTTTATGTTCCTAATGTTGCTTTTAATATGTACATTAAAACATTTTTTTTTAAATTGTAAACAGAGGCTAGATATAAAAATCTCGCCATTTACAGAGTATTATTTATGTGGTGAAGTCTTGATTCCTCAGATATTTCGTTCGTAGAAATACCTAAATATATTTGTTATATTTGTGAATATTTAGTGTTTAGCCTACCTATGTGTTGTTTATAGGTGTTTATCTCTCTGTCTATGTTTGGGGGTTATTTGAGCCACAATTAACAAGTTTACGCTGAAATGTTAGCAACCTAAGTGTTACTTATTGTGTCGATCGACCAAACGATTAAATAATATAGATGGCAGTAACATATGTAACCCATGTTGACAGGCCCAAGGTGCCTCTTTGCTCCACCTGGCCGATACATTGGTTGCAGTGCCTTGTGTATAGGCTACTTTTAGCATGCCCAATTCGACCATTCAAACTACATGTTTTATGTTGCACTTGTGTGCAATGTATGTTGTATTGGTTCATCTGGAAGACAATGTTAGCCAGAGCTGTAGCACGCGACATTGCTCTTATTCACTCATTTATATCACCCCCCCCATAAGTTAGACGTGCTGTAATACTTTTGCACCAGTGGTTCTCTGGGCACACCAGCTACAAGCTTTCTCAATTTAGTGATGCTAGACAGCGGTCATTGTGACAGAAACTAGAAACTAGACCACTTGTTCAGTAAGCATGTTGGAAGCCCCTCTTTAGTACAGTCGATGCAGATGCACACAATAAGTAACGGTGGATCGCAGGCGAGCTAAGGAAAGATATCGTTGGATCGTGACGAGTACTACGGTATGCACATTTAACAAATTACTGTACTCAATTGTTTGTAGCTCTCATCCATACCAAAACTTAAATGACTTCACTATATTTTAGCCACTGAGGTACCGTACATAGGAAGTTTTCTAGAAATTCAATTTATAATGCTGTGTGTAAATATATAGTCGTCATACAACAATTTCAGTAATGCTTCCGTCACGGGTGGGTGTTTGGCATCCAATCAGTGGCCGTGGCTAATTCAAATACCTGCTAGTGCTCGGGTTGGCCGAGACTGTAAACACATCATTGATTGATGACGAAAGCATTACCGAAGTTGTTGTACGACGACTTTACTAGTTAAGTTGCGATTATGGAGCCCATTTTTTGGAAATGCTTTAGCAGGACAAATTCTGTCTGGTGGATAGTTTAGTAAAGACTAAACAACAACTTGGCACTGTTAATGTATTTAGAAATTGCTCTTATATGTCTTATTCTGAACAGTCCATATTTGTACCAGTTTTTGCCGTAATGCAGTGTCACTGAAGTCACTTGCAGCCTCTAGATAATATATAGTATGATGTCAAGCATAAAATCACTGTACTAGGTGGTTTTTGGCAACTGATATCATAAATTTGTAGTTTTTTTCTAAAGGAGCAACTTCTGCAATAATATAAGTAATGTTTTTGACATTGACCCATTCATATGAGCCAAGTTTTCTTAATATTCTCATACATGGACGCATTTAATTATTTTGTCTCCTTGCCTGTGACCAATAAACAGATCCATCAAAGGGACCTAAAATGTTTGATAGCATTTATAATAAATCTATTAATTGGGATGGCTCTTTATTGCAAAGCTGTTTATTAGGGATGTCAAACGATATATAATAAGGAAGGCTCATCAAAAATAAATATTCCTCAAAGTATCTAAAAACGGGAGATCATTATCTAAAAATACGGACGGTATAATTTTTATATTTGAGAAGCGTATATTTCCAATTCTATTAGCATTTAAAGTTTGAAATTTGAAACTTCCCGTTCCGTAATTGAAAAACGGCTCTTGACGTCATAACTCTTGTCAACAACCGTCTCCTTAAATATTCTTAATAATATCAACGATATTAAGTTGGACATTTTACAATATCTAGGATGCAGTGACTTCACAACAATGCCTTTTATACCACTGTTTTCTTCAAAAAATACATTTTGATACAGTATTTAGTATTTACCAAAACGTGTTTAAAATAATGCAATTATTTAACATATTGTTGTTAATTAATGTTGAGCAGTGTTAATTTACTAACTAGAAATAAACGTTGATTCAGTTTAAGTCTTATGAGAGCAATAATCTACCAAAGGGTGGGATTTCAGTACTATTTGCATGATATAAAATTATTGTTTACAGAGTTATGATGTCAGAACCTTTTAATCACGAGCAAGATGGCGCAGGTCCGTTTCTGAGCGTGTTTTGACAACAATATCTTTGACTTGCTGTTAAAGCGATGTTAACGCACCTTTCGAGCCCAAACCAATAAGTTCCCGTTTATTTTAACTTGAGGTAACCAGTAAGCAAATAAAAAAAATGTGTGAGCATTCCCTATTGGATTGCATATCGATATACGCCCCCAAAGAAATTGTCTTTTTGGCACCAAAAAATATCGTGCCGATGTTGTTTATTAAATTTATATCGCGATATATTATGAAATAAGCACTATTACTACATATTTGTGTAATCGCGAATTATTGTCCTTGTTTTACCACTGCCGTGGCAAGGGGGGAGGGAGGAAGAGTACTTCAACTGGTCTGGCGCTTGGCGGACACCAAATTCACATATAAAATCAAGTCGTCGCGATTATCGTCCTATCGCACAAAATTTAATATCGCACGATTATTGTTGACATTCATACTGTTAAGTAATTGATTGATTATTAGGGTTGCCATTGATAATCAATATATTATATGATATGATGGTTGATTCAAGTCATATGATATGACTAGAGGTGTTTCTTTTTCGCAAGGCACGATGTAACGAAAAGTGTTATTTGATGCATTACATCTTTTTTGTTCACATATCTTCACACACTGTGTCAATAGGTGTTCAAATCAAATCGCGAAATAAAACAAATTCTGTGAATAAAACGAATTTTGGGGTTTTATGCAAAATAAAAAACATTTGACTCCAAAAACTGAAATAACATCAAATTTTGCTTGTTTGCAGTATCCAAATGGATTTTCCTGTGTTGTTTTAAATTAAAATGTAAATATTTAAACAAGGTTCCTAGCTTACGCTAAGTTAAATGTCTGCTAATTTGCCATTCACGACATAAACATGTGTTTATATTGTAGGCCTAGGCAAAAATGATAATCTAAAATAGATCTAAGTGCAATTAAAGTAATCATTATTTGAGTTTTATTGCAATTTTTTATTATTTCACTATTTTGCAATAAGAGGAATGCGTAAACATAATAAATACAAATAACACCAACTTTTTGCATTTTAAAAAAACAAAACCAAGGAAAAAATAAAACCATTTTCAAACACCTCTAGATAATATGCTACCAATTTAAAAATGACATTAATGATTTGTCTTGTTAAATGGCACTCTGTCTTGTAAATCGTGGTTGAGTGTCTCAGTGCACAAGTCGCATAAAGCACCACGTGAAACTATCCCCTTCAACAATATCAGTGTGCTTGCACAATGTGTATAACTGAAGGCCAAACCTCCCTCGGAGAGTCCATTTCACATGGTTCATTCGGTACAATAATCGATCGGACTCTGTAAAATTGATGTATTTTAATGTGCTAATCAATTCCGCGTTGCCAATTATTAATCGACAACCCTATTAAGTAGGCATTCGGCCTCATTGCTTAGAGTAGACTCATTTGCATAGCCAAAGTTTTAAGTTATTTCTATGGAATATGTACAGTACAGTGTAAAAATAAATAAAAGTTCATTGAACTTGCCACCTGTCAATTGGAATAAGGTCATGTTATGTGATGTTTTTAGTAAATTACCAGAAAAATTATCTTGGCAATGGCTGAGCAAACTATGCAGTACCGGTATTTATGTTAAAAATGTTTCATTGTATGTAATATACATATGTAATACGGGTTTTTGGGGTATTCCTCCACGTTTTGTAAAGAGGCTGTTCTTTCACATACCTTGCTTCACGACGTTTCGCCGTCCACTGTGACGGCATCCTCAAGTGACAGGTCTGGGTATCACATGCGACGTGCTCTGCGCGGTCGCCCAGGCTCAACTGTGACCTGTGGTTGTGATTCTGCGACTGCAGCGCCAGCTTGAGACTGCGTGGTGGTGCATGTGGGAACTACCCCCAGTGCGTCGCGCCTGTCCAGTTTCGCCCTACTCCTAGTCCAGGGTCAGGAAATGACGTTGTTTTGGTCACCCTGGTTTGAGACACTCGGAGCCAAAGTGGAAAGTGCCTCACCCCTATCGGTCTCGATCGCAGTCTCGAGCTGGCGCTGCAGTCGCGGAATCACAACCACAGGTCACAGTTGAGCCTGGGCAGAGCACGTCACACTGATACCCAGACCTGTCACTTGAGGATGCCGTCACAGTAGAGCCTGGGCAGAGCACGTCGCACTGATACCCAGACCTGTCACTTGAGGATGCCATCACAGTTGAGCCTGGGCAGAGCACGTCGCATGTGATACCCAGACCTGTCACTTGAGGATGCCGTCACAGTTGAGCCTGGGCAGAGCACGTCGCACTGATACCCAGACCTGTCACTTGAGGATGCCGTCACAGTTGAGCCTGGGCAGAGCACGTCGCACTGATACCCAGACCTGTCACTTGAGGATGCCGTCACAGTTGAGCCTGGGCAGAGCACGTCGCACGTGATACCCAGACCTGTCACTTGAGGATGCCGCCACAGTAGAGCCTGGGCAGAGCACGTCGCATGTGATACCCACACCTGTCACTTGAGGATGCCGCCACAGTGGACGGCGAAACATCGTGAAGCAAGGTATGTGAAAGAACAGCCTCTTTACAAAACCCCGTACTACATCTCACTTCGTCTACGAAAATCTACGTCACAACATATATATATATATATATATATATATATATATATATGTGCATACATAGTAATTTATACTGAAGGATGCATGTTTGGCATTGTTTGCAAGTGTACTGCAAATAGTTTGGCCGTTTAGCAATTGAAGTTCTTTCAATACCTACACATATGTCTTTTTATTCTAAATCATATTGCCTTGATGTAATTTGTGTCAGCATTGTGAACTTCAGACATAGTTTAAGTGCATTTATATAAATATGTTTATTCCAACATTGATGAATTAACACAAAATGTGAAATGCATTTAGAATTGAGAAGGAACAACTCATTTCTTAATGTAGTATTGTTGACTGTGTTTTAAATGTGAAACAGAAAACTGTGGACAATACCTGTACAGTATCGGTATCCCAATATACAAAACCCTTCAGATCTATGTTTTACTGTCTTCTCTGTTTGTCAGCTCTGGACTTTAAATCCATTCCTTGTGCATCAAATCGGATTCCGACGGAAATCACATCCATTTAGGTTGAGAGCAATCGCATAACTTTTTCAATGTTCATTGGCGTAGCGAATCAGTTCCCGAGCTACCGAATCCGATTAAGTAGCTTTTTCAATGGTGGAATGAAAATGACCATGATATTGAATGTGAAAATTATTTCCACCTGCTATTGTACTCCAAACCGCTAATAATTTTCGTACAATATAGTGAATGGATACTAACATTAAACAAGGCAAATAGACAATTTGAATTATTCCCATGTATAAAGTTTAAATGCCGAGTCATCTAAGTAGCCGCCAGCCAAGTGATGAGGCAAGGGTGGTTTCAATCTGTGGTTCACATCTTCTTTGTTTTTTCAAACTTGCTAATATTATTTGTGTGAGTAAATGGTCTCGGTAAAATTGACTAGGTTGATTATCTGTTGTTTAACGACGTACTCAACAGTTGGGTCATGTGACGTCATCCGAATCAGATCCATTATGCATTGCGGGGGGGTTGTTATAAGAGGAGTCCAGCAAGGGAGGACAGGGCCAAGTGGGAGGAGTGGGGGGAACAAGGACAGGGCCAAGTGGGAGGAGTGGGGGGAACAAGGACAGGGTCTTCTTACAACTGGCAGAGTTGTATATGCTACCCCGGGCACAGATGGGTCACAATAAAATATTATTTTTAAACTTTTGTTTTCACAGGCAAGTCAATTAGAGTCTTTCACACTTTGAACTTTCACACTGCTAACCCTTATGTTATTTAAGTGCTCTTATAGCCTATCAAAAGCCACATCATGTCTTTAGGAACGAATAGTTGTAGAGAGAAGAAAAAATGTGCCTGTGAATTATTATGAAGGAAGTATGTGATCAAATTGTCAGTTGGATTTAAAATATTCGACTTAGAACTGTAGTATGAACTGCCGAATAAGGTCTTTTAAGTACTTAACTAATGCAATGGTTAATACTCATAATATGTTCTGCTATGAGCTGCCAGTTTTTCATTGTCCTAAAGCCTCGGTGGTTGCCCATATAATATCTTTTTAGTACTAAAGCTAATGCAATGGTTAAATATTCAATATGTCATTCATACTATGAGCTGCCAGTTTCTGATTGGCCTAAAGCCCAGCGGTTGCTAAAACCTCTATCGCTCAATGATGTCGGCCTAGCCGGAAATTTTTCCGTTTTGGACCTAGTTTTGGAATCTGTTCAGCATACAACCTAAACGATACCGATACTACTGCTAATCGGATTCATACTTAGCGAAACCAAAAAAATTTGCCGAAGGGAGGGGGGGGGGGGGGTAGTGTCATATGTATGCTATTCTTACACAAAGGCTTCATTTTTAAAAACATCAACACAGTAAAAGAGTTCTGTCATAAAAAATGTCTTCCTCCTGTTTACACAACATGGAGCTACTACTTTCACAAATAATTTCAAAGTATATGTTTCTTAAATACATTTTTTGTTTTACAATTTTGTAGAGCTAGCTCGTTAGTTAATCATAATTGGTTTCAATCTAATGAACGACGTAAGTTTGTCATGATACTAGGAGCTTCCCTTGAATAATGCAAAAATGCAAGTTTAATCGTTGATCATGGCAGCAAGTAGCTTTTATACATTTTTAAGAATCTTGCAATAAGTGCCTGTGTATTGAAAAATCAATCAAACGATACACTTGGGGAAGATGTTACAGATATTCATCCACAGTTGGTGTCCGTCAGAGTTTTGTATGACGGAGAGGTTTGGTCTAACACTGCATTAGAGATGTATTATGTTTTTTATGGGTACCGGTAATGTTATTGTTCTGTTGTCAAGAGATGTTTAATTCTCAGTTTGATGTCTCGAAAAGTTTTAAGTAGGCCTAAATCAGCTTGGCAAAACAAGTAGATTTTTTTAGCCCAATGTTACAAAATTTAATGGGGAGGGGGAGTCTCACTTATTTAAGTGCACAAAATTAGTGTGTTTTATACTTTTAGTAGTATCTTAGAGAATGCTACTCATTATTGGAAAATAGATTAATAATCAATTTTTAATTCCCTAAGAGTTAAACACTGGTTTAAAATGTTTAAAATATTTTAATCTCAATGGTTATTATTTTGTAAACCTATTAAAGAATTAATAATTAATTACTTGAAAAAATTATTACCATAATGATTGCAGTATTTGAAATGTTGTTAATCAAATTTTAGTGTTCATGAAACTTTTAATGTTGGTTAGTAAGTACAAGTAGTAACCACTTTTGAATATAATGTAGCATTCTCAAGATACTAAACGCCTTTGATTTTACACATGTCTTTTAGTTGAGACTCACTTTTCCCCTAAATGCAGGAAAATTTCATTCTGTTAAGATTCATAAGATCATAATGTGTACAAATAAATATAATACATGGTTAAATCATTTGAACAGTGAAGAAACCAATTTTCCATGCATCTACAAACTTTTTACATCATATATCAAAAATCAAAATGTATGTCATTTTATTGACAATACCTTTGTTAAATGTAACATTATTTCTGTATTTGTGTATATTCATTATCCCTGAACTATTTGATATTATATATAGGTGTAATATGTATATATTAAGCATCAATAAAAGAGCCTTGTGAGCTGCATTGTTGGTTCATACGTTTGTCTTCATTTGATGTTATAATTTATAAGTATAAAGTTCAAGTTCGTTTTAAACCTAACATCACAATTGATTGTTTATCATATTCTTGTTATTACTTTTGTAATATCATTGCATGTGCACAAATATAGATTATATAGCCTGCTGTTTTGATGCATAAATAATAGATGTAAATAATGTTAGGTTTTTGCATGGTCGATTCATTGGTACCACTATGAGCCGGCCTGTCTAGTTCATTCCTTTGGAGAATACCAATTATCGCATTCCCTTTAAATTTGTATGAACTAATATATATTAAAAATTACTACTACTGTACATAATTAATAGAATTGTATTGAAGGCTAGACATCTTCTAAAATTTTCATTATTACACCTGATGGGAGAAATAATCCATTTGCATGGGAAGTTGTCTTAACACAAATCAAGTGCATAGGTATAACTAATTACCTGGTCAAATGTAAACTATATAGCCTACAAATCTTGTTCTATGTTGCAAATGTGTCTCGTATCTTATCTGTAGCGAAGCAGCAAATTTGAATTTGGCACTCGAATCAGGTCAAATTGGAGAAATGGTTAAGAATGAGTGAACTAAATAATCCTTTGTTTCCCTAGTCATCTGCTTGTAGAATATTATGTTTTGTGTATTGATATAAATTTATATTTCGAGCATTCCTTTGATGTAGTATATTGACTCATTGAGTGTGATAATATATAATGCATGAAAGCCTGTTAGACATGCATGTTCACATAACTGTTATAATTTGCTATATTTATTTTAACTGTTGTATGTAATTTTATTTATCAAATTATGTTTTACATTATTAATAGATGACATTTTGTTCAGTTAAACCATTTTGAGACATAGATTATTATTATTATTATTATTAATTATTATCATCATCATTATGTATTATTATCATCGTCAAATGTAGTAAAATGTTGCTATTGTGGCATCTGAAGCAATGTTTGTTTATGCTTTTGTAAAAAAAGAATGCATATTAGTAGTGCTTTTTCTTATTACATTACACATTTTGTGTATTTCTTTCAAACTATATGTAGTTGACAAAGTAGTACATAATGGGTTTGCCACAAATTCAGTTATTTTATTGCATCTTATTTGTATTTCTTCCGAGCCTACCAGTTAATAAAGGAATACAGAATGGATGTGCCATCCTCAGTATTTCAGTGCATATTTCGGGTGTTTCGTTCAAACATACAAGTTTATGAAAGAGTACACACCCAATGAGCTTACCATGTTCAGTATTTCAATATGCATAGTATGTATATTTTTATTTCTCTGTTCTTTCACATTTAATTTTGATAAGATAAGTTGTGTTTGACACATCAAAATAGCAACTTCTATGTACAGACAAACTCTTTTATAATGATTTCCAGAAGAAATGAGTATTGTAATTTTATCTGAGAATAATTCTCCCAATAAGCAACCCAACATATCTTAAATGCTTTTTGATATACATGGGAAATGCTATTTGAGAATCTGGATATTGGTTTGACTGTAGATATTTACTGGACAATTACAGTTAAATTTTTTTGGTAGAAAAACCACTTCTAACTATACAACTGTACCAAACAGGAGCACCATTTTATTCCTTTATACTGTGTATTTTTATGCTTTGGTACATTTTGCCTCTGTTGAAATAGATCAATAAATATTGTGTATAGTAGATATTTGGTTTGAAGTTTTATTACCTGTATCACAATGTACCTGTCCCATGTCCCATGTGTCTGTCTTGTTATAATTTGTTATTTAGTGTTTCAACTGTGTTCCACACCACTGAAGATTCCACCATACCCTGCCTAAACTAATGTCATTACCTGTGATGGCTACTATTAGCTCGGCCTGCATAAGCAATTACCACAACACAAAATAATAATACAAAAAAGCCAACTTCACTGCTTTAATGTGTGCTATCTTATGTGGTTGTCGATTATCGATTAGTGTTTACTTACAGCTAACATGCATTAACGTTATTTTTGAACTTATTAAACAGAGCAATATTTTAGAGAGGTAGGTTGGTGCATGGGAACCCCCCCCCCCCCCCCCCCCCCCAAGGAAGGTACCAGTGTCATGGCAACAGTGAGGGGTCAAGCTGCCACTGATCGGCTGATCCCCTCTCCACCCTCCCCAAGAGTACTTCAAGGTAATTCAACCGATATCCTTTACCCATTCAAAAAACATCGATTGTTAATTCTTAAAATGTTAAAGTATGTTTGTTAATATTGGTGTCAAATTTATTCTTCACAAAGATATTTTTTGGCATGTACAGAGGTATAAGTAATCGATAAAATTTTGTTTTACCTAATATGAAGTTATGAAATACGAGTTCAGACAATACTTTTTAATTTAATGATATACATCACTACTTTTACGTGGTTTTTGAACCGTAACTTTTAAAATCGTCCAGAAAGGGTATTTTTCATATTTATTTTTAATTTCCACTTACTATTTTCAAGACAATACTAGTTTTTTGTGAACATTGTATCACGGGAAATGTATTTTAGAATAAATACAGTGATACAATGTGTGCGACTTTGTACACCTAAAATATCGAAAATAGAGAACTTTGAAACAAGATATCTTGAAAACCAACTCAGAAAGCTATACCACTTTTTCTTGGCATATTATAGTGGACCTTATAGAGGACTACAAGTAATACAAACATTTGGCTGTTTTGGGTAAAACCGATTAATGCTTGAGCTTCCTTAATTGAAAAGTGTAATCCAAACGATACACACTAATACTAAATACATTTAAACTTGGAGATATTATTCATCTTCTTGGTTCGTAACATTTTGTTTTATTCAAGGGTTTTTGTATTGATGTCCACTGACCCACCTTGCCAACATGGTTTATATTTATTTTATAAATAAATACGCAACGTTATAGATAACTACAATCTTTTTTAATTTTTAAATTATCTCAATTTCATGAACACTCCAATCAACATGACTAAGAAACATCATTGCCATGCAACCACCCCACCTGTTCCATCCACAGCCACCTGAGCCACCTGTATATCAATCATTAAGAGTCTGTGATCACTGTGAATGGAGTAGACGTTTGTGGGTTTGACATCCCCATTGGCATTCTACTGGTCATGCTATAAATATAATAAATAATAATGTGAGGTTTAAAGTTCCTTTAGGTACCTTAAAACTATACCTTATAAATAATAAATAAATAGTAATATTACTTGTTTCAATATGACAACAATACAAAGTAAGTGCCATGTGTTTCCACTAACCCATACTTCATACCATATTATCATTCATAGGTTTTGATAAGAAGATAAGATTGTGTTTATTTAGCTTCACTGGCTATTATTGTCGTACATCCAAATAGGCCTACATGCAGTTAGTTACAACTTATTACTATTAATTCATCTTAAATTGTTCTTTGTAGGTAACGTAGCTACTTAACTTAACTTTCGCGTTTTTCTTTTTAAGATTTAGATTCAGTAAATCTTATTTATTTTCATTGCCGCGAATATAATAATGCATTGAGACAAAAATAGAAATTACACAAAATAAAATCCAAACTGAGATCCAATAATCTCACCCAAGTGGTTGAAATGGGCGCTCTGTCGTTCCTAGTTTGAACACAAGGGGTAGTTACGGTCGTTGATAGAAGTCTGTGCTAAATGGGTGCCTGTCTCTAGCTGATGGGAAAGTGTATTAACGAAATGTTGCTATCAATATTATAGTGATTATGACCTTTCCTTTCTCAAAAGGCCAACTTAAAAAGCCTCGCTAGTGAAACGACCCCACGAGCTCGACGAAGTGTGAGGTAAGTTTACTCACAGTAAAAATATGTTGCTTGGTATGTTGACATAGCCTAGTTGCTAGGCCTAGGCCTACACGATCGTTATTATAACGGGGAGTAATCTTTGTGTACATATTAAGAACTTGTAACGCGTAATAGAAATCATAAGTACTATATAGGATGTTTCTGATTTTGTTCCCAAAGAAGGTATAGGAGTTTTATTGATTCGTAGATGTCTTGATTGTTGCTCTCGGCGCATGACGATGTGTTTTCGAACTCGAGCGGGAATATGAAACAAAGGTTGGACAGCTGTGGTGAACAGCCTGATGTGACCTTGGTGCTTAGGGACTCTGCTCTTCACGACGTAGTATGTTTTGTTCCTCTTATGACTCAACCATTCAACTTTTTGTTCAGAAAGGCCTAGGCTCGCTTTGTGTGTTTCCTTGTGACAGCCACTCAGCTGACTGCTGACGGCTGTCACAAGGCGCTAGAACTTGAGAAGCACTGTGGCACAATGACTGTGGCTAGTGAATTCGGGCACAGATAAGTGATTCGGGTCTCTTGTCGTTCGTACGAGCAGCGTACACTAATGGTTAAGACTAAAAGAAGTCGAACTGTCAGTCGCAAAAGAAAGTGGGACCTTTCTGCAAAAAGTATGTTATAATTTTATTTTTTTATCTAACACAAATATTTTTTAAAGTGCATTTTTGTTGCAGAATTTAAAACTTTGACTTAAAGTTTTATTTCATTTGATTTTTAGTTATTTATTTGGTGAATTGAAAAAATAAATATTCTTTACATTCACATTAATATAGGTACATTTTGATACTCAATGTTTGAACACTTGAAATGTAGATAAACTAATAAAACTAGGCTAAATAAAAATAATAAAAAAATAACACATACAAGATAAAAATAATAACACATTTAATTTTAAATTCGGAAACACTATTTACCTGCTATGTAATGTAATATTGTAATGTATTTTGTAATAAGTGTTGTGTAATTTGTTTCTTCTATTTTCGTTTTGATATAAATTGTTTGTTATTCTGTGTCTTACGGCAACAGCTATGGCTGCATAAACCAATAAAGGTTGTTATTATTAAGTACATTTTTAGGTAAGGTCTGGTATGCAGACCTACTATTTTATGAATTAGTTTATACTATTATTAGATGAAAAGGTTACTCCTACAAAAATATGTTTGCTTGTAAATATGTAAACAATCTATTGGAACATGCAGGCCTACTATAGGGCATAATGATTATTTGATTTATATTAGGCCTACACTTTACTATTTTAAGTTTAAATGTGAATGTTAATCGTCAATCCTAGTTATAATTAGCATTACCCTAAAGCTATGGAAATAAACATAACTATAATAATAATATTTTCACAATGAATTGTTATAGTACTGCATAATAAAAAAAAAAGTGGGCTTATATAAAAGAAAAAGAAACACATGGACATTTAACAACAACATAGAAACACAAGCTTTCCCATCATGCACATATTATCTACAGATAATAACTAAGTTTGTACTGAATTGTCACATTTGCCAGTGTCACGTTTGGTCATACTTCCGGCATCCAGGGGTGCCGACTATTGTCTATTGTTTATTGTTTATTGTTGTTAGGCAGCTGTAAATTACATTTTAAAACATTTAAAACATACATTAAAAAATGTTTAGTAACATTAGCTTTGTCTACATAGGCCTACTTATATTAATATTCCAGAGTCAAAGTTAAAACAAATTTACAACACATGTACGTATATATATATATATATATATATATACGTATACACAACATCAATGAACGTGTTGGTTATAAAAATAAAAAATAAGATAATACATTACATATATTTGCTCAGGGGCTGAAGCACCCATCGGATTGTTTGGAGGCTCCAAATATCATGACTAAAAGAAAATTATACCTATATATATATATCAGAGTTTTGAGGTTTCAATTTTCAAAAAAAGTTTTTAATTTTTTTTTATGATTGTGTTTCTATTCTCATCTTGGATACAATCAAAGTGATGAAAATCATATTTTTTGGTATTATTATATGTGTATTATTATATATATTTTTTTAAATTCAATATTTTGGCATTGCATTCATGCCACTTTTTTCCAGAACGCACCAAACACACTCTAAAAACGGGTTTAAAAATGTTTCATCAACGGCACTTTTATTGGTGGGCTCCGCCTCCCAAACCCCCAGTGCTTGGTCCCTTTTCCGTGAAGTTGAGCACCCCTCGGAATTTGAATAACCTGGTACCCCTGCTACCATCAATAAATTATACAGAATTTATGGCTAGTAGACTATTATCAAAATTTTACAAGTCTGACAGTGACCATGAATGGGGTTACCAACTTGGTTCAACTAGAATTCCGTACAAAGCGCTGATTTTGTTGGCATACAAGGCGTCTGGGGCGAAATTATTTTTGACCTTTTTTAACTTTCAAAACAGCCGGATACATATGCCCTTATTTAAAGATTCAATGACTTGGATATATCGTTGGTTTGAACCTGGGATAATTATAAATCATAACATAACAAACAATTTTATTCTAGCATTATGTTTAAATTTAATATAAAACACATACAAGCACTCTTTGTAAAAAAAGTCACTGGCCGGCCGGAAGTTCAAGCGCGCATGCGCATGCAATACAGTGGGGTGGGAGTGGGGAGGGGTTGTGGGATGAGACAGGGCAGTCATGACTAGCTAGAACTATGGGAAGAAATTAACTTTTATTCCAGATTACCAACTGATGCACCAACTTTAGAGAAAAAAAACATTAATTCACTGTAATACTCTAAAATTCAATAAGAGTGCAAATGTGACTTTTCCACAAATTCCGGACAAAGTGCCGTCCGGAATGAAGCAATTCCTCTTTCCGGACAAAGGTATCAAAATGCAGACTGTCCGTAGAAATTCGGGATGGTTGGCAACCGCAACCCTATAACCATGACCTGTAGGTATAGTGGTCATAACACTACTAACACAAATATTTTTACTCCCGGAATACCAAGCAATCTTGTCTCCGATAATGGTCCATTCAACTCGGTGATACAGGATATCTGTGACAAGTGAAACATAACGTTTAAGCAACGGCCAGATTGAGCGAACGCAAAGGTTTCAGGGGCCGAGAAGACGTATGTCGCACTCGGCACTCGTACTGGTGGAATATAATGCTGCACCCAGAGCTGCAGGCCCACTATAGAAAATACATTGTAGTTTGTATTGTATTGTATTGTATTTTATTGCAGCTGTTGGATTACATGGAGATGTCGTAGCGAGTACGGGTCATCGTAATATAAGCATTGTCAAGTTTTTTAAGATAATTTTACATTAAGTTACATATGTACTTACAGACTAGGTATAAATTATAATGATGATAATTAAATATACACTATTCCGTTTGTAGATCCCTTGCTTAAATGATACAAAACCAATCCGGGGTAAATCACTTTTTCAATACCGATATCTTGAATGTGTAAATGATGTCAATAAAATACTGTTATTTTTGTGTGGTTTAATATTGTGACCGTTGAGTAAATTTAAAAAATCAAATTACATTTTCAAATGGACTTTTTTATTGCATATTTGGCGACCTTCCCTCACAATGTGTATTTTACTATGAAAATTTAGCAGTACAAGTCCTGAATTGCTCTACGTAATTCGTATGTTTCTAATATTTCCATTGTTTGATGTTTGATCTCATGTTGATCATGTTTGACTTTGATCTCAATTTAAAATGTAACTAACTTGCAGGTGGAGTAGAAAGTAACATCATGGCTGAGTGTGCTAGGCCTATACCTCTGAAGAAGACATTGCAGCACGATGCAGCGACTACACAACCAACACTTCTCTCCTCTCTAAGAAGTGTTCTGTTTGTAATAAGCTCTGCACTCATTGTGTTTGCAGCCTTTCGAAACACTCTCACATGGTAAGCTAGAATTGTATTGGTGAGTGTTTATCATACAGGCTAAACCTCCAATCAGGTCCTACTAGATATCAACTGTCCGAGCTCTGTGAAGGTGGCTTTGCTTTTTATGAATTTTTTGTATATACAAAACGGTAAAATGCAAGTTTAACTAAATTAAATTGAAATGTGCAACTCTTAACTGTTGTACATTTCTATTTAATTTAGCTAAGCTTGCATTTTAGCAGGTTTATACAAATAGATTCAGCTTTGAAGTTACTAAACTCAAGCCCGAACCGGGAATTTAACCCTGGACCTTCTGCATTGGAAGCAGGAATACACCCACTACACCGGTGGTTCCCAAACTATTGCATTCCACGGACCACTTTCAGAATTATTATCTTGCCGCGGACCAGCACATGCTGTTCAATTCGCTGTCAAACAAATGGTTCTTTCGAACATCAATTTATGTGATTATATACACCTCTAGAACCTTGACGTGAACACATTTTGGAGTTTAAACCTAATTTAGGGAACAATGATGAGTGATTGTAACACCTAACCCCCCTCCCCCCCCCCCCCCCCCCCAACAATTTATACATTTTCATCCTTCACGTTGGACATTTGTAAAGTACCTAATGTTTTGAATATATATAGGCTAAGCTTACCTTTATGTACTGGCAACTAGTGAGAGGGATGGGCTTGACATGTAATACACAAGCTGTGAATGTCAGGTTGTATTGTTGACAGTTTTAGGTGCATGTCGTCTTCGGACGAAACCGATTTTTTTTTAAGATATTTGTAGTATACTGTATTACCGACTCCTACGCTTTAATTGCTCAGCGTTGCGCTGATAACGCAATCACATGAATAGTGTAATTAGTTAATAAAACATGGCGCTAACTGGAGTGCTATGAATGAAGCAAGCTTCGGGTGAAACTGTTGCACAGTTTGTTACGCGACTACAGGGCCAAAGAAAGTACTGTAATTTTGGTTCACGGGCCGAGGATGCCATCCTCGACCAACTTCGAGAAATGTGCTCTCTCAGTGACGTCAGGCGGGACTTGCTGAAGGTAGGAGACGCATTAACTTTGAACCAAGCGCTCGAGATCGGTCGGGCGGTCGAGGTGACGCAATCCGTACGCCACCCACCGCTGTCCGCGTCTGGCGCGGGCGACAGTCTCCATGCGAGCGTGAACGCAATTGCGCGTTCGGCTGAGCGAGAAGGAGGGAAATTCAACAAAAAACGTAAGTGTTACCGTTGTGGCTCCTCCAAGCACTTAGCAAGTGATGCGAAATGTCCTGCAAAGGGGAAAACTTGCAATAAATGTGGTAAAGATGGCCATTTTGCAGGGGTGTGTAAAACAAAAAATGAAACTAAATCCTCCACTGCAGCACAGCAGAATGCCAAAGGTGGGAGAAATAGAGTGAACAACCTCACTTCGGAACAAGAGCAAGGGGTTGGCTACACATTCACAGTAGGTACAAAGCCAGATGAGATGCTTACCGTCGAACTGGGCGGTGTCGCAGTTGAAATGATAATAGATTCTGGTGCTACTTGTAATATCCTCGACAAGGAGACTTGGGAATACTGCAAGAGAAACCATATTTCGGGGAAATGCGGTGAATCCAACAAAACCCTGTATGCTTATGCCAGTACTGAACCATTACAAGTGCTTGGCAAATTCACAACCACTATAAGGGTTGGGCCTAAAGTGTGTGAAAGCATAGTGTTCCATGTGGTAGAAGGGAAGGGAGTTCCTTTGCTAGGGAAAATCTCTGCTAAAGACCTAGGTGTTCTGAAGCTAGGCTATCCTTTAAACCACGTGTCCACAGGTCAAGGTGGAAAAGCATGCAATCTTGATAGTATTCAGAGGGACTTTCCAACACTATTCTCAGGGATAGGGAAACTAAAGGACTTCGAATTGAAACTCTATGTAAAGGAGGGAGTTACACCTGTTGCACAAGCCGTTAGGAAGGTACCGCATCAACTGAAGCCGGCGATCAAGGCTAAGATTGATGGGCTAGTTGCAGCAGACCTGATCGAAAGGGTTGTCTCCCCCTCCGAGTGGGTATCACCTATCGTCCCAAGTCAAACCAAGTCAGGTGAGATCAGACTTTGCATTGATATGCGCGAACCTAACAAAGCAATTGTCAGGGAGAGATATGTAATCCCTACAATAAATGATATCATGCCAGAGTTACAAGGTAGTAAGGTGTTCAGCAAGTTGGATTTAAAGTCCGCGTTTCATCAGATAGTACTAAACAAGGAATCTCGAGAGATAACGACTTTCGTTTGTGCTGCTGGCCTGTTCCGATTCAAGAGATTATTCTTCGGAATAAATTGCGCCCCGGAAATCTTCCAACGCCTAATGGAAACCGTGGTAGCAGACTGCGAGGGAGTCGAAGTATTTATCGATGACTTGATCGTCCATGGTAAAGACCAAGCAGAACACGATCGTAGACTTCTTAAGTTGTTGCAGACACTTCTAGAGAAAGGACTAACGCTGAACGCGGGAAAATGTGAGATTAGCAAAACCCAGGTTGATTTCCTAGGACACCATATTTCTGGGCAAGGAGTAAAACCTCTTCACAGTAAGGTTAAAGCGGTGCAAGAGTTTAGACCTCCAGAAACCAAGGAAGAGATCAAATCATTTCTCGGAATAGCCGGATACTGTTCCCAGTTCTTGCCGAACTACTCCACTGTTACGGAGCCACTCAGAAGACTTCTGAAGCAGAACGTGAGCTTCAAATGGGGTAAGGACCAGGCTGAGGCATTCAATGAAATAAAAGGGATGCTAGCTGATACAAGTACTTTAGGGTTCTATACTCCTGGCGCTCCAACAACTATAATTGCGGATGCCAGCCCATACGGGTTGGGGGCTGTTCTAATCCAGGAACAGAGAGATGGGCCCCGAATTATCGAATTCGCGAGCCGATCCCTCACTGATGCAGAAGTCAAGTTCAGCCATATCGAAAAGGAGGCACTGTCTCTTGTATGGTCGTGTGAGCGTTTCCACCACTACATTTATGGTGGCGAATTTACGCTTGTCACAGATCACAAACCCCTACAATTTATCTTCGGGACTAAATCGAGACCGTGTGCTCGAGTAGAGAGATGGATGTTAAGACTTCAAGGCTACAACTACAAGGTTATGTATCAACCAGGGAAGACCAACATAGCCGATCCACTATCTAGACTACTGAAGCCAAAACAGAACGGCAATCCAGAACCTGATGAGATCCAAGACACTTACATACACTGGGTCGCAACACAGGCTGTACCTCAAGCAATGCGCCTAGAAGAGATACAAGCAGTGTCAGAAGGTGACGAAGAAATAACCCAACTGCGGCAAAGCCTCACGGCAGACATTTGGCCCGCAGAACTCAGAACTTATGAGCTAATCAAACAAGAGCTCAGTTGCTACGAGTCAATCGTCCTACGCGGATCTCGCCTTCTCATTCCAAAGAAACTTCGTGCGCAAGTTCTCGAACTAGCACATCAGGGTCATCCAGGGATTGTCGCTATGAAGCAAAAACTTCGCACCAAGGCGTGGTGGCGCAATATCGATAAAGATGTCGAGTTATTCTGCAAACACTGTCACGAGTGCCAGCTAGTAAGTTCCTACAGTCCACCAGAGCCGATGGTACGGAGCATTCTTCCAGAGCGCCCCTGGCAGGACATTGCAGTCGATTACCTGGGACCGTTACCAGACGGACAATTTATTCTTGTTGCTGTGGACTACTACTCCAGGTTTTACGAAGCTGCCCTGACAAGAACAACAACTTCGGAAAAAACTATCGACATCCTGGACGAGATATTTATGCGCTTCGGTTACCCTGAATCCGTAAAAACCGACAATGCCGCGTACTTTACGAGCGACGAGTTCAAGTCGTACTGCACGGCTAACAACATCGAAATTAGGCATTCGACGCCGCTATGGCCTTGCGCTAATGGACTTGTTGAACGCCAGAATCGCGGTATCGTCAAGCGTTTAAAGATCGCCGCATCGAAAGGAGAAACGATAAAGAACGCTCTCCGGGAATACTTGTTTTTGTATCGCACAACTCCCCATTCCGTGACTGGGTGTACTACCGCATTCCTTATGTTTGGGAGGGAACTACGTGACAAGATACCTACCCTACACCCGACACCGAACTTGGATGAAGCAGTCCGCGACCGAGACCGGGTGAAAAAGCAGATCGGGAAGGAGTATGGTGATCATACCAGACATGCTATAAACAGCAACATAGCAGTGGGAGACCTAGTGCTGGCTCGACAGGACAAACAGAATAAACTGTCAACTCCCTACTTTCCTGTACCCTTCGAGGTGACTGGTCGCACCGGCAGTGAAGTTACTATTAGTTCCCCGCAAGGTGTGAACTACCGCAGAAATGCGAGTCACCTACGGAAATATTGGCCGCAGGACAAAGCTAAGGCAAACCCCGAAAGTGAGCCTGTTCCTGCCGCATCATCCGACACAGGCCCTCCACTCCAAACCCTGCAAGCTACACAATCACCTGCTCGCAGTCAGGACCAGGACTTACCGAGACCCAGCCGGGACCGGAAAGCTCCCGCATGGTTGAAGGATTTTCACCATTAATCATAAGACTATTGTATTCTATTAACCATGTACTAGTGTTACTTTTTATTTACTCATTCGTAGTATAGTCAAGACCAAGTTAAGACCTTCAGTTTTCTTGTGTTTTTAAAGCTCTGTTTCATAAGTACTTTTACTGCACTAATACCTTCTCAATGAACAGTTGAAACCTGAGAAGAGGTCATTGAAATATAATCCTAAAGTTTACTTTTCATTTCATGTAGTCAAACAACTAAAAGGGGAGAGATGTAGTATACTGTATTACCGACTCCTACGCTTTAATTGCTCAGCGTTGCGCTGATAACGCAATCACATGAATAGTGTAATTAGTTAATAAAACATGGCGCTAACTGGAGTGCTCGCATATAGTTTTGCCTTTCCTTCCACCTCCAGATACATTACAATATTGCTGATCGTACTTCCTTATTATTTTTTTCTTTGAAGAACAATGTTTTTTACTGTCGCACTCTGATACAGAAACCGCTTTTAAATGTGGAACTGTTGTTTCACTACTGTCATCACCAACCGTTTTGCGTTTCACTGAGCCACTCTTTAACCACGAATCCATGGCACACAAGCACGACTACCTCAAAGGACAGTTGATAAACTGCCCCCTATCCTAAACACTCTCCTGAGATTCTTGGTCACTATACAGAAACCGTCGAAATTTGACACGATAGGAGGCCAGGCGCCAACTCTTGTTGACAAAGACTTGGAAAGTCAAAGATTTCTTTCTGCGAATTATGTCAGGTGTCCAAAATGGCCCATCAATGATTAACATTAACCAAACATTAACCAAACCATAAGCAAAGCTTATTCCAGAAACCAATGTTGGTCATTGTATTGAACCCTATTCATTGTATTCATAGATAAATGAAATGGGTGAGCTCATCTGTCTACGGTCCATTATGCGTGCATGCACAACTGTGTATTGTTACTGTCAGGTGGATGAACGGAAAGGTTGACCAAGCAAAATAAAAACTTTTTATATGTTCAAGTCCGTAGAACGACGAATTAAAAAATGTTTTGATGCAAAATGGATGTGTTCGGTGATACAATTAAAAATAATATACAATGTAAGTCTATGTCTCGCGGACCACCTAGCTACCCTCCACGGACCATCAGTGGTCCGCGGACCACAGTTTGGGAACCACTGCACTAGACCAATGAGCTATACATAAAAGTGTCACAGTTTTGGTCAGGATTATTCTTTATTAATGTGAATTGTGAAAACATAATACCAGAGACATTCTGCATTTCTATTGAAGCTAATTTACAATGATTATATTAATATTATGTATGTTTTGGTTACTTCCACAAGTAAGTACTATAAATAAAGTCAATCAGGGGCCAGCAGCCAGTGATCTAAATCAGGGAAACTGAACAATAACATGGGGGTTGGGGCAGAAACGTCGGCCCATAAGTCTGCTAGGCCAATAAAAATCATACACCAAAATATGCAAATGTGCTCCAATAAAAGTGGACAGTTGGATATCTTCCTGCAGGAAGAAGATCCAGACATAATATGCATGTCTGAACATGGCCTAAATGAGGATGAGGTGTCAAGTCACATTATTGAGGGTTACAATATAACTGCTAGCTTTTGTAGACAACAACATAAGGGTGGGGGAGTAGCAATCTATGCAAAGACAAATATAGAGATTGAGGAGTACATGGAACAGGATAAGTTAAGTGTAGCGGTAGAAGGGAATGTCGAATTCGCAATAACACGGGTAAAGTATGAGAAAACTCGGCAACTTATAATAATAGCAGTATATAGGCCACCAAATGGGTCCTTAGATACATTTTTTAGTGTGCTTAATGTGGTGTTTACGGCATTTGAAACTAGCGCCCTTGGGATTCTACCGAGAGGTAGCGCCACTGTGGGGGGCACGCCGAGAGGACGCGCAAGGTGGCTGCCTCGGATGGTTGATCGGTTACAAACGTTTTCATAACAATTGGCGACGAGGACGGACAGGATGTCAGAGAATAGTACGAATTCCCGTGGCTTAGGCCTAGCCAGCGGCGTGGTAAATGCTGTGGGACCATTCTCGCCTTCTGAGGAATCCTGGGACGTGTATGCCGACCGCTTAAACATCGCATTCTTAACATTCGAAGTTCCAGAAGATAAAAGGAAGAACCTGCTTCTTTGTGTGGTGGGTTCGGAGACATTTCGAGTGCTGAGAAGTTTGGCGGCGCCTACAAATGTAGCTGACTTGACCCTCGAGGAAGCTTTGTCGTTATTAGGTGAGAGGTACTGCCCTAAGCCTAGTAAAAGAATGCAGCGTTTCAAGTTTCGAAAACGAATTCAAGGCCCATCCGAACAGATCGTGGAATTCCTCGCTAATCTGAGAAAGCTTAGCGAGCATTGTGCATTTCCTGACCTAGACGAAAATCTGTTGGAACAGCTCATAGCTGGGGTGAGGGACCAGGCCCTACAAACTAAGTTGTTGGCGGAAGGCGACGGCTTAACATTTAAAAGGGCTATGGAGATGGCTATTGCGACGGAAACGTCACAACGTGATGTCCAAGTGCTGCGGGGCAACCCCAGTGCCAGTGTGGTTAACAAGTTCGACAGTAAGTACAAGGCCAAGTCCAAAGGAAAGAAGGGGGGAGGCGCTGAGGCCAAGCCTACTTCGGAAACCGCTCAAGGTAAGGGACAATGTTTTCGCTGTGGTAGTAAGGCACATCTCGCCGATAAGTGTAGCTTGGGCAACATAACCTGCTACAAATGCCAGAAAACGGGCCACATGGCTCGAGTATGCAAAGGCGAGAGAGAGCCCAAACCTTCGGGTAAGCCTAGTGGAAAGGCAGACTCAAAGTCGTCAGTAAATACGAACCTAGTCCAGGCTCAGCCTGTGGACTCGTATCTTTTTTCTGTACACACTAGGCCGAGCAAAGGTACCGATGACGAGTTCACAGCAACTGTCGAGTTGAATGGAGTGTCACTGAACATGGAGGTGGACACAGGCTCCAAACATTCATTGATTGGACAGTCGACATTCCAACGGTTGTGGCCAACGGACCCTCCGGACATGTCTGAGTCCGAATACCGGCTGCGGACGTGGTCGAAACAAGCCTTGGGAGTCCAAGGGGTGGCGCTCGTGAAGGTCGGTTATGAGGGCAAGGAGTACAACCTTCCGCTCTACATTATGGATACAGATGGACCAAGCTTACTGGGCAGAGACTGGCTTCGCGAGTTAGGCGTATCAGTACAGGTTAGTACAGTGAACCAAGTAGAAGCTACAGAGCTGAACATCCCCAGCGAGCTTCACGGTCTAGAAGACGTGTTCAAGAGTGGGCTAGGCACCTACGTGGGCGAAGAGGTCCAGGTCGAACTAGACCCAGGGGCAGTCCCAGTTTTCCGTCGGCACCGATCCCCGCCGTTCGCGCTCAAGGAAAGAGCAGACATTGCGCTGGACCAGTTGCAAGAAGACGGAGCAGCCGAAGAGATACCACACTGCAAGTGGGGCACACCAGCGGTTTTTGTAGCAAAAGGCGACGGAACTGTGCGAGTGTGTGGAGACTACTCGTGCACAGTCAACACCGTTTTGAAAACCGAGATCTATCCTCTGCCTACTAACACGGAAGTGTTTACGACTTTGGCGAAAGGGTGTTATTTCGCAAGGCTCGACCTGGATAGGGCTTACACGCAAGTTCGAGTAGACGACGCTTCGTCACGGGTGCTCGCGCTCAACACGCACCGAGGCCTACTGAGGATGAAACGATTACCATTCGGGCTGGCATCGGCTCCGGCAATTTTTCAACGGCTCATGGAGACGCTGTTAAAAGGTTTGGAAGGCGTAGTCGTATACTTGGATGATGTATTGATTTCAGGAGCTACGCTAGCAGAACTGTGGAGTCGGACTCGGGCGGTGTTAGAAAGAATCAACGGAGCAGGACTACGCTTGAAATTGTCGAAGTGTCAGTTCGGCCTGAAGTCCGTTGAGTTCTTAGGGTTCCGTATTGACGCAGCGGGTCTACACCCTACGGATGAGAAGATTCAAGCATTGCTGAGTGCACCCTCTCCAGCGAACAAGGAGCAACTAGAGTCCTTCTTAGGATTCTTAACGTTCTACGAACGCTACATCAGGCACATGGCAACGAAGCTCGCGCCCCTGTACGAGTTACGCCGGAAGGATAAGCCATGGAATTGGACCAACGAGCACGAGGGATGTTTCCAGGCGGCTAAGAAGCTGGTGTCATCGGAACAGGTACTGGCACACTACAGCCTAAACAAGCCTTTGAGGTTGTCATGTGACGCCTCGCCATACGGGGTGGGAGCGGTGCTAGCACATGTTGAACCTGACGGTGCGGAGGTGCCGGTGGCTTTTGGGTCACGTACCTTGCACACGGCTGAAAAGAATTATTCCCAGCTGGACAAGGAATTCTTGTCAATAATGTTCGGCTTGCGGAAATTCCATCGCTACGTGCAAGGTAGACCGTTTGAGATAGTCACGGATCACAAACCACTGGTGGGGCTACTGCAGCCTAGCCGTCCGTTGCCTGAAGTGTTGTCGCCACGCATGACGCGTTGGCTACTGATTCTAGCATGTTATAGGTACCAGATTACCTTCCGCCCAGGAAAGTTGCATGGAAATGCAGATATGTGCAGTCGACTTCCATTACCAGCGCCAGAGCAACCGGAATACCCGGAGCCGTCCGATGTGTGGTTCCTGCGGGAGGCTCCCGAAGGATCCTCACTGGCAGTGGAAAAGGTACGTGAAGAAACGCACAAGGACACCATTTTGTCAAGAGTACTGAAGGGAGTTCAGCATGGCTGGAACACCACGGACCTGCCATTGCCATTCCAGCCATACGTCCACAATTGGACAAGTCTTTCAGTACAGCACGGATGCCTGTTGTATGGGAACAGAGTAGTGATACCTGAGAGTTTGAGACCAAGTGTCCTCGAGCTACTACATAAAGTACACCAAGGTATCGTAAAAACCAAAGCCATCGCGCGAAGCTATGTGTGGTGGCCAGGAGTCGACAAAGATATTGAAGAACTAATTGCTACCTGTCAACCTTGTGCCGAGAATCGTAAGTTACCGGCCAAGGCCAATGTAATACCCTGGAGTATCCCGGCGCGCCCAATGTCACGCATACACATTGACTACGCAGGGCCTACTCGAGGTCAGACGTTCTTCGTGGCTGTGGACGCTAAGTCTAGATGGCCTGTAGTGAAGAATACCAAGGGAGCGTTGACTTCTGCGGCGGCCATTGATGTGCTTCGAGACATGTTTACAGACTATGGCATTCCTGACGAGCTAGTCTCGGACAACGCAGCTGCGTTCAAGTCCGAGGAGTTTGAGACCTTCTTGACAGAAAACCAAGTAAGGCACATAACCTCAGCACCATACTCACCTGCATCGAATGGTTTAGCTGAGAGGAACGTCCAGACCGTCAAAAATCTTCTTGCCAAGGTAGCACCAGAGACCTGGCAGTTGGAGTTGGCAAATATCTTGCTAGCGCTGCGAACGACGCCCAATGCCACGACTGGAGAGACGCCGTCAGATCTTATGATGGGGAGGAGGATCCGCACGATGATGGACAAGCTGCACCCGGATAACTACAATCCACGTTCAGCGAACAGAGAATCTGCAGCAGTTCAAGCTCAGAACGACGACCCTGCCTGGCGACAGTTCAACGAAGGTCAGCCAGTGTACTTCCGCAATCATGGGAGGGGACCGAAGTGGCTGCCGGGAACTGTCAGCACGGTTCATGGACCCAGGAACTTCACCATTGCAGACTCCGAAGGATTGTTCCGGAGACTGCACCTGGATCAACTACGATCAAGAAGAGTGGCTGAAACGTCGGAGCTGGCCGGAGAAACGTTCGGTCCCGACCGCGCAGGAGCGCAAACATTCCTGGATAGGGATACCTCGCTTGGGTGTGGGACTAATTCCCAACTAGTCACCGAGCCAGTAGACCTACAGCAGGAGGCCCGAGTGGAGGACACACCCGAGAGCGACACCGGTACAGCCATTGGTGTCTCAACGAGGGTCGAGACCGGAAGTCCAACGCTTCCCAAGCCTCAGACTCCGTCGAGACCAACGGCGTCAGCTGGAACATCTGGGCGATCATTGACGCCCATGAAACGACCGACACGGGTGACTCGTCCGCCGTCTTATCTTAAGGACTACCAAGGGCAGTAGGGTATTAGTTCTCCCTCATGGAGATTGCCATGTTTATGCTATGTTTTGTAAGGGGGGAGAATTGTGGTGTTTACGGCATTTGAAACTAGCGCCCTTGGGATTCTACCGAGAGGTAGCGCCACTGTGGGGGGCACGCCGAGAGGACGCGCAAGGTGGCTGCCTCGGATGGTTGATCGGTTACAAACGTTTTCATAACAACTAGTATTACCATGAAACAGTGTATCGTGAACAGTTATACTTATTAAACATAGTATCCTAATGCATACCGTCTTATTATTGCATACATAACAATTAATATGATTTTAGGGAAAGGCTCTCTTAAAAATAAAGACATTGTCATATGCGGAGACATAAATATTGATGTTCTGAGGGAAGGCCCTGCCAGTAGAAGACTAAACGACACTCTAAACATGTTTGGACAAATAGCAACTATAAGTATACCCACCAGAACGGCAATTACAAAAACAACTGCAACTGCAACTGCAATAGACAATATAATAACAAACGTTGATCGAAGTAAGTATAACACTACGGTCATAGTGTCTGCAATATCTGACCATGATGCACAATCAATTGAAATAAAACCACGGGAGCAAGGCATAATATGCACTGCACATGAGAAGTCACGCATTAGGTATACATATTTTAGAGATATGAGTCAAGATAATGTAAAAGAATTCTATAGTAAACTTCTGATTGAAAGGTGGGAGGGAGTTTATGAAGGGAATAGGATAGATGACAAATATAATAAATTTTTTAAATAATTAAGGCACACTATAATTCCTCATTCCCAACAAGGCAAGTTAGGGTTAAGGCGGGTCGAGCAAAAAAGATTAGCACTCAGTGGATAACACAGCAGGTCTTAGACATGAGAAACAAAGTCATTAAATGGGCAATTAGACAAAAAACTAATAATAATTTGCAAACTAAGGTAAGATTAGAAAGGTATAAGAAGGCATATAAAGGCCTAATCAAAGAGGCTAAGGCTAAATCAGCAAAGAACTTCATAAAAAATTCAAATAATAAAAGTAAGGCAATATGGCAAATTATTAACCAGGAGAGAACTAATAAAAACAATGATGACATTAAGTCGATTAAACTAAAGATAAACGGAGAGATGCTAAACAATACAAAAGAGGTGGCAGATGTGTTTAATACATATTTTGCTGAAGCAGCCAGTAAACTTTTGGAAGGGGAAGAAATGGGGTTAGATCGAACAAATTTCACATCAATTCCAGAGTTTGGGTATAACTTTATATTAAGCAATGTTACCAGCAGGGAAATAATTACATTGATTAGGCGGATGAAAAATAAAAAGTCGGTGGGACCTGATGGCATATCCAGCCACCTAATTAAGCAATGTAGCATCCCATTAGCTGAACCTCTGGCACACTTAATAAATTACTCTTTTAGCTCAGGTATATTCCCAAGTGAACTTAAAGTAGCGCGAGTCAAACCCATATTTAAGAAAGGGGACAGTATGGAAATGGGAAACTATAGACCAGTCGTCGTGTGAGTACTTATTTCGTCCATATCCGCTTTTTCGTGGACGGAGAAAACGAGGTTTGAATGTAAAACTGCTGGTACTTTTATCTGTTACAAGGTATCCACCATTTTTGAATTCTATTGTTCAAGTATGGATACAGTATAAGTATTTTCATAATAACAAAACATTTTGCTTTTGTATTTCCCCCAGAACAGGGCACTCATTGTTGGATATGGACTACAGCTCCTGACAAAAATGAATAAGTTTTTAGTACTTATTTCGTCCATATCCACTTTACTCTTATTTTGATCGTATTAGGTGTACCTTGGATAATAAGTTATATATTTGATGACTAAGAAGTACAAGGAACTTGATTTGGCATAAACAAAATTATTTTTGATCAATTTATTAATGTGTAAGCATATAAAATTAAATTAAAAAAAAAATTAAAAATTAAAAAAATGCTTTAATATGCAAACAAAGACCAAAACATTAGTTATAATTACAGTATTCACTGATAAAGATGTTGTAATCATTAGGCGATTGATTAGGTTCCTTTACAAGGCACTTCTTGGAAACCATAGTTATTGTCATTTTAGCGTAGGCGAGGGACATTATAGAAGTTCCTAGTATTTAACTGGGACACGTTGAGAGTGAGGAGAGTGGGAGGAACCCACACCACGAGGAAGGGCCAGTGATGGACCTGTGCAGCTACAAAAATGACATAGATCCTGGCTCTGAAACTATGAACACACGTCTCATAACTGTCGGTGAAAAGGATAGGGTGCGACAGGGGTAAGGGTTAGGTTGCCATTTGGGCATAAGCAAAGGACAAAAGAGACAGAAATAATGAGTGAGATATTATTTGTTATACACAAGACCCTCATTGCAGGCACCGGTCACCACGAGGAGAAGGAACTACCTCGACTGGAATTAATTGCTTGCAATGTAGCCTAATATTAAAATATTACATGGCAAAGAACTACACAAGAAATTATATTAATGATCTGATTACAAATTTGTTTTTATTAATAAAACGATTTCAAAGTTTTAAGTTTAAACTTACAAAAAAGTAATTACAAGTACAAGTACACACAAAATTCCAAAGGTTATTATCCCCGCTTATTATATTAACAATATTAACAAGCGAAATGATTAAAATTAAAAACATACTCCAAAAATAGCTTCTCTCATTCTTCGATTGGATATTTATGACACGTTTGAAGAACGAATAATTTTCGAAGTCTCCGGTCACACGTCACCCCCCCCCCCTCCAACCCCCCCAGGAATGATCGCTACTCTCAAAACGGATTGTCTATACAAACTCAGCCCACTCGCAATCCCTTCCGCAGTCCGAGCAATTACTGATGAGTAGAGTACAGTTTTACGTTTATAGGACTTTTATATTAGAAATAGATCACATTTCCGTAAGTACAATTAAAATAAAACATGTTAATATTGTGCCCGTACTCCTTCAAATAAATTATTTGACGATGATGACGGACCTCCCCCTCCCCCTCCCACCCGCCTCACAGTTTACGTATGCAGGCATAATAGTTTTTGTATGACTGCTTATACTACTGTTCATCCCGCCAACTTTATATTTCCACTTCGGGCACTGGTCAGGCCTAGTCAGTAGACCTAGGCCATTGGGTTTAAATGCCTAGGTCCTATATCTAGGGTTAATATAAGGTTTGTTTATGAACAAGCTCAATAACTTACAGACCCTAGGCCTAGAAATATCAAAAAGACAAACTCGTTCCCTGAAATCCAGTTCATTGGGCAAGTACGGTGCTAGAGATGACACCAGATATTGGGATAAAAACAAGCTCACAACGCAGAACACACGAATGGAAAATCCTATGAATGCAATCGCAACTGTTCGTAGCGGCCGGCCGATCAATCCCGCGCTTCTGGTTGGCTGTACAATGTTTCTTTCGCGGCATGTGGATATGGCTCAAATAAGTACTGACATTTATACCAACCTCGTGGATATGGATCAAACAAGTACCGAGATAATCGACAATAATAGAAAATTTCATCCAGAGATTGCGGAAATGGATTAAATACGCATTGACAATATGCAATACCATAACAACTCAAAAAAAGTGAAAAGTGGATATGGACGAAATAAGTACTCACACGACGCAGTGTCTAATTTAAATGCTTTCTCTAAGATCTTTGAAATGGCCATGAACGACAGAATAACCAAATTTTTTGAAAACAACAATCTTATCGCCAAAGACCAACATGGATTCAGAAAGGGGCGATCAACTGAAACTGCAATCGGGGCCTTGACCGATACAATACTTACTGAAATGGACCATCGCAAATATGTGCTGGCAATGTTCATGGACCTATCAAAAGCCTTTGATTGTGTTGAATATGATATCCTCATAAATAAACTGTACTCATATGGAATTAAGGGAATCGCATTACAATGGATATATTCCTATTTACATGGGCGAAGACAATTTGTTAACTTACTGGATAGGGATACACACACGGAGGTAAGATCAGATGAGATAGAAATCAAAATTGGAGTTCCTCAGGGGTCAATTCTAGGGCCAACCTTCTTTAATATGCAAATTAATGACATGCCACAATCAACCACAAATGGGCAGGTGATACTGTATGCAGATGATTCAACCACCCTTCTAGCAGACACAGATATTTCACAACTAGAAATTAATGGTTTCATATCATTCAGTGAAATCGCTCAGTGGCTGAAGCCAAACAATCTGATACTAAATATAAAAAAAACTAACTGTATGATCTTTCAGACTGGGGAAAAAAAATGAATCAGCATAATATAAACATATGTACTGGAAATGGAGCAGGTATAGAGCAAGTAAAGTCTACTGAAATACTTGGAATATACTTAGACGAATATTTGACTTGGGATGTGCACGTTGACCACCTTGCTAAAAAGATAAGCTCGAACCTATATGTATTCAGAAAATTAAGGGTGTATAAGGATCAAGGACTTCTAAAAACAGTTTATTACTCACTGATTGAAACACATCTAAGTTACGCAATAATTGTATGGGGGAATTCTTCTAAGAAAAATACAGATAGACTCTTTGTCTTGCAAAAGAGGGCGATACGAATGATAGCCAATCTTAAACCCAGAGAATCCTGTCGGGGGCACTTTAAACAACTAAATATAATGACGTTACCAAGCTTGTATATGTACAAAACAATACTATACCTAAAGCTACATAAAACAGATACTCTAAAAAACAATAATATTCATAAGTACAATACAAGAGGAAGGAAGGATATGCATATACTACCTCATAATCTATCAATGTACGAAAAAGGGCCAACCTATACGGGAATAGTACTGTATAATAGGCTGCCAGATAATGTCAAGGATATTGACTCGGTGGAGAACTTTAAGGGACAGTTAAAGAAGTTTTTTATAGATCAGGAATTCTATACAGTGGATGAATACCTTAAATTAAGGAAAACCCTTTCACAGCCAAAAGACAACAAACTCTAGACCCTGCTTTAACCAAATTTAGGCCTAAATCGGACTGGGAGCCAGACCCCCTACCACCTGATCACCCGCTTGAAGTTTTCACTCATCACCTTCTAGCCAAAGTATCCTCCCCGGACTTTGCAGATAGGCTACCCACCAGCACTAACCTCACGCCTACGCATCGCAAAGCCATCAACTCCTTACGTAACAACAGGGAGATCATCATCACTCCAGCGGACAAAGGCTCCACGATCGTCGTCCAGGATGTCGCAGCTTATATCACTGAGGCTGACCGGCAACTGTCGGATACTACAACCTACCGACTGCTCAAGGAGGACCCTACCAACTTACACCTCAAGAAAGTCTCCGACTTCCTAACCACCCACGTAACACATCAAGGCCTTAACGACAAGACAATCATAGCCCTCACACCGGATACCATACGGACACCTGTATTCTACTTGCTTCCGAAGATCCACAAACAAGGGAATCCAGGCCGACCCATAGTCTCCAGTTATAGTTCACCAACTGAGAGGATTTCCGCTTTTGTTGACTACCATCTCCAGCCGCTTGTTGCCAACCTTGACTCGCACATCAAGGACAGTTACGACTTCCTCGAGAAACTCCACCAACTCGACACGCCACTACCACCAGGCTCGCTATTGGTCACCATTGATGTCACGTCATTATACACTAATATCCCGACCACACAGGGATTAGCCGCCCTAGAACACTTCCTTAGAACCCGGCCACCCGGCACCAAACCAGACGCCCCGTTTCTCACAGAACTTGCGCACATGGTCCTCCGTCTCAACAACTTTCGGTTCATGGAGCGCCACTACCTGCAAACGAAAGGCACAGCCATGGGCACCAGAATGGCCCCCTCGTATGCCAACCTCTTCATGGGCAAACTAGAGAAGCAGTTCCTAGCAACCCGTGACCATCTGCCCTTGTGTTTCTTCCGTTTTATTGATGACATCTTTATGGTATGGCCCCACGGCCAAGCACTACTAGACGTCTTCCTCACGGACCTCAACAATGCCAGTGTGTTACGCTTCACTTGGGAATCGTCATCATTGCACGTCGCATTCCTTGATGTGGATGTCTATTTAGAATCGGGCCGGCTGAGGACTGATGTTCACTTCAAACCCACCAACAAGCAGCTGTACCTTCATCACGACAGCTGTCACCCTACATATACCAAACGAGCACTACCCTACTCCCTAGCAGTGAGAGGCCAACGTATCTGCTCAGATGGTAATGATCTTGCCAAGTATTGCGAACGCATTACCAACGCCTTTGTGGCTCGAGGCTACGACAAGACCACCGTCCAACAACGCATCAATAGACCAGCGAGGCAGGCCATCCCGCCGCCCAATGATGTTATACCTCTAGTCACACAGTGGCACCCAGGACTACAGGCACTCAATGGTATAATGAAAAGTGGCCTTCACATTTTAACATCCTCCACTAAGACCCAAGATCTTGTAAAATCCTTGCCTAGAGTAGCCTTCAGACGCCCCCCGAACATTGCGGACCTAGTGGTCAGGAGAGACTGCCGCATCAGGGATGCTCCTGAAAATGAACCAGCAGGTTCCTACCCTTGCCAAGGAGGTAACGGTTGCTTGACGTGCCCAATTCATCAACCTTCCACCACGTTCAGTGCCCAGGCCACCGGCAAGACATACCCAATAAGGCAACACAACACCTGCCAAACCACCAATGTAGTCTACCAACTGAACTGCAACCACTGCCCTGCCGAATATGTTGGCCTAACTAAGAACTCGCTTAGGTCACGGATGAACGGGCACAGGCAAGACACAAAAAACCTGACCATGGACAAACCGGTGGCTCAACATGCGGCATCCCATAACCTGGCATTCAATGGATGTTTCAACACCAGAGTGATAAAATCCCTCCCAGCCAGCTGCAACCCAGGCGAACTAAGACGGTGGGAGTTGGCCCACCAGTGGATCACTAAATCTAGGTTGGCTCCCAACCTAAACATCCGTTAGTGATAGCCCTCTCCCCCTCTCACCTCCCTGCCACCACACCCCCCAACAGCGCCTTGTAAATATTGTACATATATATATATATATATATTTTAGTCTAGTTTATTATAGTTGTTTAGTTGACTAGAGTAGTTGCAGTAGCCATTCTTCTCTCGAGTGAGCAAGACCTCGGTCGAAACGTCTCGTTATATTTTGTATTATGTCTTCATGTGTACTTCAAACTCGCAAATCCGTCATCTTACTACACGAAGGTAAGCTGTTGGATCCTTTCCTCACTTAATATACTAAATCCTAAGTAAGCTTATAACATATGAGACGTCTGTTATGTGTACAGTATTTATATTGTAAATAATCTATAATGTTAGTTTATAGACTTTATCACTTGACTGATTTTTGACGTGACATGTACCATGTGAATTAGGAAGGTTGCACTATGGATGAGTGTAAGTAATGATGCAACCTCTGAACTTTGTTGATATTGTGTAGCAACTCTCATGCCATAAGTAAAAGTTATTACGTTTATCACTTACAATTTACAAATGTATCGGCATGCACTATTCGGTAAATCAAGAATGTTATACTGTGTATGAAGGTGTATACTATCTAGTATCTGTTGATGAATGTAGTGACTCAATTAAGTTGATATTGTAAAGCTCCTAAGTACAAATATGTAATGTACTGTTACTTAAAGTGTAATGTTACTTTTACTTTTTATATTTTACAAATGTATTAGTGTGCACGATTCTGTAAATTAAGAATGGTTTTCTGCGGGATGAATTTCACAGTTGATGGATGTATCCGAAGTTGGGTGATATTATATGGAGACTCATGTGCCTTATGTACAACTAATCTGAAAATAATGTATATTATAAGTTTATATCAAATGTATTGACGTGCATTACACAATCAAAAATTGTATAATGATGCAAGACTAAATAAATAAATAAAATAAAATAAGCTTTAGTAAGGTTTATTCAAATTTGTTTGTACATTGTGAGTTTGATTAGCGTAGTACAAAACATAGTTTTATGAGAATTGATATTAAAAAACATTTTTTTTTGTTAGCATTAATTGTGTTTTTCTTTTAGGCACCTTCAACGCTTCTGGGGCGCATCTGGTGACTTCTGGCAGGCTCTCTGGGATCGGTTGGTCGATCTTGTGGGCGAAGATCATTTCACGTTCTGGGTCTGGGGAACTACCATTCTTACGATAGCAGTGTACTGGTTCTTTGGCGGTATTTATACACTGCTCGATGTAACAAACAAACCTGCAGTTGTACGTAGGTACAAGATACAACCAGGAACCAATGAGCCAGTTGACACAAAGCGATTAATGAAGGTAGGGTTTAATCTATGTCTTCCAAGGGCGCTTACGTATACGGACCTGATCCGATTAACTCGATCAGTAGTCTTCTCTCGCTCTTCTCTCCGAGAGAGAGAAAGAAAGAGTTAGGCCCCTACTGATCGAGTAGCTTGGATCTGGTTCACGTAAGTAGCAAAAGTAGTTAGATTACTAATAGTTAGGGGTGTGTATCGATAGTTTTATTTTAGTGAGTTTTCGTTTTGAATTTGATTTGGTTTATTGAATAAAAGTTATTACTGTACCAGTATTTCAAGGTTTTATTCGCATGTCATATATTTTAGATAATAAAAAAGAAAGAAAAAGATTTGTTTTTAAGAAATGCATTGTTTTTTTTTGTTATTTATTAAGCATTAGGTTTTAAAACCTTTGGTAGATATATAGTTACAAGGGTTTCAAGTAACAACTATGAACCACAACCCTATCAACCATAATATCGTAAGTTTCAGCTTCCTATAGTTTATGCCTTTGTGGGTTTGTTCTAGGTGATTGGCTGGGTGGTTTTTAACCAAGTTGTGGTTGGTTTACCACTGGCGTATGTCAGTTACATGTTAATGCAATGGCGAGGCTTTCCACCGATCAGAGAGCTGCCTACATTTCACTGGGTCCTTGCTGAAATGGCTGTGCACATACTAATGGAAGAAATAGGATTCTATTACTCACACAGGTACCGGATAGTTTGCTTAACCAACCATGGAACACTTTTGTTGGAACTGACTTATAGTTGTGTTTTATTTGGGTACACAGATTTACCCTACAAGGAACATTCCTGTAATGTATCTGGAGGTGGAAGGAAAAGCAAAACAATATGCGAGCACTCCAGTTAGCGCCATGTTTTATTAACTAATTACACTATTCATGTGATTGCGTTATCAGCGCAACGCTGAGCAATTAAAACGTAGGAGTCGGTAATACAGTTTACTACATCTCTCCCCTTTTAGTTGTTTGACTACATGAAATGAAAAGTAAACTTTAGGATTATATGTCAATGACCTCTTCTCAGGTTTCAACTGTTCATTGAGTAGGTATTAGTACAGTAAAGTACTTATGAAACAGAGCTTTAAAAACAAGAAAACTGAAGGTCTTAACTTGGTCTTGACTATACTACAAATAAGTAAATGTCAACTAACACTAGAGCATGGTTAATAGAATAGAATAGTCTTATGATTACTGTTAAAAATCCTTCAACCATGCGGGAGCTTCCCGGTCCCGGCTGGGTCTCGGTAAGTCCTGGTCCTGACTGCGAGCAGGTGATTGTGTAGCTTGCAGCGGAGAGGTTAAGGTTTGGAGTGGAGGGCCTGTGTCTGATGATTCGGCAGGAACAGCCTCACTCTCGGGGTTTGCCTCAGCTCTGTTCTGCGGTCAATATTTCCGTAGGTGACTCACATTTCTGCGGTAGTTCACACCTTGCGGGGAACTAATAGTAACTTCACTGCCGGTGCGACCAGTCACCTCGAAGGGTACAGGGAAGTAGGGAGTTGACAGCTTATTCTGTTTGTCCTGTCGAGCCAGCACTAGGTCTCCCACTGCTATAACGCTGTTTATAGCATGTCTGGTGTTATCACCATACTCCTTCCCGATCTGCTTTTTCACCCGGTCTCGGTCGCGGACTGCTTCATCCAAGTTCGGTGTCGGGTGTAGGGTAGGTAGCTTGTCACGTAGTTCCCTCCCAAACATAAGGAATGCGGTAGTACACCCAGTCACGGTATGGGGAGTTGTGCGATACAAAAACAAGTATTCCCGGAGAGCGTTCTTCATCGTTTGAAGCGCATAAATATCTCGTCCAGGATGTCGATAGTTTTTTCCGAAGTTGTAGTTCTTGTCAGGGCAGCTTCGTAAAACCTGGAGTAGTAGTCCACAGCAACAAGAATGAATTGTCCGTCTGGTAACGGTCCCAGGTAATCGACTGCAATGTCCTGCCAGGGGCGCTCTGGAAGAATGCTTCGTACCATCGGCTCTGGTGGACTGTAGGAACTTACTAGCTGGCACTCGTGACAGTGTTTGCAGAATAACTCGACATCTTTATCGATATTGCGCCACCACGCCTTGGTGCGAAGTTTTTGCTTCATAGCGACAATCCCTGGATGACCCTGATGTGCTAGTTCGAGAACTTGCGCACGAAGTTTCTTTGGAATCAGAAGGCGAGATCCGCGTAGGACGATTGACTCGTAGCAACTGAGCTCTTGTTTGATTAGCTCATAAGTTCTGAGTTCTGCGGGCCAAATATCTGCCGTGAGGCTTTGCCGCAGTTGGATTATTTCTTCGTCACTTTCTGACACTGCTTGTATCTCTTCTAGGCGCATTACTCGAGGTACAGCCTATGTTGCGACCCAGTGTATGTAAGTGTCTTGGATCTCATCAGGTTCTGGATTGCCGTTCTGTTTTGGCTTCAGTAGTCTAGATAGTGGATCGGCTATGTTGGTCTTCCCTGGTTGATACATAACCTTGTAGTTGTAGCCTTGAAGTATTAACATCCATCTCTCTACTCAAGCACACGGTCTCGATTTAGTCCCGAAGATAAATTGTAGGGGTTTGTGATCTGTGACAAGTGTAAATTCGCCACCATAAATGTAGTGGTGGAAACGCTCACACGACCATACAAGAGATAGTGCCTACTTTTCGATATGGCTGAACTTGACTTCTGCATCAGTGAGGGATCGGCTCGCGAATTCGATAATTCGGGGCCCATCTCTCTGTTCCTGGATTAGAACAGCCCCCAACCCATATGGGCTGGCACCCGCAATTACAGTTGTTGGAGCGCCAGGAGTATAGAACCCTAAAGTACTTGTATCAGCTAGCATTCATTGAATGCCTCAGCCTGGTCCTTACCCCATTTGAAGCTCACGTTCTGCTTCAGAAGTCTTCTGAGTGGCTCCGTAACAGTGGAGCAGTTCGGCAAGAACCGGGAACAGTATCCGGCTATTCCGAGGAATGATTTGATCTCTTCCTTGGTTTCTGGAGGTCTAAACTCTTGCACCGCTTTAACCTTACTATGAAGAGGTTTTACTCCTTGCCCAGAAATATGGTGCCCTAGGAAATCAACCTGGGTTCTGCTAATCTCACATTTTCCCGCGTTCAGCGTTAGTCCTTTCTCTAGAAGTGTCTGCAACAACTTAAGAAGTCTACGATCGTGTTCTGCTTGGTCTTAACCATGGACGATCAAGTCATCAATAAATACTTCGACTCCCTCGCAGTCTGCTACCACGGTTTCCATTAGGCGTTGGAAGATTTCCGGGGTGCAATTTATGCCGAAGAATAATCTCTTGAACCGGAACAGGCCTGCAGCACTAACGAAAGTGATTATCTCTCGAGATTCCTTGTTTAGTACTATCTGATGAAACGCGGACTTTAAATCCAACTTGCTGAACACCTTTCTACCTTGTAACTCCGGCATGATATCATTTATTGTAGGGATTACATATCTCTCCCTGACAATTGCTTTGTTAGGTTCGCGCATATCAATGCAAAGTCTGATCTCACCTGACTTGGTTTGACTCGGGACTATAGGTGATACCCACTCGGAGGGGGAGACAACCCTTTCAATGAGGTCTGCTGCAACTAGCTCATCAATCTTAGCCTTGATCGCCGGCTTCAGTTGATGCGGTGCCTTCCTAACGGCTTGTGCAACAGGTGTAACTCCCTCCTTTATATAGAGTTTCAATTCGAAGTCCTTTAGTTTCCCTATTCCTGAGAATAGTGTGGGAAAGTCCCTCTGAATACTATCAAGATTGCATGCTTTTCCACCTAGACCTTTGGACACGTGGTTTAAAGGATTGCCTAGCTTCAGAACACCTAGGTCTTTAGCAGAGATTTTCCCTAGCAAAGGAACTCCCTTCCCTTCTACCACATGGAACACTATGCTTTCACACACTTTAGGCCCAACCCTTATAGTGGTTGTGAATTTGCCAAGCACTTGTAAAGGTTCAGTGCTGGCATAAGCATACAGGGTTTTGTTGGATTCACCGCATTTCCCCGAAATATGGTTTCTCTTGCAGTATTCCCAAGTCTCCTTGTCGAGGATATTACAAGTAGCACCAGAGTCTATTATCATTTCAACTGCGACACCGCCCAGTTCGACGGTAAGCAACTCATCTGGCTTTGTACCTACTGTGAATGTGTAGCCAACCCCTTGCTCTTCTTCTGAAGTGAGGTTGTTCACTCTATTTCTCCCACTGGCATTCTGCTGTGCTGCAGTGGAGGGTTTAGTTTGATTTTTTGTTTTACACACCCCTGCAAAATGGCCATCTTTACCGCATTTATTGCAAGTTTTCCCCTTTGCAGGGCATTTCGCATCACTTGCTAAGTGCCTGGAAGAGCCACAACGGTAACACTTACGTTTTTGTTGAATTTCCCTCCTTCTCGCTCAGCCGAGCAGGCAATTGCGTTCACGCTCGCATGGAGACTGTCGTCCACGCCAGACGCTGACAGCGGTGGGTGGCGTACGGATTGCGTCACCTCGCATGGAGACTGTTGTCCACGCCAGACGCGGACAGCGGTGGGTGGCGTACGGATTGCGTCACCCCGCATGGAGACTGTCGCCCACGCCAGACGCTGACAGCGGTGGGTGGCGTACGGATTGCGTCACCTTGCATGGAGACTGTCGCCCACGCCAGACGCTGACAGCGGTGGGTGGCGTACGGATTGCGTCACCCTGCATGGAGACTGTCGCCCACGCCAGACGCTGACAGCGGTGGGTGGCGTACGGATTGCGTCACCCCGCATGGAGACTGTCGCCCACGCCAGACGCTGACAGCGGTGGGTGGCGTACGGATTGCGTCACCCCGCATGGAGACTGTCGTCCACGCCAGACGCGGACAGCGGTGGGTGGCGTACGGATTGCGTCACCTCGCATGGAGACTGTCGCCCACGCCAGACGCGGACAGCGGTGGGTGGCGTACGGATTGCGTCACCCCGCATGGAGACTGTCGCCCACGCCAGACGCTGACAGCGGTGGGTGGCGTACGGATTGCGTCACCCCGCATGGAGACTGTCGCCCACGCCAGACGCGGACAGCGGTGGGTGGCGTACGGATTGCGTCACCTCGCATGGAGACTGTCGCCCACGCCAGACGCGGACAGCGGTGGGTGGCGTACGGATTGCGTCACCCCGCATGGAGACTGTTGCCCACGCCAGACGCGGACAGCGGTGGGTGGCGTACGGATTGCGTCACCTCGCATGGAGACTGTCGCCCACGCCAAACGCGGACAGCGGTGGGTGGCGTACGGATTGCGTCACCTCGCATGGAGACTGTCGCCCACGCCAGACGCGGACAGCGGTGGGTGGCGTACGGATTGCGTCACCTCGCATGGAGACTGTCGTCCACGCCAGACGCGGACAGCGGTGGGTGGCGTACGGATTGCGTCACCTCGCATGGAGACTGTCGCCCACGCCAGACGCGGACAGCGGTGGGTGGCGTACGGATTGCGTCACCTCGCATGGAGACTGTCGTCCACGCCAGACGCGGACAGCGGTGGGTGGCGTACGGATTGCGTCACCTCGCATGGAGACTGTCGCCCACGCCAGACGCGGACAGCGGTGGGTGGCGTACGGATTGCGTCACCTCGCATGGAGACTGTCGTCCACGCCAGACGCGGACAGCGGTGGGTGGCGTACGGATTGCGTCACCTCGACCGCCCGACTGATCTCGAGCGCCTGGTTCAAAGTTAATGCGTCTCCTACCTTCAGCAAGTGCCGCCTGACGTCACTGAGAGAGCACATTTCTCCAAGTTGGTCGAGGATGGCATCCTCGACCCGTGAACCAAAATTACAGTACTTACTATGGCCCTGTAGGCGCGTAACAAACTGTGCAACAGTTTCACCCGAAGCTTGCTTCATTGCTCGAAAAACTTGTCTCTGGTGAGCAAAGCACGTTTGTGGCTGGAAGTACTTTTGCAATGTCGCTCTACATGCATCATACTCGAGCGATAGGTCGTCATGTTCTACCTGTGACTCGGGCAATGTGAACCATATGTCTTGCACACACTCTCCCCCGAGATGAAGTAAAAGAGCCTTCTTCCGCTGGGCTCCGATGACACCCTTTGCGAGAACGAAGAGTTCGAACTATCTCAGCTTTCTGTCCCATTTAAGTGACGCAACACTGGTATCGACACTAGGCACGAACGGCTTGATAGACGCGCTATCAGAGTCCATCGCGAACCGTATTGAAACTTCGCGGCAACCGAATTAAATCACGACAAAACACGCACCATGCACTCGCAATATCGCCGAACACCTTATAAATTGATCCTCGTTGCCATTGTAATGTATCTGGAGGTGGAAGGAAAGGCAAAACAATATGCGAGCACTCCAGTAAGCGCCATGTTTTATTAACTAATTACACTATTCATGTGATTGCGTTATCAGCGCAACGCTGAGCAATTAAAACGTAGGAGTCGGTAATACAGTATACTACAATTCCCCACATGGAACAAGTCCCACATTTTGCAGTCCCGAAGATAGCCGAGCGGTGCTGCGTTGCCAATGATTTTGGTAGTAGTTATACACTTGAAATTTAAACATACCGCGCTTTGTGCGAAACTAACCCGTTACATTTGGCAATGCAGCACCGCTTGGCTATCTTCGGGACTGCAAAATGTGGTGATATTCCATGTGGAGGATGTTCCTTGTGGGGGTAAATCCACGCTCCCCTTTATTCTAGTCTCCAACAATTTAAGCGTTATAATACCATCACGTTTGCTACCCTTGTAGTAGCCTATTTTAGTAGGGTTTGTGGAAAGTAGATATTTGTTTACATAGTTGATTACATCTAATTTAAATACTACATAATATAATTAAAGTAAAAACATGTATAGTTGATTGCATACATTTGAGTGACTTGCATTTTGCGTTATTATAAACAAATTGACACCCTTTAAAATACATAGGGATAGAATCTAACAGCTTACCTAAGTTAGTCAACGAATTTTCGAGTTGAAAGTTGATATTGAAGACAAGACGTTTTGACTTGAGGTCTTGATCTCTCAGAAGAAGATGGCTACTACTACACCTCTTGTTATTTCCGTATTGTGTGTATTCAACTCTAGATGTGTGCTGTTACTTGAAGGTAAGCCAACGCCACCACCCACGGTCATAACCAAGTATGTAGGCCTACTTAAAGCAGAGGGCACTCAAGATACGTCTGAGGAAGGGACAAGATGTAGGCCTACACACTTAGGGTCAAATGCATAGTTGTTCCTCACGTGTACCTCTCTTCTCTTCTCTTCTCTTCTTCTTCTTCTCTTATGCCCACATGGACACATTTATGTCATCATGCGTCTCGCCAACCAATAGAGACAAGCCTCCTACTCCCTCCTGTCCAGCCCTCCTGGCATTCCTTCGTTGTGCTCTTTCAGTATCGAGCAATGGAATAGATGCTGCCTGTCCTGTATGCAATTCCCACAGAGCTTGCATGTACTGCTCTCTGCCAACCCCATTCTATGCAGGTGCGTTGCTAGTAAGTCATGGCTAGTATCTAGTCGGAACTGTGCTGTCGTTGTCCTTCTTCGATACTGATCCGTTCTTCCTTTTTTCCTTCCTTTAACTAGCTCACTCCGCATTTTATTCTTGGCTTTCTCTTTCCAGGCTTCTTGTACTACCGAGTTGCTGGCCGATCTCAAGTGTGCCTTGGCTGATCTGTATGATGTTTTCTTTATAAATTGTTTGGCTCTAGTTCCCATTTTAGCAACGAAATCCGCTTTCTCATTGCCATTTATGCCGCAGTGCGCTGGAATCCACTGTAGACGTGTATAGTACTATCAGCCTTTATTAATCTTAGAATTTTTATTTTGCAGTCTCTTATTTCCGTGTCTACTTCTTCTTTACTTATTGTGGCCTGGATAGATGCTCTCGAGTCTGTTAGTATCACCACCTTCCTTTCTATATAATGCTCGATCCTCTCTAAAGCTTTGCTTATTGCTCTCATCTCCCCATCATAGTTACTTCCATTTGATCCTGCCGGGAATGAATCTTCAAACTCTCTACTGTATAGGCCTACTCCTGCATTTCTCTCTCCAGGTGTTGCCGATCCATCCGTATAGGCCTATATATGTAGCCATTCCTTTTCTTGGTATTCTTTATGTAAGAATCTTAGTGCCATACTTCTCATATGCTCCTCTTGGTAGTTCTTCTTCTTCTCTTGTAATCCTTCAATTGTTAGTTTGTGGGATATTTCCAATGATGTCATGTGGATATTTGGCTTTACTATTTCCTGTCAGAAATCATCCCATCCTCAACTCAGCCTTTCCCCAGACTCGTCCAACCGCCAATCACAGAGCAGTCCACATGGCAATGCTGCTCTGTGATTGGTGATTGGGCAAGTCTGAGGAAAGGCTGAGTTGAGGAATGACTATGCGTTTGACCCTAAGGGTTATTTTGGTGTTTTATTTTAATATATCTACCACTCGTCATGTAGATATTTTCACATGTTATAAATAATATAACCTTTACTTGCTATATAAATCTTTAGGCCCAAATAAACTAAACTAAATCGTTTTAAACAGGTCACCTTATAATCGTCTGCCTCCGCCACAATTAATTTGTCTTCCACATTGTTTGCACAGGTTGCTGCATAGTCGTTACCTCTACCGATACATCCACAAGCGTCATCACGAATGGACTTCTCCCATAGCCGTAACGGCCATCTATTGTCATCCGATAGAACATATCTTCTCTAACTTGGTACCACCTCTACTGGGTGTGTTCCTTGTGGGTTCTCATGTGGCCACTGCCTGGCTTTGGTTCTCCATTGCAATCCTCTCCACACTAAACGCCCACTCGGGTTACCATCTGCCGTTCTTCCCGTCGCCAGAAGCTCACGACTTTCACCATCTCAAGTGAGTACGACTGCTTATACCACATTTGCCCTTCAAACCGGTTTACTCAAAACTAGGGATGGGCGCACTTTGGTTTTTGACTTTTCGAACTAAACTCGAATTTCTGAACTAAAAAAGTTCTGAACTTCGAACTCGAACCGAGGTTTTACAAATTGGTTTGAAAACTTAAATATTGTACAAATTCAGGAAGAAAGGGAAGTTGTTACAACTGGAAGGACTGAGTTGTAAATGAATAGGCAGACAGACCACATAGCCTAATCCTTTTGAAGTTGTTTCTAAATATTTATTTGAATAGTAAATATAATACAGTTTATTAAAGTAGGCTTTCATTAAAAGCATTCTGATTAAATCTGGGTGGAGATGGATTGGTGGAGATTTTTTATATTTCGTTGCTTAGCCTACTATTTATCGTGTTTTACAAGGACTACGCCTACACTCAAGAACAGTTTTCAAGTGCATTTTCATGGAAAAGTTCGGTTCGAGTTTTACCTATTATAAGTTAAAAAATGTATTTTTAATGATAATAAATAAATTTAAAAAAAAATCTTAAATCATGGACATTGTAGAACTTTAAAATTCAAATTCGAACCCAACCGAGCTTAAAAAAAGTTTGGTTCGAGTTTGGAATTCTGAATGTTCGTCCATGCCTACTCAAAACAGTTTGATGTTTTTCCGTACAGGCATATCACAGAAAACTTGCCAAAATGGTTTGGAAGCGAATCCAGCATGGCCATCAAATACTAGCGTCTGCCATGTTCGGAGCTCACACTTCTATCACCTATTATATCACCTAAACGTGTAAATCTTAGGAACGGGGCCGACTATCGTTAATCGATCGACAATTCGACAATGTGGACATGCAGCAGATTTCCGAATCCTTCCCAAAGTGATGCCGTCGGTGTGTTTTCAGATTTACGCAGTGTTTCGGAATGCTGGGCGTGTTAGACCGACTTCACGGGACCGACACTCTGTTCCGTAACTCTGGTATGTACGCGCGACACATCATGATGCTGAGTTTTTTGCCCGCCAGAGAAGCCTTCCCAGATCCGGCTAAATCCTGCAAAACCAAGTAGTCAAATGACAGCCTTTTGGTTGCACTAGAAGGTTGTGGACTTGTAAAGAGTGATGATAAATTTATGAACTCGTGATGTGAATGAAACGATGTTGGCATCAACTAGACGTGGTATTCAACATTTCTGTGCAAGAGAAGATTTTTTATCCAAGTAAACGTTTTCGTCGTGAACGTATGGATTGAATACAGAAAAAGAACTCTGGGTGTTTTATTTTTTAATGCAGTTTTTTTATTAACCCATACATAATTTTATGAATCTTTAAATTTGCATGTTATCCCGTTAGATATTCTAATCGCATTTGTTGCCACGTTTGGGGTTTGATGAAACAATGTGCGAACCTTTCACTGAAGCAATACATTAAAATTATCAAATTTCCTTGGCATGTTTGAAATTCTAAATATACTAGTACTATGTTAAATGCATTTATACAAATTCTAAACTGTTATTCCATCTCATCTTCTAGTGCTGCTACTATTTGCTATTATAGATGGGCCTGGTAGTTATCATACATAATTGTTCAAATTGCTTGTAATTCTAGGTAGAGCTACATAATATTCTTGTCTTTCTAGTAATACTCTGTAATAATGACGTGGTCAAAAGTAACAAGACTATACTGTATGTTGGACAGTGTTGGGGCGAGAACTTTTAAAAAGAACGCGTTCCCGAGAACGCGTTCTTTTTTTGTGAACTTTCCAACGAACTTACTCTTTTTTCAAATGAGTGAACTTGAACTTTCAAAAGTTCTTTTTGAGAACGAACTTTTCAATTTTAGAAAGTTCTTTTGAAAGTTCATTCTGTTCGATGATTGAGCATCTGTCAACGCGCCGTCGAGGAACACGCGAATCGTTTTCGGTTCTCCTTCAGCTGATTTTAAAAAGCTACCGGCCACCATTCATGGAGTAGAATTACAATATTCAAGTCTGGCCGTTCAAACTCTACCCACCACAAGATGTTAGATCACTCGGTCGAGATAAGTGGGTCTGCAAGTGCAAGTGCCCAAATACCAGAAGTAATGCGACACGATAATTGGGCGGGAGGAAACGACTCTACGTGGAACTCCATTCACTAATCAAAACGCAAGATTGAAACATTTCTAGAGCCAGTGTAAATTCTCAAGAGGAACAGATTTCTCGGTTGACTAATGGATTTGTTGTTATAGGGTGTTTGTGTCACAATTCTACTACCGTTTCACTTTATCCTAAAATATGGTGTTACTGATCGCATTGATGGTGCACTGGAGCAGCGCACCATCGTTGGAACCCCTAGAAATGTTTTCAACTCGAGTCTATTGAAGCAAAATTCGAGAAAAAATATGTCTGGAAATACTAACATTCTTCGACCAACAAAGGGGACAAATTAGCAGCTTAGCAATGAATGTTATCTTCCGAGTGGGTACCGTCTGATTGTCTGAACGGCCAGACTTCACTTCGTTTATTTCCGGTAGACTCCGCCGGTCATCGGTCAGCCTCAAACCCTCACCCCGCGGGAGGTTGGAATATTATCTTTACATTCTGTACTTCACTTCAGTTCCCTACATCAGACACGTAATGCATGTTTTTCTTCCTATTTAAGCAATACAAGGCAATCGATTATTCGCATGACTGTTAATACAATGTGGTGACACTTTTTCACAAAAGAACTTTTAAAAGAACTTAGTTCATATTTTAGACGAACTTGAACTTTTCAAAATTTTAGGTTTTGAAAAGAACTTGAACTTTATTAAAGTTCATTATTTGAGCTGTGAACTGAACTTTTAGAAAGTTCATTTAAAAAAAGAACTGCCCCAACACTGATGTTGGAAGTAATGAAATATTTTCAGCATTTACATTTTTTTATAACATGAAGCAGGTACTTACATTCTGATACGTAAGCCATGTTTGGTTTTCATTTGAATGTGAGTAAATTGGTGATCTAGGGTCTATATCAGCACTCGAATCATTTATCCATCAGCCAGATATGTAAACAAAATGCTTTGGGTGACTACTGACTACATGTGAATATTGTAGGTAAGCGTTGAAACCACTTGGTTGGTTGTAGTAGATGCGATTATAATGAAATCCTGTGCAAATATGCCATGCAAATATTATATTATTTCATATTTGAGATGAGAGCACAAGTATTCAAATACATTTTATTTTAATGTTTGTATACTCTTCAAAATAGTAGTTGTTATTTTAGTGTATTCTTTGATAATTCTTGCTGTGGTGTTAAAATAGCGCATGCTTACTTACTTACCATGTCTTTAATATAAACTTGAGTTGCTCAACCTAACATACTATGTATTTGAACCTAGTATGCATGAATAAAGGGACGCAAAAACACTTAGTTATATTTGGGGAAAGTAGAAATGAGACCAACAGCTCACCTGCAACATATTAGTTGGCCACGTAACAAGTAGAACACATCACATGAAGTATAACAAATGTCCAAAAGTTTCAGCCTAAACGGCCTTGGTGACTCGACTATTGGAGGGTTACTGACACTTATTTACCCTATTTACACTCAGCATACACTTAGCAATCAAGTTATAGCTTGACCAGTGTACAACAAATATACACTTTGGAATTAATTCCATCTACAGTAAGGCACTGACTACTAAACTAACTACTATAATAAGAGCAACAAACATGGAATGATAAATTTAGCATATGTACACACAAAATAACCTTGTTTCTGTTCAATGACGGTTGGTGGTTGCAACTTGTTTTAATGCGTATAGCAACCTATTTCACACTGCTATATACATGTGCATTTCATTTATCATTGTGCTTATATGGGCTGGCAGCTTTCTATATAGTCATGCTTGTTATGTTGCCTGTTCTTGTCTGTTGATAGTCATGTACGGGATTTGCAGTATTTTATACTTGTTTCTGCATTACTTTGGATTGTTATAACTTGACAATTTTTCTCTCTGTTTTGTAATGTTAATTTGTATATTATCATATTATTTTGGGCATCATTAAATTAGGCCAACCCTACTGCATTGTAGCCTAGTCATATGCTGCAAAGCAAGTTTAGTATGACATTTGATGGCAGCCAGGACCTGATAATTAATTAACAACTAAAACAATGGTGAGTTAGACACCAAACAATTTCATTTGGAGATTTAGGCCTACTTTGTTTTAGTGGGATTTTAGTTTTAAAGAAAAACTCTAAGTACAGCATTTCCCAAACCACGGCTCGTGGGCTTGGTCATGAAAGATCAGATAAATAACCTCGTATACGCTTACTCGACTTCTGCACTTTTGAATGATTTCCCGGCTTTTACTCGGAAATAAAAGTTTAACCCAAAACTCCATATAAAGCCAAGCTTTAACCCTCGTCAGATTTCCAGCTAAAATAGGTTAAAAATATTAAAGTTATTATTAGAACATACTAAACATATCATTGTTGCTTAACCCGGGTTGTTACTTAAAGAAACGAGAAAAACCGGGTCGCGAGCTTTCAAGTTTGGGAAACGCTATTCTAAGATATACATAATCTGAATTGAACAAAATTAGTTTCTCATATTTTGTCTACTTGACACTCACACCTGGTATATGACGTGGTGCTAGTTTCTTTTGACACTTGTTTTAAGAATATTTTATGAAATACCACGAGCTTTTGTATGTAGTAAAAAAGACATACAGTAGGCAGAAGGCATACAGTAATTTGCACCGGACGACATTAGTGACCTTTTAGGTTGTATCGAATTGACCCCGGTTCATGTGCAAAGATCATGTATGATTCCTTGCTTTGAGGAATACCACACTCACCATATCTACTAAATGTGAGGTGAAATAATGGATGTGGATGGAGAACTTGGCCTTGGCTTGTGAAAACTTGGTGTCAAGTGGTTAAATAAAGTTTGTTTGCTCATAGTAGAAAATGTAAATTTGTAGTGTGTATTTGCTTTTTCTATCACTGTAGGGATATGTCAATTATTAGATATGCTACACACTATATATAAGCTTTAAGGTAATGTATGTACAACTAAAGTTACAGGAACTAGAATTGACAACTACTAGACTCTTTCTATTGATATGAAATTATTATTTTCAGAATGGTTGTTTGTTATTGACTTGCATTATTTTTACTGGCTGTATTTTTCCTTTCAAATGGAATTTGAAGTAATCTAGGGGTACCCAATTGAATTGATCCAATGGAACAAACTAGTACTACTAGTAACTAAGTTTATGACAAATCACAGAACAACGTAAGGGTGTGTTTTTTTTGTGACTAAAGAGATCTAAACTTTTGCTTGCAGATTTTTCAGTAACAAAACCATGTTGCACATCTGTGATAATTTACGTCTTACTAGAAGATCCATAAGTTGACTTCTTATGATGCTGGATGTTTGTTTTGTCCATCTTTTTTCACACACTTCAAGTAAATATTCTTCCTTGGATTATTTCAGTTTTTTCTCCTTAAATCTATTTTTAGCGTGATGTCAATTGTAACAAATCTTTTTCTTTGCCGATTGACAGATGAAATGTAGCTCCAATTAACGTTCTCGTTCAGATCATCTGAATCTGACTACAAGGTGCCATTATCGTTGTCAATGTTAATATATTTTAACAACTTTCACATAAACACAAAGTTTGTACATCAAAACATTTTAATCTTCATGTATGTGGCAGGAAAGCCAATATCATAGGTTGTGCTGATAGGAAATCAAAGATTAAGCTAAGTTTTCAACTTCAATACCGCCCATATATTCTTTATGGTGTTGTACATTAATTGATTATATGTGTATATTATATAATGTCAGGATTAAGCATGTCTAGATTCTCTTTGGACCGAGTAAGGTGGCAAAAATGTTGAAATCAAACTTTAAAATTGAAACTTAAGTGCATAGGTTGATGTGTGGTGATTCGAATGTTCATTAGCAACATAAATTGTTGATGCCAACTTCAACTGCATGCAAGATAAATGAAGGGAGTATATTTTCCTAAAGGCTAACATTTACAACAGATTTTTCCACTTTCTCTCATAGTGTAAGCATCCTGGCTGAATCACTTAGCAGTTATCAGTCTCCTAACTAGCTAGTAGCTATATTATTGTACAGCTACTAATGTTAATTTGTTTTTCTGTTTTAATTCTAGTCTATGATAAATGTATTTTTATATTGTTGACCAGTACAGTATACAATTGCACAGTATTTTGTAGGTAGGTATTACTTATCGACTACTGTAAGACTTCTTTATTGTGTGAAATTCTCTACATTCGAGATGGTCACTCATCAGAGTGCTACATCAGCACAACTAATTCAGCTGGCTCAAACCAAAAACATAAACAAATCGAATGTTAAATGATAATGTCTAGGTTTAACTAACATTGTTTTGCAGAGTTTTATGTAAGAAAAACTTAATTTGCAGTTGAAATTTGACTTAATTTGACTCATCAATATCATTGGTCCTGGTAAGTTTTTGTGGGCCAAGTTTGCCAAGTATAGCTACATTGTTTGCTCTTATTGCCTATGTTGATAAAATGCTGACATTTAAGGTTTAAGAGTTTGGTGCATTTTTATAAACACCTCACGATTAAAAACTTATGGCTTAAATAAGGCCTCATGCTATACAACCCCATCATCATAAATAAATTATCTTGAGTTGAACCCAACACTGGTTATTTTATACGAATCTTTTTTTATAGTTGGGTTGGTTGTTTAAAAAAAGATAAAACAAAGAAAATTTAAGTTAAAACATTTTTAAGTCATTATTGATATCACTGAACTTCTCAGCAAGTCCAAACTGGAAACTTAAACCTGTTTTAAATTTTAATCAAAAGGTTATTTTTATTAAGGGCAGACTGAGCCAAAAGTAAATAAACATCTCAAGTAAAAACTAAAACAAAATTAAGAGTTTGGTGTATTTTTATAATAAAATCGGATTTTGGTTGATTAAGGAGATCATTTTGAAGAGGTTTCATGGTAGAATACAAGAATCTTTGGTTTGCTATGAAACTGTATACATAGTAGTTAGACTAAAGCTAATTATTTATATTACTATAATAATAATTATATATCCATAATATTCACAATAAAAATATGCACACAAATGTACTGTTTTTCATTGGAGTTTGGAACTATTTAAAATGTCTGTTTTATCTGTTAGTGTTTACAACACCTAAGCTTTAGAACATTCGCCTCACAGTCAATGCAATATTATGTGTACATACAAGGATGTATAATATGTGTGTGTGGGTGGATGTATATATGACTCGAGCTCAGAAGCTATTTAATCTGCCTGGATAATATTATTAAATCGATAGTGGATAGAACACTAACGGATAGGTACGGTAGGGTATATATGTATTTTGTTTTATCCTCAAGCTTATTGTGAATTAGTTGTAGAGATCTTGGTCATGATCTGATACAACTGTGTAGTTGCCACAATTGTATTCTTGTCACTAGCCTTCTATGGCTGTTGCAAAATTACTTATGGAACTAAATAATGATCATGATGATTGCAGCCCATAGTTGCTTAAGTCTCATCAGGGTGTGGCTTATGCCTGCATAATTACTTACAAGAGGGCTTCAATTGCCTCAAGGATGAATAATTTACGTGAGGAAGTAGGCCTACTTTCTCCTTGTCCCTATCATTAGAGCCGAGTAAAACTTGTGTTAGGAAATACAGAAAAACTTCTTTATACAAAATTATGTGTATAACAAACTGTTTTTGAGGTTCCAAAAGGTTCTTACGCATGTAAAGTAGCATCTTTATTAAGAAATGTTCTTTATAACAAAAATGGTAATCTGGCCCCCAAGAATTCATTATAAAGAAGTTTCACTGTAAAACGAAACTGTAGTTATACCCCTAAAAGTGATAATTGTGGACGAGACGTCCTGACAGCATGCTAATTAATAATTATGCATATTTTGAATCTTGTGCGTGAAGCTTCAATCACGAGATCCACAAGATATCTGTGTATTTACAAAATAAATTATAATACCAAAATAACGAAACATTGGCCAAAAATAAATGATAATGTAAGAAAAACGTGAAGAATTTAAAATATCAAATAAATGAATAGGAAGTACTGTGTATGTGTACACGTGTACACATGAATGACTCGTTTTTATTTTAGTGATATTTCTAAATTGACTAAGTTAAATATTTTTTTGTGCTTATGCGCCTCATATAAATAACACTGCCAAATCGCAAAATTTACATTTAAAAAAATTAAATTTGGGAAAAAATAACACCATTTCTTGAGGGCTCTACCCATATTTGGCTCTACCTATCATGTCTAGTCATGGTCATGTTATGTGAGTATCGTAGCTGAGAGTACCGGTCTGTAAAGCCAGCCAACATGGACGTGCATATATGTGTGAACATCCCCCACACAATAGCGCACATGACAAGCCTCATTAAATAACTTAGCTTTTATAAGTTCTTCTTGAGAACGAATGTTTTAATTTCAACAAGTTAATTTGCAAGATCTTCTCGTGGGAAGGACGAGCATCCGTTGACGCACTGCTGTCAACTTAAGGAGCTGTTCTCTGTTCTCGTTCAGCTGAAGGACACGACAAGACTCAAGAAAGTTTAACAACATTACTTCGTTTATATATGGTACAATCTATTATTTATATGGCTTTAAATACAAAATACTGAAACATTTTCCCAAAAGAACTTTTAAAAGCACTTGGTTCATATTTTAGACGATCTTGAACTTATCAAAATTGCCTGTTTTTTAAAGAACTTGAACTTTTTAGAAGTTCATTATTTGAGCTGAAAAGAACTGCCCCAACACTGGAGGTACCCATCAGGTAGTCAAATGCAAATAAAAATATAACCCTGATAAGAAATATGCCAATTAGGCCTATATAATTTATTTCAAAAAAATCAATCTTACATTATTGTATTTAAAATAGTATGCTATCGTATCCCTGTGAATTTGAAACACATTATACAAAGTTCGTGTATTTTTCAAACTGGACATACATTATTTACATGTGTTTTTTTTCATTAGATTTATTTACGTATTACAATTATTAATCACTGCTTTCCCAGCATGTTGTCCCCTTAAAGTCTTGAAAACATAAAAACTACTGTCATGCATGGATACAAAAACTTTTCATGTAGGCCCTATCTACCTGCATACACTTTCAATGGACGGAGGAATGTATCACGGTAAGTATCACGATTTGAATATATTGTTAACACCTAGCAACAAGAGTCAAGATACGAAACTATTTCGTGTACACTAAGGTCCAGTCTTACAATGTCCCAATAACTACTTATTTGTCGAATAGCTTGTTGTCTCCATGGCAACAACCAATCAAAACTCTTGAAATCCTCCAAATAGCTTAATTGCTACAAATAACTTTCCTATTAGAAGATTGTAAGACCGGTTCTAAGAATCCATGTTCTTAATTCCATCAAACTATAATGTAATTATACAGAAAACACATTCATTTTCATGTTGACATCAATTAATGCCTGCCTATTAGACCTACATTAAGACTAATCAGACCTTAAGTTATACATAGAGGCCTACCACCCACCACTGTTAGCAAAAAGATGATATTGACCTTGGTGATAGACCTACCTGTCATGATAGTAATTTATAAAGAACATTTTTAAACTTGACTATAGGTACATCTCAAACAGTTTGCCTCCACAGTAAAGATAACTCACCTTTGAAAAATATAACCAATGCATGAAAATAAACATTATATGTCCAACAAATATATTAATTCATATCATCGAGTTTAAAAATGAAAAATCCAGTACCAGTCTTATAGAGCCTAGACTTTGACAGACAAAATATATATATATATGCATAATGATGGAGGTAAATGGTCTTCATTTGTATAGTTGCAGGTTGCCCACTGACAAATTTTTGGATGTTTTAAAAAGTTAAGTTGAATACAGTGAAACTTTGATTTTATGTTCCTTGAAGCAACGAATTCCTTGATGGTATTTTTTTCCTGGTCCCAATAATTTGCCATAAGAACAATGTTTTTTGATTTTACAAATTCCTTGAATTAACGATTATCTTCTTATAGGCCTACGTACCTCGTTACGTTCGTAAAATCAAAGTTTCACTGTACATACAAAATTGTAAAATAAACTATAGGCAACTTCCATTTTTACCATCATCAAATTAGATCAAATTGTAGTTGTAATTGTAAAATATACAGACATATAGTATATACCGGTACATATAACGTAATAATGTAAACTTTTGTGGCCAGATATATGTATAGTCCGTATAGTCAGCAGTTGAATTACAAACAACCAAAATTAATGCCTAAATCCAAAACTTAGGTTCAAACTTTAACAGAAAACATTTCCTTCTTTAGGTAAGATTCCATTTGTTCCTGGATTAAAATGTGAAGACTCTAGTTTAGGATAGCTCTGACTGTCCTATGACTGTGAGGTGACTACAAGACCCCACGCAATATTTAATCTTGCTACGTGCATCGTTAAACAACATTAATCATCTTTCAGATTACTTTTTTATTACCATTTAATGTTTATTATTAAATCATGAACGATATGCTACTGCAATACTAAACTCTGACATAACACTAGCCTATATGGATGTACACCCGAAAGGGGACAAATAAGGACAACCAATCACATCAATTAGGACTATATGTCATTTATAAGAGTGTATTAGAAATTAAATTGACTTCCAATGCCTACAATCATTATTTGGTCACATTTATTAAATAATGCAATGCAACACATACATATTTAGCATAGGTTTATATTTCACTAGAATTTCAGGAATCGGGCGTTTTCAAATTATTTTTCTCAAGATATTGGCAACAAATACGTTGCTCAGTGCAGATGAGCAACAAATTAATACAGTGGGAAAATGAAAGAAATGGAACGATTTCCTACAGAACATTCAAAATTATGTTACTGATGTTCGTAGACAAAGGTTTCTCTATTTTACATACTCTTGCCAATATTGAGAATTAAGTAGCATTCCCTATCCGAACATTAGTACACGAAAGTAGACGATGGTCAATGAGACGTGGGCCCAGCCGTGAGTGAGAAAGAGAGCTAACGATGTATGCAGCGAAGGGGACAAGCCAGTCTTTTAAGACATGAATGCCAAATACACCTCACACAGCTTCACGTGGGGAGCGGGGTGTGGTGGTGGTGAAGACGCCTGATTGGCTGAGCCGGCTAACTACAAAAGCAACATGGCTTGGTGAGCCGAGTCGCCTCACACATGGCGCACGTAGGAAAGATTTGCTATTGCTGCAAGTTGGAGTAAAGCAAGTCTTGATGGAGGATTTGTCAATATCCTGGTGGTGTGCTTGCACAACGCACTCCAATAATCGACTTGCAACAAAACTTATCCCAGCTAAAAAAATACACATTTTGTGTAAAATATGACAAAAATTGAATAATGGTTTTCATCATACTATTTCAATAATATAATAACATGACAGATTTCTTGGTGAAGCTCAGCCTCACATGCCTCACCCGGCAAGCCACCACTGCTTGGTAAAAATATCTTACCTAAATTATACCATAAATATAACTGCAATAAATTAATCATTGTACATCCCATCAATGAGAAAGTCCATACGTCTATAATGTCTTCTTTCCCAGAACTCTGACCCCTTTTTGTACAAAAACAGTACTAGAACAACAAGCATTGGTACTGTTAGAATTGTAACCACAATCGGAATGACATAGTCATGTTCACTTGTACTGTGTTCTGTTGTGATGGGAGAGATATTTACAGAATGTAAGTCTGTGGTTTTTAGTGGTTTTGGTCTTTTCTTCAGTGGTGGATATGAAGCAATAATTCCACTTTTGTCAACCACCAGTTTGTCCAACGTGACGTTATGTGATGACATATTTACATTTAATGTTGAATTGCTGTTTGTAGCTGCAACATCACTTGTAGATTCAGTTTTTGTTGAAACGTCTTCCATAGCAGAGCTGCTACTGGTAGGTGAAATGGAGCTTTCAGAATTGACAGATTGTGTGCTGGTTTTCTCTATTATAGTACTATCATTCTGTAATGATGGCCTGCCTGCTTTGCTAGTATTAATATGTTTTACAATATCTTTAGGATTACCAGTAGGCCTAGTAGTCGATGCACTTACTGGAACTGTAGTTTTAGTATTATTATTCATATCACTTGAAAACTGGTCCGAATTAGGATTCATAAATTGTTCATCAACACCTTTTCTTGGGAAGATTTTTGGTAACTCAGCTCCTTTCCTGGGGGTGATTTTTGGTGTGTGTAAATTTGGGTCCAGTTTAATCTCAAAACTGGTAGACTTAAATGTCAAAGGCACCATTGTACCGTTTGCTGATTCCGTTTGCTCTGATAGGTTTGCACCCTTTCGCGCACTGATATGCGAATCCTGAGATTCAATTTGCTTGCTAACTATGGAAGAAACTCTTTCACGAGTGGGTAAACCTTGGCTACGGTCTAGTTCGACTTTAGTATCTTTACCATCCTTCACATCTATTTCACTAGCCTCCATAGGGCTAGTCGACATCACCTCCAAAGCAACACTTTTTGTAGGAATGTGAGACAATCCGTCTTGCAGCACCCCACCCTCCGAAGGCACAACGGTTGACGTATTTGAATTGGTTGGCAGTAGGTCTAGACCTGTACTAAGAGCAGGCATAGACATAGGCCTATTACTAGTACCATTCAAACTTACATTGATGATACCGGGCAAACTTGTTCTTATTTGGTCTGTTTTAACAGTGGAGCCGCCTTCTAATACAACAAGTTTAGCCTTAGAGCTTGAAGGAATTGATGAATTATACTCAGGCTTAGGACTACCACTGCCAACCGCAAAAAGGTCATTCAATTCTGAAGAGCGATTTTGCACATTATCAGTCGCACTCACTTCTGATGAAGTTCTCTGATTTAGTTCACTACGACTCTGCCTAGCTTCCAGGTCGTCAGAAACAAACCCAGGCCTCGCTCTTTCTTGCGATCTGGCTACGTCTAGGCCTAGGCCAATACGTATAGTTGGTGAGCTGTCAGACGTAGCTCCAAATTTGTCGAAGGCATGTGATACACAAAAAACTATCAATACACTATAGAGTGAATGTTTCATTTTAAAACTAAGCATTGCAAAACTATTTTTCCACAAAACGTTAACAAAATATTAACATTTATAAATATGATTTAACCTAAAACACTTGACACCTGTAGCCTCCATCCGCCATATCAGTCGTCTCACAGCCTTCTTGAGTTCAGTGTTGCCCAGTGTTGCCAGATGTCCAACCTGAAATTATTGACTACAAACGAAAAATTATGGTACTTTTACGAAAATTATGGTACACACGACCAAAGTTATGGCACAAATTATGGTACTAATTATGACTATTTCACGGTCAAATGCATAGAATACCTTACGATATTCAAGTTCAACAGACAAAAACCTCGTCAAAAACTTTACTTGCACAATCAATCACACTACACACACACGAAGTTCACACATAACCTACAACCAATACCAGTCGTCATGCAAGGACCGAATCTACAACAAACAGCCAAGTGCTCAGTGGTGAGTGCTGACACCAAATTCTAGTAAAGTATTTGCTGACACCCACCCCACTGGTTGACACTTGACATTGAAATCCCTTGTTCCAACACGTTAACTTGCACGCCGTGACAATGACAAGGCAAGATTTATGTGGTAGTTTCTTGATTTTTATTTTTAAACATATATTAATTTATATTTTTCTTAAGTTGGCACGTAATTATTTGTCATATGGGCAGTTTTATAAATTACTGTACATTTTGCATGATACGAATTCCATAATTATGGTACATCTGGCAACGCTGGCCTGTTGCCAACGAGGCTACACAAATTGTCACCAGGTGGTCCTTCAAAAAGACACTATTTTAAACTTTTGTCACCAGATGCATTAATTCATTTTTCCTTGCCCATATTTATTTTAAATGTACATAACAGTTGCCAAATTTTAATCTCAAACTTTCGCAGTGAAACAATTCATCACGCTATAAACAACTAAAACAACAATTTAGACAATTTTTTCTAGCCCTACTTAAAAAAAACAACCAGGTTACCCACGTTTTGTGAGAACTGCGTAAGTAAACTCGGCGGCCCGAGCCGGGATCGGGAGCCAATCAACGTCATCAGTTGTTGTCAACGTATGCTAGGCGGTAGATTCGAAAGTTTGTAAGAGGCACTATGTGATTTATGAAGATCATTGATAAATCGAACAAATAAACTGAAAAAAGTAAAAGTTACACAGCTGGCCAATAGGATATTAGATTCAAAATTAGTAAAAGTGAAAAAACAGTATATTTGTCACCAGACGACTTGAAAAACACCAAGTTTCAGCTGCGTCTGAAAACAAAGTTTTAGACACCAGATGACAATCCAAAAACACTAGATATGGTGACAAAGTCACTAGATTGGCAACACTGTAAAAATGAGTTAGTGACGATTCAAAAGTCAGTAGCTAGCGCTCTATGGCCTAGCGAGCACAGTAGGTACAACAAACCTAGACGTTTTAGCGAAAAAAAAAACGTTATCTGTATACGTTATCTGTACGTTATCTGTTTCGATTGCAATCTTGATTGTTGTGGTTGCCGTCGCTTCCCCGCATATTTACCGCCAACGTCTTGCCGGTCTGTAGCTGCCGAGGCTTGAGGATCTTGTCGGGGTCTCGCGAAGTGGACAAGGCTTCGATTATTGCGGATTCTTCGGCCTGATGAGGTTTGGAGGCCAGTTTCCTTTGGCGGCACGTGCCTTCGGCTGTAGCGGCAACCCCTTCTGGTGTGGAGGCCGTTTATGATTTACAAAAAAATACTGGTTTGGTGCGATATTACGTGTGAACTCCGACAAGTTATGGTTCTCTAAATTGATGGGCTTGACTTAGCTCCCCAGTAGTTACGGCAGGATCGACAGAGATGATAAATATTTCCTCAATTCCTCAATTTTCTCTGTCGTGATAGGTTTTTTTTCGGGCATGACCGGCGTGACTGTGGCCGGTTCCACTTCCAATGACTCCGGTTCTGGTTCGGACATAACCGGCATTGGTGTTCCCGTATTAGGATCCGGGCGGGGATTTACCTTTGTAGAAGCCCGTGCCAACAGTCGCTTGTTCTTCAAGCGAATGTACGCCTTGAGGTAATCGCTTATTCCTAATGCCAACGGACGACTACGTAGTTTCGACACCCTCCTCCACGTTGTATTGAAACGTCGGACATTCGAAGGATGTTTTGCTTTTGCCTTTTTCTCACGCGAGTTATTAAATCCATGACCTTTTGCGTATTCACTGATTTCCATATCATAAAATAGGTCTTCTTTGGGTAACGTGTTCAAATTATAGCGCTGGACAATAGAGACTCGATCAGAAATCCGGGCGTCACCGTCATCGTTCAGGGCTCCTTCTCCTGGAAATGGAAGTACCTATTACACATTTTATTATGTCATGGTAAATATTGGAGTGAGGTAGGGAGCGGGGGCGGGTTCTTTGGAATTGTTTAAAATTAATGTCAATAAATTAATGCTGTATTTCAAATCTTGAGCAATAGCCTTATTATTTTGGTGGTAAATGAGTCGGACTGTCAGGTACCTATTTTATGAGTTATATTAGGACGGCCCAACGATACAAAAATCATGCTTTTTTGGTAGCGAGACTGGTAGTGCGCTACGTTTGAAAATGCGGTAAAGTAGCGACTAGGAAGCTACTATACGAGTATTTGTAGCGAAAAATCGCCGCTACTCTATTTTTGCAATAAATAAATACACGGTTGTTTCACCCGTCACAATTCCCACCGTCACAGGTTCGGAATGACGACTGTCAATGCCCTTCTTGCTCAATAGTCCCAAAACCGCCTCCCCAGCGCTGAGTTTTCCGTTTCACCCCGTGAGCTGTGATATGAGGGTGTGTTCCAACTTCCAACTTGATTTTTGCCTGCTAACCACTAACCACTAACCTCTAACCTGCTACACACTAAATGCTAACAGCTTTGGGCACGCCACCTCAGTGGTGTATACACGGGGGGGAACAACCCCCCCCCCCCCATTTTGCAAAGGAAACATAGAAAATGACCGTTTACATTTCAATAGACAGTATTTCAATAGACAGTATCAATAGACAGTATTTCAATAGACAGTTAGATGTTTTACTTTATAATTATTGTATATTGTTGTAATTAAAAGCAAAAGCAATACGAAAAATATGCACAAAATATTGATTGAGGTTCCTTTTATTAGTGGTGCTAAGAAAAAAATGTGTTGCCAGAAACTGAGTAATCTTGTTTCAGTTGGCCGCTGTAAAACGCACAGATTTGCACTAAAATTACCTTGACGAGAATTTTTTCGGGGGGGCTTGCCCCCCGGAACCCCAATTATGTTTCGGCTCCACTCTTTATAATATGGGTTGAACCCCCCCCCCCCCTTCCCAATTCCTGGATACGCCACTGCGCCACCTAGTATGCTAATACAAAGTTTATTGTTATTAATCATCTTACGTAAATAAATACGATAATAATACTTCCACTCACTGGTTGGGTATTTTCCTAACCTAAAAGTATCAGCTGTGATGGCTGATATCAACCATCTTGGTTTAGTGGGTAAGTCGGTGTCGTAGTGTACACTTTCGGCCACTATACTCACTACCCACTAACCACTAGCCAAATAAGGAGCATTAGTCGCCTGCTTGAGCTTGGGACGTCACTTCCTTTCGATTAGTATAACTAAGCTTAGTCCACTACGAAAAACGTCAAGTTGGAACACACCCTGAGTATGACTCACTTCCGGACCGTACCGCCGTTTCAATACACAGTACACTCTTGGCAGTGGCGTTGGAACCGGGGGGGCAGAGGGGGCGCTTGCCCCCCCTAGAAACTTCAGGGGGGGCAATAGTATATTTTTGCCCCCCCATCCCTATACTGTGAAATGCGATGCACTGATTTAATAGTCTTTGAAACAACATATTACGCCCTTGACATAACAAGACATCAAATTTGAAAGTTTTATATTTCCCAACTTTCAAATAGTTTTTTGGGGATTTAAAGTCAGTCTGTTTCAACTGTTCATAGTTCTCTTATTGATTCCTGGAAATTGAATGAAAGATTTTGCTTTTGAAAGACATCACAGCAGAGTCTGCACAACAAAGCGCAGGCCTGTGTGTCCCTACGCCTAGGATTATTCGGCGAGATAAGCAGGTATTTCCTATGAACGGACACTAGTCCTAATTGTAACAAAAAAGGTTTTACATTACGGTGGGCATTAGTGAAATGATTTCACGGAACACTGAGTCGTCGGAACGGGAGTCGTCATAAGGGGAGTCCAGCAAGGGAGGGCAGGGCCATGTGGGTGGAGAAATCTTCAGTGGGACAGTGGGGGGGAAGGGACAGGATCTCCTTTCGTCGCCTCTTACGACTGGCAGAGTCACCCTGGGCCTATTCTTTCCCGGACCCAGACGGGGTACTGCACATTCATAACGATCGTCTCATGAGCTTGAACATAAAAGAAATTTGCAATGAATTTGCAAAGAAAACACCCGAACGTGCTGAGGTATTTGGGACGTGCTGAATGCTGAGCGTTTGAGCAACGAACATACAATTAAAACATTCTTAAATTTCCAAAATGTACCGCTTGTTCGTTCGTTGTTGCTTGTGTTGTGCATATGTATACATATAGACGTATGTGTGTGTATTATTTTACTGTAATAATACGATGAAGTTATCGTTGGTTTGATTGATAGATTGATTGATATTTGGGCTTAACGTCTCATATTTTTGCAACTTGGCTTATCAAGACGATGAGTGGGTGATAATGAAAATGAAATAGGGGGCTGTTTGGAGGAAAGGGGCAAGTAGGAGAGCGCCTGAGGAAAGAGGGAAGGGGAGGAAAGGGGATTGGGGTGTGGACTGCACTTCGTCTGACTTCTCCTTCTCCTTCTCGACCTGTTATCGTTGGTATTGTGAAGGCCGTAGAAACTAATACATGAAAACTTTGCATAAGATTGAAGTGGGATTGACCGAAAAAAAAACTTTTGTTTGATTCGGCACGAACTTCTTATCACCAAGAGCAATGCTGTTTATCGATGGTGAAAACATAGCTTAAGCTATTCCATGTGTTAGTACACATGTGTTTTTTGCAAGAAAAGGTGAACATTTTCATAAGAACGTATAAATATAATAACAACCTTTATTCGGTCTCTGCAGCTAAAACTGTAGCCGTAAGACACAGAATAACATACAATAACTTATATTAAAACCAAAATCGAAACAAATTACAATTCATATATAAACTAAACAAAATTAAGAATATAAATGGCGCCTAAATATAAAAATAGACCATCTTAATACGGCCAGAACAATTTCATCGGTGAGACTCGATGGTAGTTGGAACGACTTCCGAAATTTCTCGAAAAAGCCATTTCTACATTTATTTATATTATTTATATTCTGTAACCCATAAGTGCTTGCCCCCCCTAGCAAAATGTACTTCCAACGCCCCTGACTCTTGGGCCTTTATCAAAAATGAAAGAAGTGGTAATGTAGCGTAACTTCTTTTTGTGAGTAGCTGTACAAGTAGCGAGCTACTTACAAATTACAGTGGCTGAAAAGTAGCTAAGTTACTTTCAAAGATCAAGTAGCTGTAGCCTTTAACAACACTGGTGATATCGGCGATATCGGAACAGCTATTATGATTGCCGATCGTGTTTTATGATTGCCAGACCAGCCGGAGACCATACACAATATTACGTTAACTTCGAAATGTCTTCCTATGTGTCAATTTGTGTGTTATTATTAAAAATTTAAAATATCCAACAAAACAGTGACGAAAATACAGAACCACAGCACTGGCAAATCGTAGTGTACAGAAGACAAAGTCGTTTTTTTCCTCTAACATTTAGGTCATGTTCCATATCGCGAAATGAACAATATATTAATTGTATATCGATATTGAATGAGTTGTCTGTCATCAATATCGTTGGCAGGGCTGGACTGGCCCGGCGGGAGACCGGGAAAAATCCCGGTGGGCCGTTTGCCTGTTAGGGCCGGTCAGAGTAGGGCTTGTCGGGACAGTTGGGGTAAATTTGTCACTGTGTCAGGGCCTGTCTGGCTGTCATAAAAAGTGCCAAAACGAAGTCTATTCTTGCAAGAAGATTTCTGATCAACATTTTAATTCTAATAATTGCTGTACATGATATTTAGAACATATACACAGTACGACAAAACAGTTTCAAAATGACGAATACCATTAATCCTCCATACAACGTGCTCTTCCCAGGCCTGGTCCACCCGGCAATATTTTGAGGCCGCCCGGCAAAGATAACCTCAAAAAAAATAACTTTTATTGTTGATCATTGTTGTCTGGGAAACTATTTAAATGTCTAAGAAGTATTTATAATGATATTTTTAGTGCTCTCAATTTTATTCAATGTTAGAATGATTAAGGTCCGTGCACACTTATTTATTTAAAGGATTAGTCAGGTGAACTAAAAAATCACCAATGAGTCATATGTGCATGAAACTCAGTTATGTATGTGTAAAATAAAACTGATATAGGTTGCTTCAATGCAAGAAAAAAAATAGTGAAAATTTAGCGATTCTATAAGATTCACTTCGCAAGCTCTGCTGCATTTTTCTTCTAAAGCGTAGTACAGCTGTATCGGTTCTGAGGTCGCTAACGCCTGGTGATAGACAGAGCACTCATTGTGTAATACGAGTCCAGCCAGCTCTCCGCGAAACACTCGGCGACTGCGGACAGTACCGCTCAAAACAGAATGCAACTTTTCTTCACATCAAGTCACAAGAAAATTAATTGCAGAGCATTTTGTAGAAGTACACGTTCGTACTAAGAAGCATGTTATCGGTAGGGAAACGATACACATTAAACCTCCTGATCGATTTTTGATAAGTGCTTTATTTTAGCGGTGGTTTTACTATCTCGAGGCAACATTTTTTTCATATAGGAATTACCATGAGAAGAGTTGCTAGGTGCTACTTGGTAGCAACAAGCCAAAAAATCGCGTTTTCTTTAATTTTTTAACCGCCTGCTTTTAAAGTATGGTATCTTTTAGTCACGTTTTCCATATTTAAGGGTGGACCTAGTGTAGTGGATTATACGAATCATTCGGGGTTTTGTGATAGAAGCGTGAATTTTTTATCAAATACTCAGAAACATATTCTTATCAAACTGCCAAGAGGAGGCCTAAAAAAAGTCTACGGGTTTAGGGGCTGCGAGGGGTCAAATAATAAGGGGTGGAGTGGAAGTGGAAAAACTAACGAGGCACCAAATATGATTATTCTACACTCAAATTTTTAAATCTAGTAGACTAAAGTCTATTCTATTAAGATAAAAATCAAAATATGGTCTTACGTCACAACTTCATCAGATAATGTGACCTTTGATCTTAAGTCACTAATTTTTCTAATCTGTATGAAAATGTATCGTGTGACCACTCTTGTTGTCAAAAATTATCTCAAGAACACAAATTAAAGGTTAATTTATGTTTTATGATGAGTGGGATCAAATAACATCGTGATCTTGACCTATTTATTAAGAATAAATGCCCGCTTTCTGGTGTTAAAGTTTTACATGCTTCGAAATAAAGAACTCTCACGTACAAGTCTTGTGTGGAAAGCATGGTTGTAACCATTTACAAAGAAAATTAGCCTTATTTGTTGAAGGGGTGGTTTTTAGTTCGACCTTGACCTCAATAATGTTACATTTAATTGCGGCCTTCCATGTAGCTTGTGACCACTCATTGAAAAGGTAATGATAACTTGCATACATTTCCGTCATTTATTTTCCTTTAATAATTACATGCACCCCTTAAAATGTAGGACAGTTGATCCCACGTGCCCAAGGACTGCTACCTTATCGTGGTGAGCCGGTGTGCGTGCTTTGATGATCCCAATATAGCTAAACCGGCGAAACCGTATGCTTCTGATAGGGCTACCCTAGCCTGACAGGTCAAGGTGGAGAAGTCAGACGGAAGGCAATCCTCTTCCTCCCTTTTCCCTTTCCTCCCCTCTATGTCCTACTTTGTCCCTTTCTTGAAATCACCCCCCACGTCAAATGACCTAGCTTAGTTGTCGAGTTCGTCGTTAAACAAGATGTAAACCAAAAATACGGATATTCTTAAGCTTGTAATTTACGAATGAAACTCTTTGCATGCTAATTGGACAATTTCAAAGCGTAGATTGATTATGAGTATTTTTGCAACAATATTGAAAATTATGTCGAAACGAAACATATTACATGGAACAATTATTTTAAGATAAAAGCGTCCATTTGCTCTATTTACTCGTTATATTCGCCCCCTACATTTGCACGAAGCGCAGCATGATTGTCCACTGATATGATATGTAGTGGGGCCGCTTAGCTGAGCATTTGAATAGAATTGTGCACTTTTTGAGAAAAGCATGAAATTTACAGTATAGTTAGTTAATACCCTAAGGATCAAATTCAGATGTGGAGGGAAGTCAGATTTGACCTCTGGAGATGGTGGGAGGTCAAATAAAAAATGGCCGCCACTCCTTTAGGACTTTGACAAACACGCTGAAATAAGGTAACAAATAGTGTAGAATGGCTTTGAGGATGTCTTTTATAAATAACATGTGTATGCAGAGAAGTCAGATGTGACCACCGAGGACGGTGGGAGGTCAAATCCAAGATGGCCACCACTAAATTGGTAATTTGATAAACATGCTGGAATATAGTTTCAAATAGTGTAGAATGGCTTTGAGGATGTTCCTTTTCCCTTTTTTTTTCTTTTTTTCCCTTTTCCCTCACCCTCACTAGAACATGTTTATCTTGTTCAGAGCTCCAATTAACTCAGCCATTTTGGCCTCTCCAAGTATACCTGGTACACTATATGTATGTATCATGTATGTATGTATGTATGTATGTATGTATGTATGTATGTATGTATGTATGTATGTATGTATGTATGTATGTATGTATGTATGTATGTATGTATGTATGTATGTGTATATATATATATATATATATATATATATATGTGTGTGTGTGTGTATTGTATAGATAACTATTGTGTAATATGTAAATACTGTGTACTGATTAAGCCTAGGGTAGTGTATACAATGGCATGTATATTGTATAAGCTTCTTGCAAGCTTGCTTTACAACAATGAAACAAATTAAATGAATCGATGGACAAACAACAAGCTATCAAACAATAACATATTCTGATTTTGAAAACAAATCTTCAAAACAAACAAGAAACATACAAAACGTTCACAACTTGGTTGCCCATCAGTAAACGTTTTAACTGGTGAGCAGTTAATCGCCATACCTCGTTTTCTTCATAATGTTGCAATTTTATTATTTTGACAGCTCGTTGTTTGTCCATCAGTTTATCATTAGTTTGTTATCAGTTTAAGTCGAGTTCCGACTGTACATCACGGATGAATAGAACATGTCATAATTATAATTAGTACATCTAGATAAACTAATATTATTTTACAAATACTACTTAGGTCTACTACTCTTATGTTATACTAGGTCTATACTATAATATATGGATGTAGGCGTATACTCTACTACATAGAATAATAAATTATATTTATTATAACAGAACAAAAACTAAAACGAGCTAGGCCTCCTGCTTCAATTTTAATATTTGAATGTATGTTCGATTCATTGTTATATTGTTGTAGGTCGGCTGTGACGTCAGTTGGAAGTTCCCTATCCAAGGGGTGGCAAACACGTTCCCCATCCTGTTGCAAAAACTTGAAAACTTGATAACATTACTGCCCTTGGTAAATGCCCAATAGTGTGCAGTGACATTATTTTCTGTTTTGATGATAATTATCTGGTACTGTACTATCTAATCATTAATCAATAACCTGCAAAAAGGTTGCACTTCATTGACCTCATTGTGTATCTTGTTCATTGTTTAACAAATACAAAGTTTTGATACTTGAAATGATGTGTTTGTATTTGTAAAGTGTAGCACTTCTCCCTCTCTCTCATTCGCTTTTTCATTTATTTATATATTTTATATAAAAAAATAAATCTATTTATATACTTATTATGTGTTGTCATATTATCAATCGTTTGAAATACCTCTTCGTTCACTCTTCCTTTCTGCCAGTCTTTTAACTTCAATTAAAGCAATTTAACCCTTGAATTTCCAACATGTGGTCCGGTTAGGAGTATTTCTGAATGGGGTGAGGGTGGGGGATATTCAAAAGTAAAACATGACTGAAGAATAACGGAGTTTTAGATCAAAACGAACGACCCCGCCGATGATAGGTACATCTCTGTGCGAAAACTCTTTGAATTGCCGCGCGACCTTGCCCCAAGTCACGTGGTTTGTCTCGATCCAATGTTGGTGCCGTCGAACGGCGGCCGCGTGCATTGGCTTGCGTCCTCTACCCAACTATCTATGCTCTAAGTGTCTACCTCCCCTCCCCTCATACTGCAGGTGTCCCCCCTCCCCCCCCCCCGAGCCAGTACAGACGGTTGTGCATCATCTCGGTAAGCACCACGTCGTGTCTACCTCCCCTCCCCTCCCCTCATACTGCAGGTGTCCCCCCCCCCCCGAGCCAGTACAGACGGTTGTGCATCATCTCGGTAAGCACCACGTCGTGTCTACCTCCCCTCCCCTCCCCTCATACTGCAGGTGTCCCCCCTCCCCCCTCCCCCGAGCCAGTACAGACGGTTGTGCATCATCTCGGTAAGCACCACGTCGTGTCTACCTCCCCTCCCCTCCCCTCATACTGCAGGTGTACCCCCCCCCCCCCCCCCCGGACCAGTACAGACGGTTGTGCATCATCTCGGTAAGCACCACGTCGTGTCTACCTCCCCTCCCCTCCCCTCATACTGCAGGTGTCCCCCCCCCCCCCCCGGGCCAGTACAGACGGTTGTGCATCATCTCGGTAAGCACCACGTCGTGTCTACCTCCCCTCCCCTCCCCTCATACTGCAGGTGTCCCCCCCCCCCGGGCCAGTACAGACGGTTGTGCATCATCTCGGTAAGCACCACGTCGTGTCTACCTACCCTCCCCTCCCCTCATACTGCAGGTGTCAGAGTCTGGGCCTTGATTAAAAAAAAAAAAGCTTGTGCCTATGATAACAAGTAGACCCTATGCCTAGGGAGAGTCTAGGGCCTAAACTCTCTCTAGGCCTAGGATCTACTAGGCCTAGACTCTAGGCCTAGATAAAAACCAGCTTGTGCATGACAAGTAGACCCTAGGTCTAGGGAGAGTCTAGGCCTAGATAAAAACCAGCTTGTGCCTATCATAACAAGTAGGCCCTTGGCCTATTTAAGTAACAATTATTGGAGGATTTTTACGATACACGCTTAGAGAGAGTCTAGGCCTAGATATAAACCAGCTTGTGCCTATCATAACAAGTAGGCCCTTTACCTATGTAAGTTACAATTATTGGAAGATCTAGACCTGCATAATTCAAATTCAAAGTGTAGAGAGTTGTGGTCAAGGCTAATAATAATCCTAAACTACTGGTTCGTCGGACCCTTTGTTGAAGAGAGCAAATAAAATTCTGATGTGCCTCTCTAATTATGTAGCCTATAGTGTAGGCCTAGGCCTAGGCTAGCCTAGCGTACCTAGGTGTTTGGAAGGAGCATTCGAGGGTTACTTGTAAGCTTAGCCTAGGCCTGGGACACAATCCTTGTGACTGAGGAGACCTTGGAAAACCTTCAGTCAGGTTTGCTGTTGGCCGGAATAAAACCGGTATTCAACTAGGAGTACGGCCTAGGCCCTAGTCTTGAGTTAACATTGGTAACTGTGGAGTGTACTGTTAAGCCCTAACCACAATTCTCGGTATCAGATCGCAATCCCAATCCAGACATCGTGAAAGAGTTACCTTACGTTGTTCTTAAAGCGGTGTTCACAATAAAATCGTAATGCCGAAATGATCAAGCATGAGAAAATGTTCGATGATGTTCCCGATTCCACTTCCGATGACAATGCCGATGCCGGCAATTGTGGTCGGAGCTTTACACTTTTTATGATCACGTAGGCCTATAATGGATCTGATACCTAGTTTGAAGATGGTGTAATTCATTGTTGGTGTTATATATGTTATAATGTTATAACACCAAAAATAAATTACACCTTCAAATACATAATCTCATTTCCAGTGTTTCTGTTGAAAAAAAAACGCGAGTACAAAAAAGTGTAACGATAGGCTACACTCCACTAGCCTAGGCCTAGGCCTAGGCCTATACCATATAATTTTATGTCCATGTCCCGAACTTACTTTAATTTACGCTTAATCACTTATTAGTTTATTACTAATGCTTATTTCTAGTACTTACGCATTTCAAGCATTCTATCGAGGACGGGTAGCGGCGGTTGATAATAATGATCCCGTTTAGACAGGGTTTTTGCGAAACAGCGAGGCATTTTGATGTTCTTCTGTTCACGACGTAACGATAAGTCAGCTTTTGACAAACTGCCTTCAAATTCAAACTGTCATGGCACACGTGACCTACGATATCTCGATTGGCGTCCTTTCGACAGCTACAGACACTAGTTAAGCGCGCGATCTATTGGTAGCTCGCGAAACTAGGATCACCTTTCGCGAAAAAAAGTCTATCGCAGCGCTGCGGCGGCCTTCACGTGAACTACGTATTGCGGTATTGGTGGGCAATGGCGGCGATTTTCCCATATGTAAACAGAGCACGCTAACTACTTGATTCAGTCTCCATGGCAAATACAATATTTGTAATCGCTATTGCTCCGGTCCTCAATGCAACAGTAAAGGGAAAGGTGTATGTTTTCACCTTTTTTCTAAAGACATTACGTTTAGAAAGAGATGGGAACACGTGTTGAAAATCGGGAAACCTGTAACGAAGTTTATGTATGTGTGTGGCTTGCACTTTACAAACCAAGACCATATACTGCCCGGTATGCAAGAAGAATTTTTAAACCATTAGTAAGCTAGATTAATGAGGAAATATATATCCATGGCTTATGCCTAGGCCCTAGCAGAGATGCCAATCCCAAGTCAGAGTAGGCCTAGGCCTACCTAGCTGTCAAAATGGGTGTAACGTCTAGGGCTAGGTAGCTAGGCCTAGACCCTAAACCCAGTCGACGTCGGCTTAGCTGTCATGAAAGTACAGTAGTCGTAAGCCTATAAGCGTAGACCAAGAACGTATACTTAAACCCTTTTGCCTACCACCAAAGATAAAGGTAAGACACTTTGCTACCACTAGGCCTAGGCCTAGGCCTACCAAGTATTTTTTAACCATTAGTAAGCTAGATTAATGAGGAAATATAGATCCATGGCTTATGCCTAGGCCCTAGCAGAGATGCCAATCCCAAGTCAGAGTAGGCCTAGGCCTATCCAGCTGTCAAAATGGGTGTAACGTCTGGGGCTAGGTAGCTAGGCCTTGTCCCTAGTCCAGGGTGTCCACAGACCACTATTTTCCACTATTTTGCCACTATTTTTAGCATTGCCACTATTTTGCCACTATTTTTTGTAAAATGATGAAAAAGCCACTAAAATGCCACTATTTTACCAGTTGTGCTGTAAATTAATTTTTTAAATCATGTAATTTTTCAATTTTGCAATTTCCAAATGATTTAATTTTCCCACTGGTTTTCAATACCTACTAATTTTAAAGGTTGGTAACATTTTTATTTACATTTCCTTATTTGTGTCATGTGTGTTGGTTGTCCTGGGAGGGAGACTATTATTTGTAAACTATGAAAACGCTCTGTTTGAGGTGTTGATAAGCAAGATATCTACGAACTTTCTGGCGAAAAAATCTCAAAGCTAATAAATACAACCATCAACAACAATTCAAGAATGCGCATTGCAAAAATTTTGCTAATTTCCATAGCTATTATACTTCCCGACATTGTTGAATGCAGTGCAATGTGCGTTGCTAAGAATTTTCGTTGTCATTCTGTCTAGTGTTTTCGCCGCAGTCCGCCACCGTTAATAACAGTTATTGACAGCAATAGAAATGTAATTTATGCCTCTAATACGTATCCGATCGCGTTTAAATTAGTATATTCGTGACCGGACGAAAATGTACTATAAGAAAGCCACCTCACATTTTGCTGTTACTGTGTGTCAGGGAAATATTTTCAAGTAACTTTTGTGTAACTTTGCCAATATTTATCAGATCGCCATTAAATGAACATATTTGTGACCGGAAACAGCTTTAGAAAAGTATGGCCATCTCACATTTTGCCGCCATTTTGTTTCAGAAAAATATTTTGCAGTAACTATGGTGTAACTTTGTAACTTTTCGAACGACTTTGCCTCAAAACTATACACCTTCAATCCACATCGAGGCTTGTGGATGGTTTAAATTTCAAGTTGATCGGACTTTCCGTTCGACCGCTATTGACAGACATAAAAAAAAAAAAAAAAACTGAACGAAGTGCCATAAAGGTCTAGTGGAGACGCTCGCTCCGCTCGCTTGGTAACCATATTTCAGACTTTCCTCTTATTAGCGTGTTGCCTGCTATGGATCCAATCGTAACGCATTGCCACTATTTTGCCATTATTTATCAGCCAATGGGCCACTATTTTTGACACTATTTTCCCCATTTAAGACTACTATTGCCATGATTTCTACATCCTTAGACCTGTGGACACCCTGCTAGTCGGCCTAGCTGTCAATGAAAGAAGTCGCACCAAGAACGTTTAAGTACTTAGACCTTTTTGCCTACCCCTAGGCCTACCTAGACAATTATGACATGCTGGAGCTTAGTGATTATGAGGAGTTGGGTTGTCTATTTACATACTAACAATTGTATTATTGAATAGGATATGCCCCAGGCCTAGACAATAAATAAGTACAGTTGTAAAGTAAGGCTAGGCCTAGCCTAGGCCTGTGTCAAGGTGACAATACACTAGGGCCTAGGTATTTTTGTTGTGTAAGCCTAGGCAGTGGCACCTGTTGTAAGTGACTTCGTCACGTACTGTAATCATAACTTCCAATTTGTGAGGCGGTCAATTTTTAGGTTTGTAAGCTCAACGCAAATGTCCTTGGTTCTACCATTGATTCTGCAGCATATGACGTGATTTGATTCCAAAACAGTTTCCCCCTCCTTATACGGCCGTAGGCCGTCACCTACAAACCTAATAACTAATGCCCATGCAGGATTTAGGATTTTCGTCCATTGCAGACAATTATTTAACAATAATAACAACAATAATACTTAAGAAATTAAACCCTAAAATACACGAGTGCAGGGGGCCATGAGGGGGCGTACGATCACTTTATACCGCAATGATCCGCCATTTTGTTTTTTTAGTGCTGCCATCTGTTATCACTTGTTTTGGCGAAATTCGCAAACGACACGCAAGCGACACGCAAACAAATATCTGACATAACAGAGGATGGCGACTGCGAGTGTTTACGTTGTCCAACTGGACGAAAACGATGTGCCTGGAGCCAAATTAGAACATTAAGACATCAGTCAAAACTCTAACGAACAGCTGAAGAGATGGCTGGAATGTTCGAGGGTTATCCAGGACTGGGAAGATCTCATTGAAGGGTACAACGCTTGTCAACTGGTTCCTAGCCCTGTGGTCAACGCCCAGTCATTTGATTTTTGACAATTAAATCCCTTAATAACCTGTCAGAGTTCGTTTAACGCTATCACAGCCATATAAAATTGACCCAAGTGTTGATTGCGGCTTGTGGTACCAACAAAGATAAAGATAAAGATAAAGATATTTATTCTTCAAGACATAGGTACATACATGGTAATACAAAGTCTTAATCTCTGACGAGATGTGCGAAGAGTGTGGTCTGCGTGTGCATACAGCACAGACATGACGGGTGTTTCCATTACAACACAAAACAAAACAATATTTAAAGTTGAAATAATAAGCCTGTAATAGGAACTTTGCTTTGATGCATTACGCATCCTCTGTGCATCCTCAATTGAATATATTTAACACAAAAAAATTTAAAGTTGAAGTAATAAGCCTTTAATAAGGACTTTGTTTTGAACTTTTGTACATAATAAAGAAAGCCTATAGTACAGTTAGTCATTAACACTAGATTAAGTAAATGGAGATAATAGTTCCACATAGTACTCATAATTACGTATTTAGCACAATAATATTTAAAGTTGAAATAATTAGCCCGTAATAGGAACTTTGCTTTGATGCATTATGCATCCTCTGTGCATCCTCAATTGAATATATTTAACACAATAACATTTAAAGTTGAAGTAATAAGCCTTTAATAAGGACTTTGTTTTGAACTTTTGTACATAATAAAGAAAGCCTATAGTACAGTAAGTCATTAACACTAGATTAAGTAAATGGAGATAAAAGTTCCACAGCACATTTAAATACATTTAACAGCATGAAAACATTTAAGTAATTAGAGCTTACTACTGTAGAAACTTTTCTTTGAACTCTTGTACAGAATAAAAGGATTCATCGATTAACATATTTTTTAGCCTAAATTTGAATAATGATAGGCTAGTGCAATCTTTTATTTCGTAAGGTAGTGCATTGTAGAGTAAGGTTCCCTGGTAAAAGGGACTCTTTTGGCATTGTGTTGAAGTTTGCCTTTGAATTCTGATAAAGTTGTTTTGGCGAGTGTTATGCGAGTGTATGTCCAGGTTTGTTTCAAAGTCCTTGATGTTGCTTTTTACAAATGTCAGAAGTTGAATTATATATAAACAAGGCATGGTTAATATTTTTAATTTTTTAAAATGAATTCTGCAAGATTCTATACGATTGAGATGGAGCATATTCCTGATGGCTCTCTTTTGAAGTTTGAAAACAGTTTCCCACAGTACAGAGTTTCCCCAGAAAATTATGCCATAGCTCATTTTTGAGTGAAACTTTCCATAGTATTGGGTTTTTAATGTGTTAATATTAGCCATCTTAGACATAATTTTAATTGCAAAACAGCAGCTAGAAAGTTTGATACATAATGCGTTAATGTGGTTCGTCCAATCAAGATTCTCGTCAAGCTGTACACCCAGGAAGGGTACATGTGAATTTTGCTCAAGTAGTACATTCTGTACATTTACAACTATTTGTTGAGGGACCGTATGCTTATTCTTAAAATAAATTACTTTGGATTTTTTGGGATTTAGAGATAAAAAGCTAGCATCAAACCAGTTATTTATCTCTGCCATTACCAAATTAGCCTTGGACAATAATTCAGCAAAATTTGTATTTGTAATTAGGACGTTTGAATCGTCGGCAAAGAGAGTTAACAAGTCTGCAGCGATGTTGCCCGGCAAATCATTAATATAGACAAGAAAGAGAATTGGTCCAAGTATAGATCCTTGTGGGACCCCAGAAGTTGGATGTCTTTATGACAGGAAGCTTAGCTAGGCCTAGATGTAGCTGGTCCATCCCAAAGTAGCCAGAGAACTCGTGAGCCGCTCACTTGGGAAAATTCTAAACTGTCCAGGTACAAACCACCAACAAATTTTAATTATGGGCACATCTACCATCACACTGTTGAATCCGTTGTTGAATCCGTCGTAGACTTTAAATAAATTGAAATTACCAACTCATTTGTTTGCATGTGAGATTCAATACATAGCCTAGGCCTACACCAACCATATTAAACCATTGGCATTGGTTTATAGATCACCGATTTAGCTATTCAATTTTGTTCATTTTTTGTGATTTAATAACCGGGCCCAAACTGAATTATGTAGGCTATTTTGAAACCACACATAGCATAGAAACTGACTCACAGTGTTAGTTGTTAGAAAATAATTTAAACTATCTGTTTTAAATTATGAATGAACATGATTTATTGAAATCAGAAAACACACTGAAATGTACAAGAAGCCATAGAAACGTCATAACAAAGTCTTGGCTACTTGACAGCCTTCTATATGTAAACACTACACATTGGTGTCGCACACTATATCCAACACCCCCTCTTGACAGCGAATGTGTAATTCCCACTTTATATCTAACACCCCCTCTCGACAGCGAATGTGTCATTCCCATCAGATGTCTCAATTTTTTAAATTGGGTTTTTGGAAGTGGTTTTGTGAAAACGTCCGCTATCATGTTGTCACTTTCACAGTAGACAAGTTGAATCACTTCCCTGTCCACCAAATCTCGCAGATGATGATGACGTACATCAATATGCTTGGTACGACTGTTAATTTTCTCATTTAATGCCAATTTTATGCATCCCTGATTATCTTCGTACAACACTGTAGCCTTGTCTACTACTTGTCCAACTTGTAGCATTTGACGTAACCACACAAGTTCTTGGCTAGCATATGACACCGACACGTACTCCGCTTCTGTAGATGACAGTGCAACTGACACCTGTTTCTTGCTGGACCAGGAAATTGGGCTATCATCCAGTTTAAAAAGATACCCACTTGTTGATTTGCGATCACTACTGTCACCTGCCCAGTCTGCATCAACATATCTTGCGACTCGAGTTCAAGATGGCGGCAGTGTAACGTTGTGAGCGCGTACGCACCGTGGTTTTGACTCTATTTTGGTGGTTTTTATTGCGTTTTGGAAGTTTTAGTTGGTGGTTTTGTGTGTAGTTAAGGTGGTAGTTGAAGTGTAATTGTTAGGAGTGTAAAGTGTGAGGTGTGTGTGAAGTGATTGTGAAGTGAAGGTGTTCCGCGTGTGTTGTGTGGCAGCTAGGCCTACGCCCAGGTTAGGTCTAGGCCTAGTAACTAGGCCTCGCGTTTCAACTAGGCCCTAGTTGGTTGTGAACGCGTGAGTGTCTGTATGTGAGTATATCTGTGGAGTTAGGGATAACTGGTGAGTGAGTTTCTTTCTGTTTAATATTTTCTGATACTGTGGCTGGTCACCGTCAGGGCCACCTCAGTTATTTTGATTAGTTGGGAAGTAGCAGTGTTCTTTTTCTTCTCGAGTGAGTCTGCGTGAGCTTGTAGGCCAGTGATGCGATGGCTGGAATGAAAGAGCTGAGTGTGTCCGTGTCTGTGGAGGTGTGCTGTAAGGTGTGTGGTGTGGTGTTGAATGATGGTGTGAGTCCGGTGGGGTGTGAGGGTGTGTGTCAGATGTGGTTTCATACTGAATGTGCAGGAGTGGCCAAAAGGGTGTATAAGTTGTTGAGTGATGAGAAGCTGGGTGTGGTGTGGAAGTGTGGTGATTGTAGGATGGGTAGGCCTACTGGTGTGGATGGGGTGAGGATGTTGGCAGTGAATGAGCAGGAGTGGGTGAAAATGGTGAAGGATATACAGGAGGTGAAGAGTGATGTGCAGGGCATGAAGGAATGGTGCAGATGTGAGAATGGAAGGATGGATGTGAATGGAGGTGGGGTGCAAGGAGGTGTAACTGAGGAGAGTATAAGTGAAGGTATGACCGAGGGGGTGAATGGAGAGAAAGTGGGGAAGGAAGTTGTGGTGAGTGAAGTGGAGCGTGAGGGATTGCTTGGAGTGAGTTTGGATGGGGAGTGTGAGTCGAATGCAAGTGAGGTGATAGAGGAGCGGAAGTTGGAAGAGAATGTGGTGGATGAAAGACGAGTGCAGGGGAGTGATGTAAGGAGTGTAAGTGAGGGAATGGGAGGAGTGTGTATGGAAGAGGGTAGTGGAAGAGGAGTGAAAGAGGGTGGTTGTGTGACTGAATGGAGGGGTGATCTGTTTGAGCTGAATGGAGTGCAGGCACTAGCGCATTGCGTGGGTGCAGATCTGCAGATGAGTGCGGGTATTGCGAGGGAGTTTCGTGTGAGGTATGGAGGGGTGGAGAATCTGAGGAAGCAGGGTAAGTGTGTTGGTGATGTGGCTGAAATGAATGTGGAGGGACGAAAGTTGTTCTACATGGTGAGTAAGGAAAGGTCGAGTGGGAAGCCGAGAGTGGAGGATGTGGAGGAATGTTTGAAGAGGTTGAGGCATAGGTGTGTGGAGGAAGGAGTGGAGAGGATAGGAATGCCTAGGGTTAGATGTGGATTGGATGGTTTGAGTTGGGAGATTGTGAGGAGCCTGATTGAGAGTGTGTTTGATGGGGCAGGGGTTGAGGTTGTGGTGTGTGTTAGGAATGAGCATAAGGTTGGGGGAGGGGGAAGGGGGGTTGGAGGCAGAACAGTAGGTTGCTAATTGGGGATTCCATGATCCGGAATGCGGCGCGTGTGTGGGAGGCGAATGGAGGGGAGGCTGAGGTATATAGAGGTGCCAGAGTGAGTGACCTGGTTGAGATTGTAGGCAGTAGGAAGGGTAGTGAAGATGTGAATGTGGTGGTGTTGAATGTGGGGACGAATGATTTGGGGAGTAAGGTGGATGTGAAAGTGGTGGCGGAGAGAGTGAAAGGGTTGGTGCGAGTAGTGAAGGAGAGGTATAGTAAGGCAAGGGTGGTGGTTGGGGGGATATTGGATAGAGTAGATGGGAGGGGGATAAGCAAAGGGATGATTGAGGAGGTGAATGAGAGAGTGGCTGAGGTGTGTGTGGTAGAGGATGCAACTTTTGTTAATAGCAGGTTGTGGGTGGAAAGGGGCTTACTGTCAGGGGATGGGTTGCATCTGAATAGGAGTGGGGCAAGAGAGCTAGGTAATCTTTTTGTTAGGATAGCAGGTGGTCTCGCGTGACAGGAGGATGGTCAAAGCAAAGGGAGGGATATTCAGGGGAGGGATACGGGGAGGGTTAAGATAATGTCAATTAATTGCAGGAGTATAAGGAGTGGGGAAAGATTGGAGCAAATGTGGACGTTGATTGAAATGTACGAGCCGGATGTAGTGGTATGTGTGGAAACATGGTTGGATGACGAGATTTGAATGGGGAGCTAGGGCGTAAGGGATATAACGTTTTTCGCAAGGATAGAAATAGATATGGGGGGGGGGGGGGGTGATGATTGCCTGTAGGGAGAATGTCAAGGGCACATTGTTGTGGGGTAGATAATGTGGTTGAAATGCTGTGTGTGCAAGTAAGGGTGGGGGGAGGTTTTTGTGTGGATGTGGTGGGAGTATACAGGCCTAAGGATAGTGGGGAGTGGCAAGTGTAAGATAGGTTGGAAGAGATAGTGATGGGTGATAGAGGAAGAGTGTTAGTAATAGCTGGGGACCTAAACTTGCCTGGAGTTCACTGGGAGGGGGGGAGGGAGGATCTAGGAGGCACAAGGCAGGAATGGGCCTGTAAACTTATTAATGAGGGGTTAGTTAGTGCAAACGGTAGGAGAGGGGACGAGGATTTGTGGGGTGGGGAGGAATAACATTTTAGATGTAATATTAGTAAGGCCGGAGGAAGCATGGGTTCACTCGGAGGTAGTAGAGGGAATGAGCGATCATAGGGCCCCAATAGTAGAGTTAGCACTAGGTAGTGGGTGGGAGGGAAGGCAGGGAAATAATAGCGAAAGTAGGGACAAGACAATATGGAGATATGATAGAGCTCACGTTCAGGGTTTGCAAAGGGAGTTACTGGTAATGTATGAAGAGTGGTCTAGTAGGGATGTGGGAGTAAATGAAACGTGGGAAAGTTTTCTGCAGATATATAGGGGCTTGTTGGAAAGGTTTGTGCCGCAGGTGACTAAGGAGGGTGGGACTGACCCAGTATATTATAATAAAAGAATTAGGTGGCTGAAGAGGAAGTGCAGAGGGATATATAAGAGGTATAGGAAGACAGGTAAAGGTAAGGAGAAATTTAAGGAGTGGGAGGGAGTTCTTAATAGGGCAAAGGTCGATGCAAGGGATGATTATATGCTGCACTTAATGGATGATGAGGGATTCCAAGGTAAAGGGAGAAGGTTGTATCTACATCTAAGGAACCAGAAAGGGGGTGGGCGAAATACCCACACTTAAAGGGACTGGGGATGAGTTATTTACTGGTGATAAGGACAAAGCGGAGGCTTTGAACTCACACTATGGGGAGGAATTCCAAGAGAGGGAAGATTCTAGTATGCAGTGGGAAGGGGGGAGGGGTAGCAAGCCTCTCACTATAACGAATCTTGATATTAGAAAGATTTTAGGAAAGATGGGAGGGAGAAAGGCATCAGGGCAGGATGGGTTGATGTGTAGATTTTTGAAAATTGGGGGGAAGGGGGTTGTTAGGTTTGCAGGGGATATTTGCAGGAAATCGTTAAGGGAAGGTACTATACCGGAGGGTTGGAGGGAAGGACTTGTAGTGCCAATACATAAGGGGGGGGAAAGAAGTCAAGTAGGGAATTACAGACCTGTTAGTCTCACTTCGGTAGGGAGCAAGATAATGGAAAAGGTAGTAGCAAATTATGTTAGGGAGGTGTTGGAGGGGGAGGGATGGTTGGTAGATAGCCAGCATGGGTTTAGGGAGGGGTATTCTTGCGAGACGCAATTGATAGGTCTTGTTCAGGACATAGGGGAGGCTCTAAATAAAGGGGAGGAGGTTGATGCAGTTTTCCTTGATTTTGAAAAGGCTTTTGATAAAGTGTCTCATGGGATTTTGATGAGGAAGGTTGATAGTGTGATTGCAGATAAAGGGGTTGTAAGGTGGATGGGAGATTTTCTAGCAAATAGGTCGCAGAGGGTAAGGGTGGGGGATAGCGTATCAACAACTATCGAAGTTACATCGGGGGTGCCGCAGGGGTCGGTGCTGGGACCACTGTTATTTAGGAAGGGATATTGAGTCAAGATTAAGGTTGTTTGCTGATGATTGCGTCTTGTATAGGGTGATTAAGGGGGTGAAGGATGCTAAGTGGTTGCAGGATGATTTGAACAGGATAGAGGAGTGGGTTGATGTTAATAGGATGGGTTTGAATGCGGGAAAGTGCAAAGTGGTTGGGTTCACGCGTAAATTAAAAGGGGATGCGAGAGAGTATTTTCTTGAGGGGGTAGTTTTAGAAAAGGTAAAGAAGTATAAGTATTTGGGAATTGTATTGGCCGAAGATTTGGGATGGAGGGACCAGGTGCAGGAAAGTGTAAGAAAGGGATATAGAAACTTAGGGTTGGTTATGAGAAATTTGAAGGGAGCTAGTAGGGAGGTAAACGATATGGCTTACAAGACAGTGGTACAGCCTATATTGGAATATGGTGGTGCGGTGTGGGATCCATATAGGAAGGGGGAGGTCATTGACTTAGAGAAGGTGCAGCGTAGGGCGGCAAGGAAGGTTACAGGACAAGTTAGGAGATGGAGGTATGTGGAAGATAGGTTAGGGAATGTGGTAAGGGCTTATGATAGTGTTACAGCAATGGTGGGGGAACTGGGTTGGGAGTCCTTAGAGGAGAGACGGAGGAGTGATAGGATGTGTAATTTATATAGAGCAGCTAAGGGGAAGGGAGGGTGGGGGGAAATCCAGAGCAGGTTGCAAGAAGGAGTTTATAGAGGGAGGGGGGGATCATAATTGGAAGTTTCAGCGTCGGGTAGTGAGAAGTGATCTGGTTAGGTTTGGTTTTGTTGAGAGAACGGTAAGGGAATGGAATGAGTTACCCGAGGAGGTTGTTGAGAGCGAGTCAGTAAGGGAATTTAGAAATAGATTGACGAAAAGGAGGTGATGGGGGAGGGGGGAGGTTTGGATAGGTTGCCACAGGGTAGTTGTGGCCCATTTGCAGCCTTTAAGTGTTAAATCTTATCTTATCTTATCTTGTGAGTTTAAGCTCGCTTCCAGCTGAAAGTCTCAACTGCATTGTTATGGTATTCTTGAGATATCTCATCACCCTCTTCAAGGCGGTCCAATCTTTTTGTCGGGGTTTGCTTACTCGCCTGCATAAAAATCCCATTGCTGCAGCTATGTCAGGTCTTCTTGCTGTAGCGATATACAGAAGAGAGCCCACTGCTTGCCTGTACCTTTCATTATCTGGCAGAAGATCATCTTCATCTTGTAACTTGGTATATTCTGTATCCATTGGCGTTACTGTCCCTTTGGCTTGATCCATTCCATACATCTTTAAAATGGAATCAATTTTTGTATTTTGATTTAAAAGAAATGTACCATCTTCTTCTCTTTGTATCTGAATACCTAAGTAATAAGTCGCATTTCCCAGATCTTTTGTTTCAAAATGCCTGTTCAATTTTTCCTTCAATATTTCTATCTGAACTTCATCTTCATGAGCTATAAGCAGATCGTCAACGTATACTAATACGTACATAAACTTGTTATCTTGACACTTAGTATATAGACACTGATCAGCTTGGCTCCGCTTAAAACCATTTTCTTTTAGAACTTGATTCATTTTTAAATTCCAAGCTCTTGCTGCTTGTTTCAAACCATACATGGATTTTCTTAATTTACAAACTAGATGTTCTTTTCCTTCCTCCACGAATCCGATTGGTTGCTGTAAGTACAACTCTTCTTCAACATCACCATTGAGGAATGCCGTCGTGATATCAAAATGCTTTACAGTCATTTTCTTAGTTGCTGCAATCGTTAGAAGAGTTCGAAAGGTGCTCTGTTTTACTACAGCTGGTGCAAATGTAGCATTGTAGTCTTCTCCATATGTTTGTGAAAATCCTTTTGCAACTAATCTTGCTTTATACCGATGTATTTTTCCTTGTGAATCACATTTATCTTTGAAAACCCATTTGCATCCAATGGCACGTTTTCCAGCTGGTAGATCTGTCAACTCCCATGTATTATTAGATACAAGAGAATGAAATTCTTCTTTGGTAGCATCAATCCACTTCTCTCTCTCTGATTCAGGTAGCCCCATCATATCTTTGCAAGATTCTGGTTCCAATTGTGGCTTTACGTGTGTAAAATAAGACAGTTTTAGAGGTGGCACACCCTTGTTAACTCTTGTGGATTTTCTAATTGGTTGATTTACTTTTTCAACTGACCGAGATTTCTCTTTTTCCGCTTCCGGTTCTTCAACTTGATTATTTGATGGTGCGATCTGTACTTGAAATCGCTGTTCCTCTACATGCCTTTCATGTTTGTCTTCTGGTGTTGATTCCATACCGTTAGCAATTTCTAATAATCCCACCTGATCCTCCTCAATTACCACAGTTCAACTAATAGTAATTTTGTTTGTTGCTGGATGTAGGATTCTTTAGCCTTTTTTTAGATATGTCACAAAATCCCACCACAACCCCCTCTTGCGCATTAGGATCTAATTTTGTTCTCTTTTCCTTTGGGATATAAACACATGCCTTACTTCCAAAGATTCGAATATGTTTGATCGTAGGCTTCTGTTCATTCCACAGTTCATATGGGGTTACTTCTATTGCTTTGCTTGGCAATCGATTTTGCAAGTAACATGCCGTCACGACAGCCTCTCCCCGGTACTTTGTTGGAAGATTTGCATCTAATAGCATGCATTTAGCTGCTTCCATTAGTGACCTGTTTTTGCGCTCTGCAACTCCATTTTGTTGGGGTGAGTATGGTACTGTTGTCTGAAATTGAATGCCCTCTTTGGCAAAAATGCTTCGAGTTTTCTTCCCTGTATATTCGCCACCGTTGTCGGCACGAAACGTCTTAGGTTTTCTTCCAAACTTATTGGTTACCATAGCAATGTATTCTTCTATCCTAGCTGCAACTTCATCCTTGGTATGTAGAAGATACACTGTTGTGTACCTTGAGTAATCATCTATGAACGTCAAAAAATATTTCTTCTTTCCAGGCGTTTCTATCTTCATTGGTCCACATACATCAGTGTGAATTAAGTCCAATGGTTGCTTAACCCGATTCACACTAACCTTAGGAAAAGCTTTCTTAGTCAATTTCCCCTTTATGCAACTAACACACTTCATGAGGTTATCACAATTGTCAATTTTAAAATCTACCACAAGATCATTGCATACCAAACTTTTAATAGCTTCCGGATCCCGATGTCCAAGTCGGCGATGCCACAAGTGGATGCAATTTCTGTGCTGTTGTTTAGTTACATTTACCTTTTCCTTACATGACAACTTGAACAAATCATTGACAACATTGGCTCTTGCCACAATTTCATTGTTGTTCAAAATTAGTACATTCATCTCCTTTGAAAACAACAACGTACCCTAATTTAGTTAATCTCTGTACCGAAATCAAACTGTCTTGTAATTGTGGAGCATACATCACATTCATGACAAGAACTCTTATTTGTAGGAGATACAATGCAATTTAAATAACCTTCACCAACTCCTTCAGATAACATCTGCTGTCCATTGGCAGTGGTGATCTTATCTATCCTAGTATGATAAAATGTCGTGAAGAAACTCCTATCATTCGTCATGTGACTAGTGGCTCCCGAGTCTATATACCACATATTATGTCGTACTGACTCTGCAGAAGATCTAAAACACACCTCCTTATGATCTACTCCCTCTTCATTATCCACTAGGCATACACATTTTGCCTTTTGATAATCATTTTGTTTTTCATACTCTTGCATTTTCTTTTTCCATACTTTGCAATCCTTCTTTAAGTGTCCTACTTTCTTACATACAAAGCATTCACGAATCTCCTTACTGTCCTTTTTAAACAGCTTGCCTTTGTTATTAAACAGCTTTGCTTTGACCTTAATGCTGATTCAAACTGTGAATCAACAGCTCCCGAGTTGTGGAACTTACGCTTGTATTCATCCATAAGCTTACCCTTCACATACTCTAACGTGAGCTCATCATCCGGCCTGGCATCTATAATGCTGTTACAAGTGAATTATACTCATTTGGTAATCCACCTTATAACAGAGCTGCTACATGGAAATCTTTCATTTCTTCTCCAATTCCACGTAAATGCTCTACCATTTCCAAGGTTCCCCTGATGTAAACTTGCACATCTTGGTCCCTTTCTAACTTTGTTTGATACAACTTCCGTAATAAATATAATTTATTACTTAAATTTGCCCGTTCATGCACTTTTTGTAGCTCAAGCCACATGCCTCTGGCACTATTGCATTTACAAATGTGGATGATTTGGTTACTATCAACACTCAAGGAAATTGTGGTCTGTGGTTTTTCATCTTTTTCAGACCAATTGGCAGGTAATTCATCTGGTTTATCATTACTGATAACTAACCACGTACCTTCTCTGATAAGCAGCATCTTCATTATAAACTTCCATGTCTGGTAGTTACCATCATTCAGCTTTGCAACTGAAAACATCCTTTCCTCTGACATTATGCCCACTTATTTTTAAAATGTCAAAATACAAACTTTACTTTAAAACTTTACTTTAGTTACACAGCACTGCAATAGTTTCTTTAAATTAGTAGAACATCCTGGGCCCATAACCTGTTAGAAAATAATTTAAACTATCTGTTTTAAATTATGAATGAACATGATTTATTGAAATCAGAAAACACACTGAAATGTACAAGAAGCCATAGAAACGTCATAACAAAGTCTTGGCTACTTGACAGCCTTCTATATGTAAACACTGCACATTGGTGTCGCACACTATATCCAACATTAGTATCGTCTTCCATAGGCAGAGGCATAGTAGGCCTAGTATTATAGCTCCTTCTTGGCTAATATTTGACAACTGAGCATCGGACACTTTGGTCATTTTATGCAGTACCGGAGTAGGGCTTTTCGTCGTCTGCAAAATTTGCGTAGCCTATCTGTGAAAAGAGAATTCCATTTCAGTAGGCCGATGTGTAAATAGGTAATGGCCGAACTTTTATCCCATGCCATTTAACCAACGGTTTAGCCGCGGTCGCTTAGCCGGTTCCCATACGAACACCGAAGTTAAGCAACATCGGGCTAGGTCAGGAGGTGGATGGGTGACCACTCTTCTCTTTAACACTAGTTACCGTTGTTAGAGCGGATTGGAGGGTTCGAAATCTTGTGTAACAGCTTCATGCATAGTTGTTAATCATCCGTTGTTTACTGGTCACTGTTAAATGGCATAAAATGCAGTATGGGGCCATTTCATAAACTCTAACCCATAGGCTATTCCACGTTAGTCTATATTATTTTAGGCCTAGCAATATAAATTACAATTTATTACAAATTACTTCATTCGAAGAGGTGCATGTCGAAGGAATGGGGTCAGGATAGTCGTCTGAAGGCCCACCATTCACGAAGTGTTTGGAGCATATGTATCTTTTTTCACACACTTTGTAAACCCTGTTCTTCTCCTTATGCTCGGACCCACCTTTCGCACAACACTATATTCATATGTGGCTTCGGAAAACGTACAAATGTCACTCCATTCATGTAATCCCTCTCACTATAACGAGAATCGCTCCGGCATAACCCATAAGCCCAGTGCTTTGTGGCCGGCATGTTCATTGTGATTGTCCGCTCGAGTTGTAGTACGCGCGCGAATGACCACTATCGATATGACATAAAGATGGCCGCTGCATATATCGATAGTTAAAATAGAACCCAGGCCTATGCTATATATAGACCTACATCTAAAGACACCAGAAACTTTATATTTTAAAAGTTTAAAATTAACTAATTATATATTTTTTTTAAAGGTTCAAAGTTTTCGATTTTTCTGTTTCTCATTCAAACGTCACACGCCAGCCATGTTTATCACTGTTTATGAATGACTTTGCCACGGCCTTCTAGATGAGCAATCAAACTTACAAGCTCTACTTGATCTCCGCCTAGCGGAGGCTTGTCGAACTCCCAAGTTAGGTCGTCGCAAGGGAACCAAAATCACCATTTCGTATCCCACTAAAACAACTGTTATAATAATGAAATTTACGTTGTAGATCACGTAATACAAAGAAAACACGTAACAGATCCATTTCGATGGAATATAATGCTTGAAGGTCTTAAAAGATGATGAATTTTCCCTTTTGAGGAGGTAGTTCTATTTGACAGATCCCTTCTTTGTTTTCTTTCACGTTTCTCTCATTTGAGAAACATGTGATGTTTTACATTGTGGAACGAAATACGGACTACGACGACCTTTGGAGTTCGACGAGCCTCCGCTAGGCGGAGATCAAGTAGACCTCGACCAACTTCTAACTCAAGCCGTTGTCAAATCTTTTTGCAACAAAGACCAGTTGTCAAGTCTTCAGAAAATGAATAACAATGATCAATTTACTGATATTCTACTAAAATATGTTACATTATCTTACTAATAATAGTTTAGTTAGGTAATTCAAAGTTAATTATTAGGTAGCCTAGACATAAACTTGACTTTATATATGCTTCTGGGTAAGATAATCTGGAAAGAAGACTTACCCAATTTATTTTTATGTGATTGGTATAGATTGGTGAAACAGGGCGTGTGACGTAGGCCCCGTTTTTCCCGTCATAAATATGTGTGAAGCTTTCAACTCGTTTTTCTAAATGAAAATTTATTCTAAGGCACCGAAATGAAATATTTCTGTGTTCAGGAAGTTAATCCTAATCTAGTAACATAATAAACAAAAAATCGCTTGCACATAGCCTATTTGAATATTAATTAACATAAGTTTGGTTTTGCTGCACATTTAATGCGTACCACTTTATGACTAGGTACCTCAATAACAACTTTAATTTGCGTAATTATTTATTTAATGTCCATAATTATTATTATACATTAAATTGACGAACTTCTTTTGTACATTAAAATATCGTTATGGTCAATTAATAAAGGCAGTTAATTAGGCCTATTTATAACAAAGTTTGTATTGGTTCTGACAGCTCAAACTCTATGGGAAACTCCTTTTCGTCTCTGTTCCACTGCATTTACGTCGAAAAATAATCAGCGTCGTTTCGGTGTCAAGAAGATTCTGCGTTGTTCCGATGCATTTACACCAAACAATATTCGGCGTTGTTCCGGTGGATTCAGGTCAAGGAGGTTCTGCGTTGTTCCGGTGGATTAACGTCGATAAGATTCTGCGTTGTGTGGTGGATTAACGTCAAGAATATTCGGCGTTGTTCCGGTGGATTCACGTCAAGAAGGTTTTGCGTTGTTCCGGTGGATTAACGTCAAGAAGATGCTGCGTTGTTCCGGTGGATGTTCCAAACGGATCACAGTAGGCCTACACACATTGGTATTTGTCCGAAGAAACGGAACGAAGATGAACGAAGATTAGTAGGCTTTACCCGAGACAAATCGGTGACCATTTTTGTGTATCAAAATCATTTTATATTGTATGTATATGTTTATTGTGTATATGCACTTGCCGGATGAACTGTCATAACTTCCTAATTAGCAAGATTAATTATACACTTCAAACTTGCCATGCGTTTTATTTTAATTTGTCAAATTAAGCTTTATGTGGTCTTAATTAAAGTACGGCTTTTACAAATTGCATTTAATTAATAAAATTAAATTTACACAAAAAAATAGTTTTTAATTTTACTGGATGTGAATTAAAATGGAAATACATTTATTATTGTTTCCGGCATCCTTAATAATAATAACAGTTCTATGGTATCACATTCAATCAAATGCCTCCCGTGTCTACAGTTTAATAACATTGATATTGTTTTGTTATAATGGTTGCATTATTTTCTGAGTGAGATAAGAGCTGAGTTGTGTAAAAACGTTTACTTATTTCAAAATACAAACATCTTAAAACTGCATAGTTAAATAATCTTAAATGTATTATGAAAAGATCTTAGTAGTTTCAACAACACTAATATGGGCATAAAATAAAATCTACAGATTCATACAGAGCCATCGGTGTTAATGTGAATATATTAATGATAATAAAATTGACTTTAATTGAGATTGCAGTACAAATATATGAGAAATAAAAAATATCATGCTTCGTAAGTAATAACCATATAAACTGGAAACATGGTGTGATTTTAATGTTTCATTCAATGGAGGAATATAATGAATGACTAGTTTAGATTTGTTCATTGTTGTACTGAATGTACAGACGTTTACTGCACGACGAGTGAAGTTGCCGCCTCTGCTGCCTCAGTTGCAAGAATCAGTTTTCATTGGGGAACATTTTACTCAATTTATCGTATGATTTCTTGCTACGACCTTATCCAGAGTCACCGCATACATCACAAGTTAAAAATACCAGCCAGTACCTGCAATCGAACCCTGGGCCTGGATTCACAAGACCGGTCTCATTCGGTCGCATTCCTTGTTTATTGTTTTGAGGAACAAGCAGTGGCGGCGCTAGGGGGGTGCATAGGGGGAAGTTGCCCCCCCCCCCCCCCGCTCGTGTTGGCTGTCTTCATCGTGTTCTCGTGTGGTCTTATTAGAAGCAGCCCCTATCGAAAGATGTTAATGTTTTTCAAATTTCAATTGATATATTTCTTACAAAATTTGGACAAATTTGATTCAGTGATTCCTTTGGTCTGTACACTAGTGTTCCCGATTTCATCATGTTAGGGGCGTTTACATATGTATGTATACTTACTGTTTCAAATGAAATGTACCGTAGGGGAACTCCAGCCAACGAGAACGAAAAATACGGTGAAATTTTGTTCACGATAATTTTGAAATTATATTTACATTTAAAATGTGTCTATGTGTTTGTTAGTATTACTGCATTACAACCTGATAACTTTGGCTGTATTATAAGATTTAGCCTTCGTAGCGTTTGAGAGGACTTTTACTCTCGAGCACTATCTTTGGATGGCATCAGTAATCAGTCGTATTCATAATGCAGTTTAAACAACTTTACTACAGCTACAATAAGGCCTTGCTACAGACTACTTTCCCGGTACTACCAACAGGGGCACTTAGCTTTACTCCACTGGAACGGGTGTCCCTGCGTCCCAGGAAGGCGTCCGGCAGCGGTGGCGTCGCGACGTCTTCAGCACGATGTTCCAATGGCTTCCCCTGCTCCCTGCTCCCTCTTGCGAATCCCTGGGTAGCGGGAAGTAACTGGTCCCACACACACAAACGACGCGTTGAACTTCCGCCTCTTCGCGTTGCCCCCACTCCCAAATCGTGGACAACCGGCTGGCGAAGAAAAAACTGTATGTGGCGGTAATTACGGGATACAGCGACTATCTCACTTTTCACCACCGAAATAATCAGGAATACTTATTTACCTCCGTATCAAAAATCAGTTAGTACGGAAAATATATACCTTCATAGTTTGACACACTACGAGACGTTTCTTCTCCACAAAAAAATAACGAAATTACGATAACTAATAAACTTAATGCCAACAACGGCTACTTATCTTCATCCCAGAGCCTTATACACGCAGTATTACCCGAACAAGAACTCGAAAAATGCCCCCTTTTTCGGTCGTCATAGTTTGTAATCTTTGGTCATAGGTATAGCTTTCATCATTCATTCATCGTGAACACTGCCCGCTCACTCCTCGCTCGTCTCTCGTAACCTATCGTGCAGTAACTACATCACCTGGAAGATGCGTATTCGCGACTTCTGGGGTGGGAACCGCTAAGTTCAAATCGGAATGTTGTAACGTACCTTGTAGCGTTACATGTTTATTGTTTATTGTTTATTGTTTATTGTTTATTGTTATATTAGCTTCCTTTGGTAGTTCCTTTGGTTAACTTCATCAAAGTTCAAAATTAGAAATGCGCGCGTTGTATTTGTGTTACTATGAAAGGAGTGTGTTTGTTTTTTATTTGAAAAGTTAGTTATCAACATTTGGTTGCGATGGGAAAGGATAGGAGTGGATATTGCTACAAGATTTTGATACGATCCAAAATCAGACATCATTTCTTTGAATATATACAATGTATTTACATTTATTTAGATAATCCATCAAGGTTATTGAGCACGCATAAGTATTTGAAAAACGGTTCTAGAGATAAACAGTGCATTTTACACTGTTTCATTTTGTGTGTACTTACAAATAATGTGCGAAGCCGTAAAAAAATAAACTCTTTATACATCATCTAAGGTATGATTTTACTATGATCCTACAAGCCTATTAACTTATTGCCTAGGCTGTTTAAGGTTGCTGTAGCTTTTCTTGTAGCACTTTTCAAAGCCTCGAAGGGCAGCTGTAAAGTAAAAACAGAAATGTAATAGAAATGTGTATTGTAAAAGTGCATGTCTTTTTAGTTGTAAAGGTTTGGGTTGGTTTCGCTATAGATGGGCTTCGAATACTGCATTAAGAGCGAAGGGTAGTCTCTACGTCAAAAACCGCAGACAATTGTGATTATTTAATTATATATATCTCAAGATTTCAACAAGAAATCGAAAATCCAAATCAACAGCGCCCTGTGTTTTGGTAAGGCCTACAGACTGAATGAAATATACCCATCAGTGTAGTTTTTTTGATTATTAATTCGATAATTAGTGATACAATTAATTAAATATAAAAAACATACTGATTACAATGTAATACACAACTAAGAGCATTCAGTATGTAGAGCTTACTAAACCACGGAGTGGATCTGATTCTGAGTTGATTCAGATTTTCGATTTCGAAGCCCATTCTTGTGATATAATTTAAAAATTAAAATGTTGTGCGGTTTTTGACATAGAGGTATCCTTCCCTGTCAAGGTATTAAAATATTGTATCCTCTTTATTTCGATATCATATTGCAGAAGCATAATCTCATAATAATCAGTTTACCTAAATGAACAGCTTGCAATATGATCCATTAATATATCTTGAGAACGCTTCAAGATATTGAAACAGTTATTCATACCCAGGACCGGAATTTGTATCCGCTGAGTAATAATTTTAAAAACCTTCAAATATTGTGATTGTTACGACTGTTATCTCTATAATTAATTTATTACTGAAGAACAATCATAACCATAAATTAAAGTTTTTAAATCCATTGTGTAACTGATAAAATACCAAATGTCGGGTATGAATCACATCTTCAACATCAAATTATTGACGCTTTTTCAAAAAACCAATAAAACACGTTAGTTTAGCGAGTTAAGACATTTTTACCCTTCACCTAATTACTCAATAAAAGAGATATTATAATATATAGTTAACAACTAAACCCACCCAGACCCATTTTAGACATAAAGTTATTGATATCAAATACCAACGCCTCAGACTCACTAGTTCGAGGGGTGTGAGCGGGGGGGGGGGGGGGTAGCATGGCATTGGTGGGTCAAACAAAATATAACACTGGTATATTCTGGTATGATATTCTCATCTCTCTTAGTTGGGAAATCATAATTTATTTTCTTGGCACCAGAGTGCAAGAGATTTTTTATGCCACAATTTTCAGCCAGCAAATTTTCTCATTTTCTTTCTTCATTGTCTTTATTTTTTAATATTTTACAATAATCCCTGGCCTCAATACTTTGTTTCCAGGGTTTCACCTTCACAAAATACGAAAGTGAATGCATACAATTGAATAAAATACATACGGTGCTGACATGTCAATTCCCGTTGGGATTCGAACACCATCTACTGAAGATCATAAGAAAAGTGTTTCTGGTAATTGTTCTCTTGTCTGTTTGACACAATTGCCTCAAGACTCTTTTTATAGAATATTAACGTTACACGAGGTCACTCACTCGATAGATATTTCATTAGCGATGATTCTTTACAACTGCATCAGATGTTGCTCGGAATATATCATTACACGAACACGAACGTTGCACGAACGAAACTCGAAGGTATTTTAAAATTAGCAAAATAAAATCAGATGATATCCATGTCTTCAGTATCAACTTCTGTGTTGTTATAAGATTAGAGTAACTTACAAAAATAAAGAACTCGTTCCAATTACTGGTACCAAACTGGACCTGGTTTCAGTTCCTCATAAAATAAAAGGAACCAGGAAGTTTCTGGTACATTTCAGTTTATTTGCTAATTATAAACGTCAACAATATTAAGATTGAAATTTGGTTATTTTCCTATACAGCTAATTCAACATATGTTTATCACGTCGAGTAGAATAAATACATACAAAAAGTTTAGTCCATTCTACAAAAATGGAGCTATAAGAAAATATGGTACATTTTATTGGGAAGCGCAGCGCTTGAGTTCGCAGTCTGATGAGACAAACAATAGTGAAGGTTAATCAACCAAACTCGGCGACAGTGCTGCGATCTCTTATCCGTCGCGCCTCTCGATAGAATACTATAACTTTTGACGTTATCGTTGAGTGAATGCGCAACGCCATATCAGCAGTTTGTCTACAGCCTTTAACTGCCCAACATACTTTAGTCGGGTAGTAGGGGCTCACCAAGCGACGCGATGACGGAGCCTGATTGGTCGCTCCTTCGCCGAGGATATGCGAAGACAGCCGAAAGCTCTGTCGTTGTGTACGCTTGGCAAACTCTGCTACCCAACTAAAGAATGTTGGACGGTAAAACGCGGTAGACAAACTGCCGATGGCGTCGGGGCTCTACCCTATGTTACTCACTCAACTGTAGTATTAGTTACTCTCAGGGAAAGCTACTCTACCAAAGCTACTCTACATTGAACAGTGTTGTCATTACTTACGTCAACTGCAGAACTGATAAGAGTAGTCAGTGATTCTACCCCGCCTACGACTCCGCGTCCGATCTTCGCAAAGCTCTCTCCTTCGTTCCCGTATTTCTCACTTTCGGAGATTGTGTCTAAGATGGGCTTCGGCTGAAAACACACAAAAATTAATCTTCAATGCCCAACATTCCATTCACTTTATTTCATTTTAGAATTGAGAGTTTCCAAAAAGAAAACCGGAACTACGGAAAACACGTTTCACTCAGAATTACTTATAATCTACTTAGACTGTTTGAAATGGGGAAATTTATCGTTTTTGTTTGCATTTATAGTGGAATTTACCAAGTATAGCATATATTTCTGACGTAGCACTTGGTAGCACATTGATAGTATAATTCTATTGAGAGATTTATGCTAAATGTGCACGTCTTTATTGTTTATGAATAGTGAGAACTAACGTCTATATCAGGAACCTGCGAGCCTGTGTAAAGACACCATTATAAATAGCCCGCAGTTCAGTTTTTAAAAAAGTTGACATTTTGTTATGTCTTGAAATATAGAGTGTACAGTTGATAAACTGTGGATCACAAAACATCCATTTATATTTAAATTTGAATTTGAAAATTCACCCAAAATTAACATCACCTTGCTTGCCCAGATCATTGTAAATGCCGTTATGAGGATAAAAATAGCGCTATTGTTCGCCTCTGACAGCTGGCGCTCCGCCCTAGACCCCCTGCAGCTCACGTAACTGCTATGTACCGTTTTTCACTTTTTAAATATGGACAGTCTAATAATTATGCACGCGCCAGCACATACAGGAAATCGGAATTTAACCTGCGGATGAAAAAGGTTGCCCATGCCTGGTCTATATTCAACTGTACTGATTTGTCTTGTCTGCAACCAAGCTTCTCAGTATCAGACTCATTGAAAAGTGAATGTTCTTAAACCTGAAGGATGTTCCTATACCTGAAGGATGTTCTAATACCTGAAGTCTGTTCTAACACCTGAAGGGTGTTATTATACGTGAAGGATGGAGATTCTTATACCTGAAGTCTGTTCTAATACCTGAAGGATCTTCTAATACCTAAAGTCTGTTCTAATACCTAAAGGAGGTTCTTATACCTGAAGGATGTTCTAGTACCTAAAGGATGTTATTACTTATTATACGTGAAGGATGGAGATTCTTAGACCTGAAGGATGTTCCTATACCTGAAGTCTGTTCTAATACCTGAAGGATGTTCTAATACCTAAAGTCTGTTCTAATACCAGAAGGATGTTCTAATACCTAAAGTCTGTTCTAATACCTGAAGGATGTTCTAATACCTAAAGTCTGTTCTAATACCTGAAGGATGTTCCTTTACCTGAAGTCTGTTCTAATACCTGAAGGATGTTCCTATACCTAAAGTCTGTTCTAATACCTGAAGGATGTTCTAGTACCTAAAGGATGTTCTAATATCTGAAGTCTGTTCTAACACCTGAAGGATGTTCTAATATCTGAAGTCTGTTCTAACGCCTGAAGGATGTTATTATACGTGAAGGATGGAGATTCTTATACCTGAAGGATGTTCCTATACCTGAAGTCTGTTCAAATACCTGAAGGATGTTGTAATACCTAAAGTCTGTTCTAATACCTGAAGGATGTTCCAGTACCTAAAGGATGTTCTAATATCTGAAGTCTGTTCTAACACCTGAAGGATGTTATAATGCGTGAAGGATGGAGATTCTTATACCTGAAGGATGTTCCAATACCTGAAGTCTGTTCTAATACCTGAAGGATGTTCCTATACCTGAAGTCTGTTCTAATACCTGAAGGATGTTCTTATACCTGAAGGATGTTATTATACGTGAAGGATGGAGATTCTTATACCTGAAGGATGTTCCTATACCTGAAGTCTGTTCTAATACCTGAAGGATGTTCCTATACCTGAAGTCTGTTCTAATACCTGAAGGATGTTCCTATACCTGAAGTCTGTTCTAATACCTGAAGTCTGTTCTAACACCTGAAGGATGTTATTATACGTGAAGGATGGAGATTCTTATACCTGAAGGATGTTCCAATACCTGAAGTCTGTTCTAATACCTGAAGGATGTTTCTATACCGGAAGTCTGTTCTAATACCTGAAGTCTGTTCTAACACCTGAAGGATGTTATTATACGTGAAGGATGGAGATTCTTATACCTGAAGGATGTTCCTATACCTGAAGTCTGTTCTAATACCTGAAGGATGTTCCTATACCTAAAGTCTGTTCTAATACCTGAAGGATGTTCCTATACCTGAAGTCTGTTCTAATACCTGAAGTCTGTTCTAACACCTGAAGGATGTTATTATACGTGAAGGATGGAGATTCTTATACCTGAAGGATGTTCCTATACCTGAAGTCTGTTCTAATACCTGAAGGATGTTCCTATACCTAAAGTCTGTTCTATTACCTGAAGGATGTTCCTATACCTGAAGTATGTTGTAATACCTGAAAGATGTTCTTATACCTGAAGTCTGTTCTAATATCTGAAGGATGTTATTATACGTAAAGGATGGAGATTCTTATACCTGAAGTCTGTTATAATACCTGAAGGATGTTATTATACGTAAAGGATGGAGATTCTTATACCTGAAGGATGTTCTAATACCTGAAGGATGTTATTATACGTAAAGGATGGAGATTCTTATACCTGAAGGATGTTCTAATACCTGAAAGATGTTATTATACGTGAAGGATGGAGATTCTTATACCTGAAGTCTGTTCTAATACCTGAAGGATGTTATTATACGTAAAGGATGGAGATTCTTATACCTGAAGTCTGTTCTAATACCTGAAGGATGTTCACCAAGAGCTTCTGTATGAAGGTGATCTGATTTTTCTTGTCTGCAACATAATCTTTGTCAAATCTTGCCCGGTCAACGTCAATCATGGGAGGAGCATTATCCGTCACCGTCTGCAAACAGAATTACATGGCAGGTTTTAGAAATGTAAACCAAGTTCCTAACAATTTCATGTGCTTCAACTTGCCTACAATACTTTGAGAGGTCCTAGTTAAAATATTGTGTAATTGTAATAGGCCTTCTCTGAAAATCTCGATTGATGTTAAGACGTTTGAGGTTTCTATAAATTGTTTGAAAATAAGAACAAAACATGCATCCTTGTGTAATGTGGTTTGAAATAATTATGATAATACTATTGTAAATGCGGCGAAGGTCATAAACTCATCCATAAGTGAGTCATTAAGTACTATAATATAAGCTACTGACATGAAATTAATATTCCTTTGTATACCACTTCTTCACCTAGTTTTCTCGACTAGTACCATGCCAGTTGGTAGCCCCAAATAAAATGTTTTGAATGATTCAGTGTGTTATTTTATACGTGTTGCACCGAGGAAGGACTCACTTGCGGTGGTTCCGCAACGTCTCCGTTCGCAACGGATATGAGCGGAGCTGCTGGCAGAGCCCCCGACAGCCTGAGAACCTGACAGAGCACAGCTGCGAGGCAAACTGTTGCCACCATTGTACGGTATACTCCTGAAACAATGAGGAGATGAGAGCAGCTGCTGGCAGAGCCCCCGACAGCCTGAGAACCTGACAGAGCACGGCTGCGAGGCAAACTGTTGCCACCATTGTACGGTATACTGCTGAAACAATGAGGAGATGAGAGCAGCTGCTGGCAGAGACCCAGACAGCCTGAGAACCGGACAGAGCACAGCTGCGAGGCAAACTGTTGCCACCATTGTACGGTATACTCCTGAAACAATGAGGAGATGAGAGCAGCTGCTGGCAGAGACCCAGACAGCCTGAGAACCGGACAGAGCACAGCTGCGAGGCAAACTGTTGCCATCATTGTACGGTATACTCCTGAAACAATGAGGAGATGAGAGCAGCTGCTGGCATTGACCCCGACAGCCTCAAAACCGGACAGAGCACAGCTGCGAGGCAAACTGTGGCCACCATTGTACGGTATACTCCTGAAACAATGAGGAGATGAGAGCAGCTGCTGGCAGAGACCCCGACCGCCTGAGAACCTGACAGAGCACAGCTGCGAGGCAAACTGTTGCCACCATTGTACGGTATACTCCTGAAACAATGAGGAGATGAGAGCAGCTGCTGGCAGAGCCCCCGACAGCCTGAGAACCTGACAGAGCACGGCTGCGAGGCAAACTGTTGCCACCATTGTACGGTATACTGCTGAAACAATGAGGAGATGAGAGCAGCTGCTGGCAGAGACCCAGACAGCCTGAGAACCGGACAGAGCACAGCTGCGAGGCAAACTGTTGCCATCATTGTACGGTATACTCCTGAAACAATGAGGAGATGAGAGCAGCTGCTGGCATTGACCCCGACAGCCTCAAAACCGGACAGAGCACAGCTGCGAGGCAAACTGTGGCCACCATTGTACGGTATACTCCTGAAACAATGAGGAGATGAGAGCAGCTGCTGGCAGAGACCCCGACCGCCTGAGAACCTGACAGAGCACAGCTGCGAGGCAAACTGTTGCCACCATTGTACGGTATACTGCTGAAACAATGAGGAGATGAGAGCAGCTGCTGGCAGAGACCCAGACAGCCTGAGAACCGGACAGAGCACAGCTGCGAGGCAAACTGTTGCCATCATTGTACGGTATACTCCTGAAACAATGAGGAGATGAGAGCAGCTGCTGGCATTGACCCCGACTGCCTCAAAACCGGACAGAGCACAGCTGCGAGGCAAACTGTTGCCACCATTGTACGGTATACTGCTGAAACAATGAGGAGATGAGAGCAGCTGCTGGCAGAGACCCAGACAGCCTGAGAACCGGACAGAGCACAGCTGCGAGGCAAACTGTTGCCATCATTGTACGGTATACTCCTGAAACAATGAGGAGATGAGAGCAGCTGCTGGCAGAGGCCCAGACAGCCTGAGAACCGGACAGAGCACAGCTGCGAGGCAAACTGTTGCCATCATTGTACGGTATACTCCTGAAACAATGAGGAGATGAGAGCAGCTGCTGGCATTGACCCCGACAGCCTCAAAACCGGACAGAGCACAGCTGCGAGGCAAACTGTTGCCACCATTGTACGGTATACTGCTGAAACAATGAGGAGATGAGAGCAGCTGCTGGCAGAGACCCAGACAGCCTGAGAACCGGACAGAGCACAGCTGCGAGGCAAACTGTTGCCACCATTGTACGGTATACTGCTGAAACAATGAGGAGATGAGAGCAGCTGCTGGCAGAGACCCAGACAGCCTGAGAACCGGACAGAGCACAGCTGCGAGGCAAACTGTTGCCATCATTGTACGGTATACTCCTGAAACAATGAGGAGATGAGAGCAGCTGCTGGCAGAGAAGTCATTGAGGCCGGCCAGGGACGCTTCCTTAGCTCCAATATAATTGTCAATTAGGGGAAGGGCAATGACTGTAGGGTGTTGTGGTGGCAACTTTGAAGCTAACATCACAACGAGGGGCAATATACCGCGACCCTACTATTACAATGTGGTAACTGCTTTTTACAATAATTTTGACTTAGAGACAACTTTACCATCACCGTAATGACATAAATGGAGTAACGACTTTGTAATACTGAGGTCCTGATACGTGTATAATATCTTAGAGCCCGAGTGGCTAGAAGTTTTAAATACATACTTTCAATAATGCAACGTAATAATGAGGTATTTGTTTTGTTTAAAGTAAACAATTCTCAGTAGGACAAGGTCAAACGTTTTTTTTTAGTAGCTAAGTTACTTTCAAAGATCAAGTTGCAGTAGCTGTAACAGTGCTACTTTTAAAAAGTAGCCTTTAACAACACTGGTGATATCGGCGATATCGGAACTGTTCTCGTCGTGTTTTATGATTGCCAGACCAGCCGGTGACCATACTTAATATTACGTTTACTTCGAAATGTCTAACTATGTGTCAATTTGTGTGTTGCATTATTCAAAATTTAAAATATCCACACAAAACAGTGATGAAAATGCTAACAGAACCACAGCACTGGCAAACTGTAGTGTACAGAAGACAAAATCCGAATTAGAGTCTCGCGTCTCACCACTGAGCCACCTGTACCAGTCACGTATGAGTTATTTTTTTTTGTATAAGAAATGAGAATTAACTACCGATTACCTTATGTGCCAGCTGAAGAGCCAAACTACGTCAAGGTCAGCTACCTAAAATAGTTTGTACTGTTCCGATTATCATGTCTGGTACATGGAAGACACATAATTCCTATTTTCTTGTTTAGTTTGTGTTTTAATTCTTCGAAACTTATGATTTTCTAAACTGTTCGCTGTCCAGGAGTAATGACGCGTGTAACCGCATTATAGCTTCGATCGGTATTTGTGGAATGTGCTGCTTAACTTCTTAAACTAACTTTTTTTACAAGAAAAACATCGAAACCCCACTGTTTTTTTTTTTATGTTCAGCATTTATGTAAATGTTTATGAACAGTTTTAACTATTTTTATCCATCGAAATTATTTGGGTAGTTATTAATTTGGCTGTCGAAGTTGGCCAAATTTCCATTTTTGATTCACAGTATTGATATGATTTGAAGGTGTCATTCATTCTGAGTTTTATACGTAACCATACAACACAAAAATGAAGACACCTTCAAATGTAAAGTTCAAACTTCAAAGCGTAACAGCACACTTAATAAATACCCTTCGGTTCACTTAGTTATTATTTATGTAGGTATATATACAAACATATCACAAAATAATATTACATGAGAAAAATATTTTTTTTAAAAAACAACGCTTATATTTAAATGTACTTAAAAGTAAAAAATAAATTTTCGCCCAACAAATTTTTGGCTCACTCGGAAAATAAAAGCGTTGGGCGCTTTCCCTGCATAAACCGCAGACTACTGCAATCTATGTCAATACCGAAAGCACCTAACGCTTTTTATTTTCCGAGTGAGCCAAAAATTTGTTGGGCGAAAATTTATTTTTTACTTTTTAGTGCATTTAAATATAATAAGCGTTGTTTTTAAAAAATTAGAAGACTGCACAATAATAATAATTTTTTTTTTTTTTGTAGGAATACCCGTTCTAGGGTGCACACCAGCTTTACCTGATGTGCCCCTCTTTAGGTGACTAATTAGGTTATTAGGGTGTTTGGATAGTTGGGAAGGATTGTCCGAGGGCTGATAGTAGGACTCAATCCCAGCATTCGCTTTGACGACTGAGGAAAACCTCGGAAAAAACCTTCAGTCAGGACTGCCGGTGGCCAGAATCGAACCGGCGACCTCCCGAATTAGAGTCTCGCGTCTTACCGCTGAGCCACCTCTATCGGTGAAGACTGCATGAGACATTTAGATACTGTGTACTTGTACTTGCTAGCTTCACTCGCAAACTAGCGTGCTCGCATTGCAAACTTGAATTTCGGACAGTTCCGTTCATGCACGATCCAGCGATCGGCCAACAATGACATTCTTGCTGCATAGAAACATAGCCTATCCGATCACAGATAAGGAAATAAGTTGTCTGTGATCCGATGCTTTCGTCACAGATATTTGAGTCCCGTACAACCAGCGGTAATTCCGATGCCTGCATGTGGTTGGCCCATTCTCACTAGCTGTGACTAATTTCCCATATGAAGCTAATTGTTTAATTAATTAGTTATGGTGGATTAATTAATTAATTAGTGAATCTGATAATTGATTCATATATTGTCATTTGGAAAATACGACTGTGGGAAAATGTTCAGCTCGATCGGACGTTGGGAAGTGGGTGAAATATAGATTCCCACATAAAACTTTGATTAATTAATTATGATAGCTTAATTGATTATTTAGTTAATATGAATAATATAACATGAATAAAATATATTTTTTTAAAAACAACGCTTATATTTAAATGCACTAAAAAGTAAAAAATAAATTTTCGCCCAACAAATTTTTGCCTCACTCGGAAAATAAAAGCGTTGGGCGCTTTCGGTATTGACATAGATTGCAGTATTCTGCTGTTTATGCAGGGAAAGCGCCCAACGCTTTTATTTTCCGAGTGAGGCAAAAATTTGTTGGGCGAAAATTTATTTTTTACTTTTTAGTGCATTTAAATATAAGCGTTGTTTTTAAAAAAATATATTTTTTTCATGTAATATTATTTTATACTTTTTAGTCTTGAAGAATCTTGCAATCGAATATATATCGAATATCGATTGATTAATTAATTATAATGGTTTAATTGATTATTTAGTAACTATGACAATTGATTCATGTATTGTCATTAAGAATACGTCTGTGTGCAAACTTTCAGCTCAATTCGACGCTCGAAAGTGAGTGTTTTATCGATCCACATATAAAACATCAATTAATTAATTATGATGGCTTAATTGATTATTTAGTAAATATGACAATTGATTCATGTATTGTCATTAGAATACGTCTGTGTGAAAACTTTCAACTCGATTCGACGTTGGGAAGTGGGTGAAATATCGATTCCCATATAAAACATTAATTAATTATGATGAATTAACTGACTATTTAGTAAATGTGACAATTGATTCGTGTATTGTCATTAAAAATACGTCTGTGTGAAAACTTTCAGCTCAATTCAACGTTGGAAAGTGGGTGAAATATCGATTTCCATATAAAACATCAATTAATTAATTAATTATGATGAAATTATTAATTATTTAGTAAATATGACAATTGATTCGTGTATTGTCATTAAGAACACGTCTGTGTGGAAACTTTTAACTCGATTTGACGTTGAAAAGTGGGTGAACCATCGATTTCCATATAAAACATTAATTAATTAATTATGATGAATAAATTAACTATTTAGTAAATATGACAATTGATGCGTGTATTGTCATTAAAAATACGTCTGTGTGAAAAATTTCAGCTTGATCGGACATTTAAAAATAAGTGAAATATCGATTATAAGATTCCATCTAGATAGACAGACAGACAAACACATGGAGCTAATATAAGCGTTGTAATAAGAAACATGCAACACTAATCTGAGTAGAACCATTCTGCAAGTGCATTGCTCCACACTAGGCATTAAAACTTGTAAAAGAGTGTGTTACTTAATACTTTCCGTACATATATCCCCGTTTCCCTGCTGGAATGTCACCACTGTAGACCCAATGAAAGGGAAAAGCTAACGATCTTACGTAGCCGATCACTATACGTCACTTACCTTTATTGTCTAGCAGTGCACGGAGACGTAACACAATTTGACATTTGAGCAGGCGTGTACACATGTATACACACTGTTTACTGTGCTGTGCTTCCAGGAGGCCCCCCCCCCCCCGCCCCTTAAGGCCCCCTCCAATACTCCGTCAATCATTTGAGTTGAGGAAAATACCTAGCGGAGAAACTGCGAGTACAATATTCTCATGTTATTGTTACTTCACTAGCTGTTGCATTGTGGGAATGGGAACTCACGATTGTTTTGCAACAACTTAGAGTATCGTTAGCAATTAGATGTAGATGTTTTTTTCGGTTATTGAACATATTAAAATTTTAACTAATAATGGTCAAGTAATAATGGTCAATAGCAATATTCACAGATAGAAATCACAGTCTAGCCTATGCATACATATTATGAACTGTAGATAGACTAATATTCCTCGCATTCATCCTTATTGGCATTGCTCTTTTCTCTTATATCATCATACCAACTTCAGATTAAGTAATTACTAATTCTATAATAGTTTAATGGCAGGATTAAAACGTGATGTTAAATGTAACTTAATAAGTAACTTAATAAGTAACGAGGGCTACTATTTGTTTACGTAAATGCAAAAGACTATTTACGAAACTGGTCTTCGTTACGTCAAATATCCGATGTCGCTTTCTACCTCACAGTCATTGCTGCGGTTACTTGACTGCGTATCGATTTCTTCATGTCTTCATTGAACTAGTGAAAGTTGGAAACTAAAAGCATCCCGTGCACACATACGTATGCATGGTCTGCATTACCAATGATACTCATCTAATAACAAAAGTCAATGCGCCAAGTAATTGCAATTCATACTTGGAGAAATCGAGACGATTCAGACATTGTTTAGATTATTAATTGAAGTGTCATATTATTATATACAAGCTAACATGTAAGACACACCGATAGAGGTGGCTCAGCGGTAAGACGTGAGACTTGGACTCGGACTCGGGAAGTCGCCGGTTCCATTCCGGCCACCGGTAGTTCTGACTGAAGGATTTTTCCGAGGTTTTCCTCAGTCGTAAAGGCAAATGCTGGGATTGTGTCCTACTAAAAGCCCTCGAACATTCCTTCTCAACTATCCAAACACCCTAATATGCCCAGTTAGTCACCTCAAGAGGGACACAACCAATGACGTATATAAGCTGCCGCGTAGCGGCAGCGCTAGACTGACGATTGCCTATACCGCCAGCCGTGCTCGGCATGGGAGAGTGGCGGCCATGATGAAAGTGGTAGAAAGACGTCGTCTGCTCACCTGCTGCACCTGTCACCTGCATACGATCTTCCTCTTTCTTTTGGGTTCAGTCTTATAATTTACAACAAAAATGGTGAAATCATGCGCAGCATATGGATGAACATATAAATATGAGAAAGGTCGATCATTCCACAAGTATGTGTGATCTATTTTGGTATTTCATTAGGCCTATTGGTGGGCTTATGAGCATGTGTATGAGGGGTGACAGGTGACCCTGTTACTCTCCCAAATTCGATTCCTAAAGGATGCTATTTTAGTCATAGGTAGAATAAAAATACAAATGATATGCATAGGCCTAAATGTACTTTCTAATATAGGCCTAGGCCTCACCAATGTAATTAAGGATTTAAAAGATAAGCAGCTTGTTGTTGGACAAGGTAGTGATATTTTAGATGAATATTTCTCTGGGGTACCATTGAATTTATTAAAACAGTACCCAGACATATTGAAACAGATTGCCCTAACCCTTCACTTCTACTCGCCAAAAGCTTACCGATATGTACAAGAACATTTTTGTATGCCCAGTGAATCTACATTAAGAAGTTGGAGCATGACTACACATAGGGCCTAAGTTACCACAGTAAAATATGAGTCTAAGAGGGAGTTTAGAGATATTTATTCAAAGAAAAATCTCTTACATCAGGCACAGTAGGCACAATCCAATATATTATAGGTACAGTTAACAATTTAGCCTACTGTGGGTTTTCGTACATTCATTTCATTTGCATTGCTTGTAAATTCCCCCATGCTCGGATGGTGGACGAAACCATAACACCTCCTCCTGAACATAATGACCATACTTACAGTGAACATATCCCAGATATTCCACGCCTATCATGTTTTGTAGAGAATGTCTCACGCTACATCGCTGGATATATTCTAAGGAAATTGGTCACAGAGGGTAAAATAACATGTCATACATGTCTTGATGCTCTTGTTGAAAAATCTCCAACTAATAAAACCGACAATCTTCTCATACGAATAAAAGATAACGGGGGACTTGTACATCCCTCTGACGATATGGCAACACTTTGCCAAATAACTGAAAGTTCTTTCAGGTGGCATGAGGCCCAAGGGAATGTGACGGTAAGCGGTGCACGCACAATCATAGAAAGAACCGTTTTTAAATCACTGGTGGGAACATATTTGTTTGATAGTTTAGCTGGACACATGTTTGATCAGGAAGAGGGTGAATTGTCCCACCTACAAATTCTCGTAAAACTCATTGTACAGAGATATTTACACATTAGGTTTTACCACTTCGGCTCCCTGGTGAACAAGTCCCTGCGTGCCAACATCCGCAGTGTACTGACAAAAACAATACTCTTCAAAGGTCAATAGGATATCAGTCTAGTAGGTAAGTGAATTCTTTCAGAGAAATAATTAACATGCAATTGAAAACTTATGACGGTTGATATTTTCTTGACACGCCAGCTTTTACACAGCTACGACAGCTTGTGCCCTTGCGGAGCCCTACACCATAACCGTTCCAGTCCGAGTTTAGTACCGTGTTTTCTTGACACGACAGCTTCGACACAGTAATGACAGCTTGAGCCCTTGCGGAGCGCTACACCATCACCGTTGCAGTCCGAGTTTAGTACCGATGACTTGAGTGTGCCAGATGCAGTCTCACCTGAGTTGTCTCGCCGATGATCGACCAGCTTCTTGTAACGACAGCAGCTCTGACGTAGACGTAGGCCTACATCATTGGGTTTTAAGATACATTGTAGTCACGAAGTGAGGTTAAGTTCCAATGTCATGTAGGCCTAGGCCTACCTATAGACCTGGCCTCTGGATTTGACACATGAAATGCCTATTGCCTTCCCAGTATGCCTACATGTAGGCCTATTTACAGCTAAGACAGCGTAAACGTTTATGATATTTCAACTAGAGTATGCCTGAGCCCCTAGACTAGGCCTAGGCCTAGCGTAGCCTAGGCCTACCCTAGTTATTTAGGTATTCACGGAGTGAATCTAAAATATTTTTTTTCAACGAAATGTAACAAAAATCACTTTTATATGTTACCTGTTACTGTATCTTTCCAATTATGTAAGGCGCACGCTTCAAAAAGTACATATTTATGTTTTAAATCAATTTAATTCTGTTGAATTAGCTAGAGCCTATGCCTAGGCCAATGCACGCCATTCGCCATTGTTCAACACTAGGATGAAGAGAAATATCTCTGCAGCAAAATAAGTGCTTTGGTTCTTTGTTATCAGCAGATGCACCAACTTAAACATAAGTTACTGTATAATAATCGCAGTATTTTCGATAATTTACCCCTTCTTCAAATTTGAAGAAGGGGTAATTTGAAGAAAGGGTTATTATTTTAAAATAAATTTATACCCAAAAAATAAATTACCCCTTCTTCAGGTTTGCGGGCGATATTCGGTTTCATTTCATACGTTGGCTATAGTAGAGGAGAAAAAGGTAACATTTAAGTTCTCGTGCGCCTTTCGTGAAAGAGTATTGCGGTAATCGGTATTCTGTTACGGCATACCATGCGAGTATTTTGCACCTACCTGGCAGATCCTGGCACGCTGCAGAGGGCGCCAGGAGCGTCGTGACGTCATAGACACGTTTTAATTAATTGCTTTTGAACGGTTTATGTCACAGAAAATATCAAGAGGACAATTTTATGATGTCATACTAGATGAGAATTTATAATCTATCTGCCACATTCTGGCGGGCTGCAGAGGGCGCCAGGAGCGTCGTGACGTCATATACACGTTTGAACTAATAACGTTTGAACGGTTCATGTCACAGAAAACATGTAGGGTACAATTCTTCTATAAAATACTATACGAGTATTTTGCACCTACCTGGCACATCCTGGCACGCTGAAGAGGGCGCCAGGAGCGTCATGACGTCATAAACACGTTTTAATTAATAACGTTTGAACGGTTCATGTCACAGAAAATGTCAAGGAAACAATTCTATTACGAAATACTATTTGAGTATTTTGCATCTACTTGGCACATCGTGGCACGCTGCAGAGGGCGCCAGGAGCGTCGTGACGTCATACACTTTTTCATTAATAACTTTTGAACGGTTCATATCACAGAAAATATCAAGAAGACAATATTATAGAAAATTTAAATACAAATCGATTGATATGTACCAATAGGGTTATCATGTAATATTTAAGGGAGAACTTGCTAACAAATAATAATAATAATTAGATGTGTATATGAAATGCAGGGCATCCCTCATCGTAATATCTATTTATTACTAATTAAAAAGTATACATACCACACATAAAAACTTGCCCAATTTAGTCCTATCACTTTAAGTGAAAACGTGTTCAATAGGCGGAGACTCTATTTAGTGCGTATTACAATACAGAAACAATAAAATAGTATTTTACAATTATTAAATTAGGTTTACACAGAAGAAAATAAAAAACAGTTATTCGAATCAGAAACAAAATCACAAACACTATCAATTGTGTTATAATATAAATAATAATACATGGGAACGATTAGCATACATCACACAAAAAATTAGTAAGAATTCGTTAGGAGGAATAATAATAATAATTTTTCGTAGGCCTTGTTAAGCTGCACACCAGATAGTATGACTCAGTCCCAGCATTCGCCTTTACGACTGAGGAAAACCTCGGAAAAAAACCTTTAGTCAGAACTACCGGTGGCCGGAATCGAACCGGAGACCTCCCGAATTAGAGTCTCGCGTCTTATCGCTCAACCACCTCTATCGGTGTTCTTAGGAATCCCTGTTATAGGGTGCACACCAGTGCACACCAGTGCACACCCTGATGTCCCCAGGCTTCTTCAGGTGACTAACTAGGGTGTCTGGGTAGCTGGGAAGCAATGTCCAAGGGCTGTTAGTAGAACACAATCCCAGCATTCGCCTTTACGACTGAGGAAAACCTCGGGAAAAACCTTCAGTCAGGACTACCGTAGCCGGAATCAAACAGGGGACCTCCCGATTGAGAGTCTCGCGTCTTACCGCTGAGCCACCTCTATCGGTTTGGGAGGAATGGGTTCATCCGGAACCCGGAATAAAATATACTTGCTACAAGTTGTACGGTGGGGTTCTAGTCCATTGTATAGCCTACCAGTTCCAGGACCCACTAGCGGATGTGCATTTCAATACAGACTTATTCAATTTTTAGATCGGAAAGTGCGTTTGTGTATTCTTTCATAATTCTTGATAATTCTTAAAAAAAGTGTCTTTATATTTGGTTTCCTTCTTTCTAGGTCGAAATATAATTAGACAATTTGGTTTTTCATCTGGCTTGTCCTGACCTTAGTCTGCTTATTGCACTTTATTTCCTGTTGATTTGCTTCTATTTCCGAATGGTTTCAAGTGCATGATCGTATATTCATGTGGACATTTTCTCTCACCCCTGACTATCAACAAGTTCAACAAGTGAAAGCTCATCGAAGATTATCTACACACATTAGGAGCTACATAGAAAGTTGCAAGCATTGTTTTGACCCTGCTTTGAATTAATTTGTAGATAATCATTTTGGGACTGGCAATATCTGCCTAGTAATTCGTTTATGCATGCATGCATGGCTCGATCACTAGTCTAAACATTAGATAGAGATATAGCTCATTAGTGGCCCCCGGATTTTAATGACAAAGTTATATCATGACAAAATGTTTTCATATAAGTGTTGATACTGTACTCAAATGATGTTTAAATAGCCACAAAATTTCTTCCGAATACCACGTTTAATCATCGACCCGCACGTTCACAAAACGTCACCGGTATTGTTACTGTTTCACACGTTTTACGCTATTATATAGTAACGAGGTAAAGTATTTTGTTTTGAAGTTAGGAACCAGGACAAACATGATAATAATATACTCGTAGCCTTCATATTTTGTCTGACAGCTTTAATAATTTCAAATATGATCATACTTATCATCATAATGATTTTTATAAATAATACCAATATTTATTACAATATACACAATATAAATAATAATGCCAATAATAATAATAATTATTATTATTGTTATTATTATTTTATTATTATAACAATGCTCAACGATGATCAGTGGTGCATCGCTAAAACTAAAAGTTAGTTTAAGTCCATTGTGATGGTTATCAGTTGTTTGAGAAGTTGCAATATAATATATTCACTATTTTGATTCACTACTGAACACAGGGGAAGTAATTTTCTTAGTCCTAAATATTTGATCACAGTCCTAAATATTTGATCACAAAAGTGTTAAATTTTGCTTTCAATTATTCTTTACATCTAAACCTTATTTAGTAAGTAATTATTATAGTGCCGGAAGAACGTAGTGGCTTGTACAAAAGATGTTAGTAACAGAAGGTTGTGGCTAGTAACAGAAGGTTGTGGCTAGTAACAGAAGGTTGTGGCTAGTAACAGAAGGTTGTGGCTAGTAACAGAAGGTTATGGCTAGTAACAGAAGGTTATGGCTAGTAACAGAAGGTTGTGGCTAGTAACAGAAGGTCGTGGCTATTAACAGAAGGTCGTGGCTAGTAACAGAAGGTTGTGGCTAGTAACAGAAGGTTGTGGCTAGTAACAGAAGGTCGTGGCTAGTAACAGAAGGTCGTGGCTAGTAACAGAAGGTTGTGGCTTGTAACAGAAGGTCGTGGCTGGTAACAGAAGGTCGTGGCTAGTAACAGAAGGTTGTGGCTAGTAACAGAAAATCGTGGCTTGTAACAGAAGGTCGTGGCTAGTAACAGAAGGTTGTGGCTAGTAACAGAAAATCGTGGCTTGTAACAGAAGGTTGTGGCTGGTAACAGAAGGTCGTGGCTTGTAACAGAAGATTGTCGCTTTAACAGAAGGTTGTGGCTAGTAACAGAAGGTTGTGGTTTGTACAGAACATACCGGCCCCAATAAATCACTGACAATCGTATGTTCCCTTGGTGAAGAGTGCATGGTTACATGAAGTAAATACAATTTTATCATATCACACTTGAAAAGCATACAATGCAGTCAACGTAAACATATAACATTGTCGTAACAACGTAGCTACTCTGCATATACGTATACGTACGTATATGCAGAGTAGCTACGTTGTTACGACAATGTTATATGTTTACGTTGACAGCCCTTAAGTCCCAGCTTACTAACTAATTAATTCCAAGAGAATAAAGTCGCAAGCTTCCCAGCAATTGTGCTATACAAGAAGCCGGGAATCTGAAACAATAACACATTTGATATGAGGATAGTTCTGTAACGGAAGGCATCACTATTAGTCACATTACTACTATGAACGTGGCTCGTAAGAAAATTACTTTCTTTCGGAAAAATAATGTTATTTTCTACAGGCATTACAAAATTCAAAGAATTACATATGTTATTTTTTCTTCAAGCTCTGATATATGTATATAAATGCTTTATTTTGTAAAAAAACAAAAGAACATTTTTATTTTTACAGGAATTCCTGAGCAAACCCGAGCAACTAAAAATCTATTTCTGACAAAATGATTGGTCATATATAAAATATAAAAAACCTATTATGTAAAATTACGGTAAAAAATCATTTAAAACCCCTCGTCTTTGGAAAATAAAAAGGGAAACTAGCAGTAGGCACGTGCCGGTACCAGGCTTTCTCCCTCCTTTCCTCATTATCATTCACCAATCATCAGGCTAAAGAGGACATTGTGCCCTACACTGGATATAATAACAATAAAGTAAGGAAGTAAGTGTACTGCACGGTTAATAATTTGTAATCTCCTATTTGCATTATAGTCTTACTAGTGAGATTTTTTGGAACATTTCAAATAAAACCTTTCAATACAGTCGTACACAAAATTATTGAACATTGGGTAGTTTTACCTGTGACCAACTAAAACTCGTGGAAGCTTCGGGTGGATCCGTTTCCGCAAGCGCTGGGTCGACTTGATCCGGCTTCTTAAGCACTTGGTCGTTCTGCAATGAGTCGGGTTGATCCGGCTTCTTAAGCACTTGGTCGTTCTGCAATGAGTCGGGTTGATCCGGCTTCTTAAGCACTTGGTCATTCTGCAATGAGTCGGGTTGATCCGGCTTCTTAAGCACTTGGTCGTTCTGCAATGAGTCGGGTTGATCCGGCTTCTTAAGCACTTGGTCGTTCTGCAATGAGTCGGGTTGATCCGGCTTCTTAAGCACTTGGTCGTTCTGCAATGAGTCGGGTTGATCCGGCTTCTTAAGCACTTGGTCGTTCTGCAATGAGTCGGGTTGATCCGGCTTCTTAAGCACTTGATCGCTCTGCAACCACAATAGGTACTAACACTAACACTTGATCGCTCTGAAACCACAATAAGGTACTAACACTAACACTTGATCGCTCTGCAACCACAATAAGGTACTGACACTAACACTATACTTGCTCTGTAACCACAATAAGGTACGGACACTAACACTTGATCGCTCTGTAACCACAATAACGTACTGTCACTAACACTTGATCGCTCTGCAACCACAATAAGGTACTTACACTAACACTTGATCGCTCTGTAACCACAATAAGGTACTAACACTTACATTTGATCGCTCTGCAACCACAATAAGGTACTTAAACTAACACTGCTTGCTCTGCAACCACAATCAGGTACTGACACTAACACTTGATCGCTCTGCAACCACAATAAGGTACTGACACTAACACTTGATCGCTTTGTAACCACAATAAGGTACTAACACTAACACTTGATCGCTCTGCAACCACAATAAGGTACTTACACTAACATTTGATTGCTCTGCAACCACAATAAGGTACTTACACTAACACTTGATCGCTCTGCAACCACAATAAGGTACTAACACTAACACTTGATCGCTCTGCAACCACAATAAGGTACTAACACTAACACTTAATCGCTCTGCAACCACAATATGGTACTGACACTAACACTTGACCGCTCTGCAACCACAATAAGGTACTAACACTAACACTTGATCGCTCTGCAACCACAATAAGGTACTGTCACTAACACTTGATTGCTCTGCAACCACAATAAGGTACTTACACTAACACTTGGCGCTCTGTTACCACAATAAGGTACTTACACTATCACTTGATCGCTCTGCAACCACAATAAGGTACTAACACTAACACTTGGCACTCTGTAACCACAATAAGGTACTAACACTAACACTTGGCACTCTGTAACCACAATAAGGTACTAACACTAACACTTGGCACTCTGAAACCACAATAAGGTACTGTCACTAACACTCGATCTCTCTGCAACCACAATAAGGTACTGACACTAACACTTGATCGCTCTGCAACCACAATAAGGTACTAACACTAACACTTGGCGCTCTGTAACCACAATAAGGTACTAACACTAACACTTGGCGCTCTGTAACCACAATAAGGTACTAACACTAACACTTGGTCGCTCTGCAACCACAATAAGGTACTGACACTAACACTTGATCGCTCTGCAACCACAATAAGGTACCACCACTAACATTTGATCTCTCTGCAACCACAATTAGGTACTAACACTAACACTGTTTGCTCTGCAACCACATTAAGGTACTGTCACTAACACTTGATCGCTCTGCAACCACAATAAGGTACTTATACTAACACTTAATCGCTCTGAAACCACAATAAGGTACAAACACTAACATTTGATCGCTCTGCAACCACAATAAGGTACTTAAACTAACACTGCTTGCTCTGCAACCACAATCAGGTACTGACACTAACACTTGATCGCTCTGCAACCACAATAAGGTACTGACACTAACACTTGATCGCTTTGTAACCACAATAAGGTACTAACACTAACACTTGATCGCTCTGCAACCACAATAAGGTACTAACACTAACATTTGATCGCTCTGCAACCACAATAAGGTACTTAAACTAACACTGCTTGCTCTGCAACCACAATCAGGTACTGACACTAACACTTGATCGCTCTGCAACCACAATAAGGTACTGACACTAACACTTGATCGCTTTGTAACCACAATAAGGTACTAACACTAACACTTGATCGCTCTGCAACCACAATAAGGTACTTACACTAACATTTGATTGCTCTGCAACCACAATAAGGTACTTACACTAACACTTGATCGCTCTGCAACCACAATAAGGTACTAACACTAACACTTGATCGCTCTGCAACCACAATAAGGTACTAACACTAACACTTAATCGCTCTGCAACCACAATATGGTACTGACACTAACACTTGACCGCTCTGCAACCACAATAAGGTACTAACACTAACACTTGATCGCTCTGCAACCACAATAAGGTACTGTCACTAACACTTGATTGCTCTGCAACCACAATAAGGTACTTACACTAACACTTGGCGCTCTGTTACCACAATAAGGTACTTACACTATCACTTGATCGCTCTGCAACCACAATAAGGTACTAACACTAACACTTGGCACTCTGTAACCACAATAAGGTACTAACACTAACACTTGGCACTCTGTAACCACAATAAGGTACTAACACTAACACTTGGCACTCTGAAACCACAATAAGGTACTGTCACTAACACTCGATCTCTCTGCAACCACAATAAGGTACTGACACTAACACTTGATCGCTCTGCAACCACAATAAGGTACTAACACTAACACTTGGCGCTCTGTAACCACAATAAGGTACTAACACTAACACTTGGCGCTCTGTAACCACAATAAGGTACTAACACTAACACTTGGTCGCTCTGCAACCACAATAAGGTACTGACACTAACACTTGATCGCTCTGCAACCACAATAAGGTACCACCACTAACATTTGATCTCTCTGCAACCACAATTAGGTACTAACACTAACACTGTTTGCTCTGCAACCACATTAAGGTACTGTCACTAACACTTGATCGCTCTGCAACCACAATAAGGTACTTATACTAACACTTAATCGCTCTGAAACCACAATAAGGTACAAACACTAACACTTGATCGCTCTGCAACCACAATAAGGTACTGACACAAACACTTGTGGTCGCTCTGTAACCACAATAAGGCACTAACACTTACACTTGATCGCTCTGAAACCACAATAAGGTACTAACACTAACACTTGATCGCTCTGCAACCACAATAAGGTACTAACACTAACACTTGATCGCTCTGAAACCACAATAAGGTACTAACACTAACACCTGATCGCTCTGTAACCACAATAAGGTACTGACACTAACACTTGATCGCTCTGTAACCAACCACAATTAGGCACTTACACTAACACTGCTTGCTCTGCAACCACAATTAGGTACTAACACTTACACTTGATCGCTCTGCAACCACAATAAGGTACTGACACTAACACTTGATCGCTCTGCAACCACAATAAGGTACTGACACTAACATTTGATCGCTCTGCAACCACTATAAGGCACTAACACTAACACTTGATCGCTCTGCAACCACAATAAGGTACTGTCACTAACACTTGGCTCTCTGTTACCACAATAAGGTACTGACACCATGTAATAGCGCCGTATAATAGCAATGGCCCCGTTTTAAAGGGGTATTCAGGTCATTAACTATAAATATCATATGTATTCCTGTCCATGAGAAATAATTGTACGTATAAGTGAAAACACAATTCCTACTCTAATGAGAAAGAAGGAAAAAATTTACGAAATCGTATAGTTGCCCAACAATAATTTTTCTGGTGGGAATTAGTATGTATGTGATCTTCACCCTTTGGCAACAAGACAAAGCAGACCAAATACAAATGATGGGGTCTTTCCTTTGATATGAACGTAGAAGTTCTTTAGCTAGATTAATAGTATGTAACTTTATTTGAATAGTTTTCTCAAGTTATGTTTTGATTCGTTTATTACTGCATCCCGGCGATAACGTACCTGCTAATTCCCCACAAGAAACTAATTTTAGAGCAACTAGTCAGGATTGTGCGATTTCGTACATTTTTTCCCTCCTTTGCTCAAATATGTCGTAGTCGTATTATGCCATGGAAGAGATTGAATGACCTTGGTGTCGGAACTTTTTTACACTTATGTATAATTAATTCTCATAGATGGGAATACATAATACGATATTTTTTAGTTCCTCGCCTGAACACCCCTAGCTTGGCTTGGGCTTCGTTAGGCCGGATACCTCCCCCGTGGGGCGCCTTGAAGGGTTATTCAGGCAAGAAACTAAAAAAAACATGTATTCCTATATTCCCAAAATGAGAAATAATGATACATAAGTGAAAAAAGTTCCTACCCCAAAGAGAAAGTAGGGAAAAAATTAACGAAATCGTTTAATTTTGACAAGTTGCATAACGATTATGTTTCTTTTGGAAATGTAGCATGTACGTGACACCCGGATTCAGTAAACTGAAGTAAAACATAATTTGAGAAAATAATTCCATTCAAGTTACCTATAAATCAAGTTAAAGAACTTCTGCGTTCATAATATCAAAGACCAAATCATTTGCATCTGCTTTACTTTAAAATCACGTACATGCTTATTTCAAATATAAAAATTATTGTTGGGCAACTAGCCCAAATTATACGATTTAGTTCATTTTTTCCTTTCTTTCTTTTTTGGAATAAGAACTTTTTTTACACTTATGTACTATTTCTCACGGATGGGAATACATATGATTTTTTAGTTTCCGACCAGAATACCCCTTTTAAGTCCCAGCCAGTTTACTTTGCCTAGCACTGGCTTAGCTTGGGCTTCCTTAGGTCGAATACCTAAAAAAAAAAGAAGCTTTCTCCATTCAAATAACCATCCTCAGTTATATAGTGCTCTGTACGGTTACTGCAAATGTGAATATTATAGTTTTATTTAGTGGATACACCAAAACAAATGTTGAATAAACTATATTGTCCATTGGCCAGCTCCCAGCTAAAACTTAAAATATAAGATGTCTCATATTTTGGTATACCGGTATTACGAAAATATGAAATAAAACAATTTATTATTACGGTCGTACATGCACATTATTGACGACAAATACCTTTCGACAGTTTTTTCATAACCTCACCTCAATATCTGCTTGTTTGAAAATCAATTTCTCGTAGTAAATTATATTTTGTTAGTGTTACTCACTTTCGGTACAATGTTTGCGTTCACGTTGTTCCAATCAGTAGTATCTTCAATTATTTCTTCAATTTCCGTTTTCCTCATACCCATCACCATCACTGCTTGTATGAAGACCACCACAGCGAATACTAGGGCTACTTTCTTCGGATTCATCTTTGATTTGGTGTCCTCTAGAACACCATACACCCTTAGAACACAAACAATACTATCGCCTCCCTTTGAGGTTAGTGATTGGCAGGTTGCTTCTAGGTTTGGCACGCAGAGTAGTTGGTCACATTTTTAGACATGAAGTAACACAAGAATATCATAGAAGTGAATATGGAATAATGTATACGTAATGTGTAGTAAAACAATATATATAATAATGTGTAATATAATAAATAATGTGGAAAATAATGAATTAATATTAGAATTAATAATTATATAAATGACATAGAGTGGAGTGAATATCACACACACCTACCTCGCAAGCAGCTGAAGAACGATGACTGAAGACTGATCGTTGAGTACTTACAACTATAATGTCCAGTCGACTTCGGTCAGGTACTCTGAGGCACGGGTTGTTATAGTGATGTGTGTGGGGGGGGGGAGACTGGGGGGAGAGGGGGGAGAGGGGGGCTTTACTGACTGCAACACAATTCTGGGAAACGATCAACTACTGCTACTAAACACATACTGGTGGCTCGTTGGTCCAGTGGTTAGCATCCCTGCTTGCATGCATCCAATGCAGAAGGTCCCGGGTTCAAATCCCGCTGCAGGCAGAAGTTTTTTAAATTCTAATGTGGATTCAATGCCATTACTCCTTGGCTTAGGAATAAGGAATAATAAGGAATAATATTTTTACACTAGAAACGAAAACTCTCATTTAATATTATGGCTTGTTGTTTTTGTGTGAATACTGATTACCCATACTACAAACGCAGACGGTACTAGATTCGATTCCTGGTTAAAAACACATTTTTAACTTCTATAAATAACTGTTAATCACAATTACAAATTCAATATAGGTAGATCACTGATATACACGTTTATTGATTAACAAGTCGTTATCCTGGTCCTGTCCTGTCCAGCATTGCTAACTCCTGTCCTGACCGGTATTGCTCAGTTCCAGTGGTGTATTCGAGCCTAGGCGGGCTTAGGCGCCGCCTAGGCTCTTTTATTTGGAGGCTAGGCTAGCCTAAGTGCTTTTTCACAGAACTATCGTTTAAATTTTAAGAGCCCGTGTAGTATTTGAAGTATTTATTCACAATATCTAAAATTGGGGAAAAATATGTTACCTCAACATCTTCATGTATTCAGGTTTAATTTTTGTAAAAAAATCGTCATCGCCCCCCCCCCCCCCCCCCCACCCCCTCCCGCCACCACCTGTCCACATAAATTCGACCGCCTAGGCACTTTATATTTTAGGAATACACCACTGCTCACTTCTATCCTGACCGGCATTGCTCACTCCTATCCTGACCAATATTGCTCGCTTGCTCAATACTTGTGGCCTAGGAGTAGGGGAGGCACAATTTATTAGAAGTAAGTTGGCATTGTAGTATAACTATTTCCTTCTATTAGTTACATTGACAAATTTGATGCAACAATTAATGTTGTCATACATTTTTGCGTTGACGGAGTATTTTGCAGAGCATAATTAAGCTGGGATCGCGAGGGGGAGGGCTCCAGCCACTCGACCCCCCTCGGATATACCAGGTTGAACGAAGGATGCACAGCTGAGACAGTGTTTTATGGGAATGTGGACGGGTCCAGTCTAATAATTGGTATTAAATGAATATTATATTCTTTATTGAGTTGGTTTGATAAAAATAACAACCTTTATAATATCTGAGTTTTTTAATATCATTTTTGTTTTATATATGCCTACAGTATGAAACTAAGGCACTCAAATGCTAAATACATTCCCAAATAAGACTGCCCTCGTTATTATATAGGTCTACAACGATATTACTGTTTCCGTATATCGTGCGTAAACGAGAATAGCCGAAATATCGGCATCATCACTGCTTATCAGAATTACATTAGTAATGGTAGTAAGTTGTAACAATTACGTCTAGTTACACCAAGTTCAAATTAAATTAAACTATTAGTAGAAACAATAAGACTGAAGTCGATTTTTAACTATAGTGCGATTTTTTCTGTTTCTATTTTTTTTTATAGCTCGATATGTTTCTCCGCCAGAGCGCAATGTTATGAGAATGATGCAGGTAGACTGTTGTCAGTAAGTCTACTTCCCGGTCTTTGGGTTGTTGTTCAGCAGTTGGTTCACAGCATTAAGTGCTGTGATTGGAATCTGGAATAAAACAGAAGGTATTACTTCTAGAGTGCAGCTAGTTTATAGTTTGGTTAGCCGAACGGTTCCCCAACGAAAGATAACATTCAGAACTAGGACCCTTATTGTTCATTGAATGTTGTTGATGTTTCATGTCATGTTCTTTTAATTGCCTCATCGCATATTCTCTCTGGCCACGGAAATGTTTCAAATTTACTCAAATACATTAAATGAATTCTCTTAGCCCATTGGTGGTTGAATGGATATAAGCATTCTTATTGGCCTTCTCTAAAAACACGGCTTTCCGTTTGACTGGTACCATTCAACTCCACGTTGAGTGTTTTCCCTTTTTGGCAAAACAATTATGGCAGGTAAGATTTACAATTCGTAGATTATACGCGGAGGGAAACCATCTGAGCAACCAAACTTTAAGCTTGACATAGTTTAAAAGCTCCACCCCCTATAGTTCGTCTCAATTCAAAATACACGCCGGCAAAATGCGAACTAAAAGGAACTGTTTCTTATTGTTGTTGTAGACTAATGCTGTCAATCATCCCCTTTATTTGGCAAATCACTTACCCTCTAAGATAGTAAAGACAGCTCCAAACCACATTGGACCATCGACCATGAATATTCAGCATGAGCAATTCTCATAATGCGTTTTTAAGAAAGGTAGTAAAAAAGTAGTTTCATTTAGTGATGGTCATTTTTCTTGAGCAAGAGATAATTATGGCCAACTCTTTGAAAAAGGACCGAATGAGCTCCCGTCTTCGCTATTGTCAAGCGGGTGGTTTTTGTTATTTGAATAGAAATCATTGGTGTTCACTTTTTTTAACTGACCATCCTTCCCGGTGACGAGCTTGACGTTTACAACCTTGCACAGTGAGCGGGAAATAAGACTCTCTTTGAGGAGTCCTCTTTACCGGCGTGTATCTTGGATAGAGACGAACTTTAGTCATGTGACCACCACCCAGTCCAGCTAAACAAATATGACATTATATAATATGAAATGAATAAATGTGATATGATTGTCGGGTTGTGACGAGGGTGAGGGGTGGTCGCATAGCGATGGAGGGGAGCAGCAGGGGAGCGTCAAGGCGTACGTTCCAGATTTGTTTACAATTCATTTATTTATTTGTTATTATCAAGAAAAAAATGAACTATTATTTTACATTGATAAGTAGAAAATAAAGCACACGCCAAGAATAACGTTACTCTCAGCATAGGTGATGATGCAGAACTCAGATATAATAATATGTTAATACATTTCAGTATATTTCAGCTTCAAATATGGTTTGCTAATGTTGGAAATAAAAATTGACCAAAATATGAATAATATCTACGCTAAGTGATGTTCACAAAAGAGCAACTGTTGTATAAAACGGTTCTTGTGAGGGTTTTGGCAGTTGGCACACATTGCTAGCTTATAGGTTATTTCTGCCTATATAAGCACACTAATTACTCTACTTGTACCTTGTATAAATCGAAGGAATGAAAACATAGGTTGGGCCTGTACCTAACAATGATTGTGTTAGTGTTTTATTGACAAAGAACTTCCAGTTTTGTCGTTGACGTCGCGACGCCGCCGATTACACTCAAACAAATTATTATGTGTAAAAAATGTGGTGTAAATATTGTACACAATATGTTGTTGTTATGACACCGCATTGAAAATGATTCAAAGTTCATGACGGTGTCATTTTTATGCGGTGTAAATTACAGAAAACTACACCGTGTTTTTACACAGTTTCTTTTAAATACACATTGTGTGTAAATATTCAAAGTTTACACTCCGGTGTGGATTCAATATACCCAGTTAACACAGCAGTGAGAAATCAACTAACCTACTTTACACATGTTGGTGTAAACGAAGTTCCCGCCACATTCTGCATGGCAAGCATTTTGCCAACCATGCCAACAAGTAACTGTTAAAGTAAGTTTTATTTCTAAATGAGAAATTTGTGGTATGTAACTGGAGACCTAAAATTCACATAAAATGTATATTTTCAAACAATATTTTACGGCACTCAACAATGTGAAATGTTATCCAGTTTACTTTCCAAAATAGGCCTATGTCAGCAGAACGCTTTCAGTGAAGCCTTTAGTTTTGTTAAGTTGTTTCCACTAGCTCACTTGCCGCATTCGGCTGTCGGTGTCGGCATGGCATTCTAGATAGCATTCGTTTCAAGCTTGGACTTGTCGACTGCTCAACGTTCTTGAGCTGTAGTTTTTGTCTGTTTCTTGTCAGCGTCATGCTATTAAAAATTTCCTTTCGAAACAATGTCAGGTTTGTGAGGATTGAAGAAGTTTCAAGGGAAGCTATAATTGAAGCTGGTAAGTACAATTTCTTATGATTATTTTTTTAGGTTAGAACCCGAGTTTTATAGGCCTACGCCTAGGGCTTAGCCCCCCTAGGTCAGAAATGAAATAAGGTAGGCCTAGCCTAAGCCTAGGCCTGGGACCTACTTTGGATATAGATTAGGTTCAAGTCTAGGCCTAGACCTGTCCACGCTATGGGTAGGCCTAGGCCTGATGGCACACCATCCACGTTCAGTTAAAACGCTCGTGTTGGAACATGTGGGGGTCAAGTTTGATAGCCTCCCTAGGCCAGCATGAGCTTTGGCATGCATGTTTTCTAGCACATTTGTGCGCACTAGTTTACATGATAAGCATAACTTAACGTGGATGCCCCAAAACAGATCGAATATCAGAAAGTAAGCCTAGGCCTAGGCTAGCTAGGGGACTAAAGCTGCGATTTCAGTCGAGGATGTGCTCGGCGCGGCGGAGCGTGGCGTGGCGCGGATTCTCCTCGCCAGCCATTTCACTTGCAGATTGCACGATGCGCTAGGCCTATCTGTGGCCTAGGCCTAGGCCTAGTCGTTTTGCTTACTTGTGTTGTAACATTCATGCGCCACGTCCTTCCACGCTTGAACACGCAAAACATTACTTTTATAGTGTTTGTGGAATAGGCTATATTATACAGGATTTCTCTCTTTTCGACAGCCAACACTAATCTTTCGGCAAAGTCTTCAGACATATTCAGTTTTAAATGTACGTTTTGCAGTCATTTGTTTGTTGTCATAAGCCCGATTTTCTTTTGGTCGTTCAAAGTGACGTCATGCCGAGCGTGGATTTCGCCGGCTGAAATATTGAATATTTTCAATCCACGGATAGAAATCCGCGGCTCTCCTCGGCTGAGAAATAGAGCACGCTGATTGGCTGCAATCTTCATCCGCGCCACGCCGAGCACATCCTCGACTGAAATCGCAGCTTGAGGCCCTACCTGGGCTGGGGCCTAGGCCTAGCAATAGCTCGATACCTAAAGGCTAATTCACAATCAGTTTTAAGGCGTAAGGCGTATGATTTAATATTGCCAAGCGTATGTTTCAATGTTACTGTTCACAACGCGTCGTATGTAAGGCGTATGTTTCAATGTTACTGTTCACAACGCGTCGTATGTAAGGCGTAAGTCGTAGTGAGTTGCCCAAAATCCAATTCTTACGACGAAACTCTTACGACGAACCAATCACAACAAGGTATCTCCAAATACCTTAATAGGAATAGCTTTGCTATCTCCCACTCCTACCATACACAGCTGATACACTGCCATGCAGTCATGTGTCCAACACTGTGGTCGAACATACAAAAGGCTGTGCCTCGTCATCGCCCTGTCCTTTGCACATGCGTAGAACAACGGGGCGTTTACAAAATATTGTCATTGTGAACGGTTGGCTTTTCCTACGCCTTGCGACATAAACCTTACGACTTACTCCTTACGCCTTACGACTGATTGTGAACGATGCATAACAAGAGTCTTGATATCCTTACACTAATCAAGGTGGTGATTACGACCGGGATTTGAGGGCCGAGACTAACTTAACTGGAAGTGGCAAGCCTGGCATGGGCCGAATAAGATCAAGAATTTCCATAAATATGCCTAGGCCTACACCATAAATTTTTTTGATTTCAGCAAAGAAAAAGTTTGATGATTTTGAAATGATAAGGTTCACTGATAGTGAAGGAGTAACTATTGAAGATGACATATTGCCGGAGTATGTAAGTGAACAAAAATCCAAACCAGGGGATTTCGTTATTGTCTGTGAAGGAAGTATACCAGCTGGGAATAATCTTACCCCATTGTCTGCGGTTGAGTTAAGTTTAGGTGAGTAAGCACTAAGCAGTAAGTTACGTTATTTGGTTCTAGCGTACGCTTCTCTTAGAAGGCGTACTTCAATGGCCTAAGTTGATGATGAAATATCGTTAGGCTTCATTCTGGGTCATAGGGCCTACTATAAGGCCCTTCTTCTACTAGCATACTACTACTTCTACTAGAGATGTATCTGAATAGCCCCAAAACACTGTTCATTATTGTTCTCGATTTTACGTCATCGATTGTCGGTGACGTAGCAAGTAGCTAATGTCTGAGTAGACGTTCGAATATTTGTGACTGTGTGTGTTAATTATTGTTACCTAACTGGTATCTGCTTATTATGGTAACTATTTTGAATTTTAAGTTTTTAGTGCTTTTTACAAAGAAAATATTGATTTTATTGACTGATAAAGAACCAATCCATCCATCTACCCATGTGACATGTATCTTTATTCATCAGTCTTGGGGATGCTATTTTTAAAACCACAACCACGCTACTTTATACCACATTACACGGTTCAATACTTTCATCAAAATTATTGAATTCAAGAACAAAATTGAATCGATAATAGTCGATTTACAGCTACGCGTTGCGAGCGAAGCGAAGGCGCGAGCTCCAATCAGTGGCCGAGTTTGCGTGAAACTATTAACTTCTTTGCATGAAACTCGGCCGATGATTGGAGCTCGCGCCCTCGCTTCGCTCGCAACGCGTAGCTGTAAACGAACCAATACAGTTTGCTTAGAAACATGCAACAATAGCTAGGCTAAACTGTAGTTAAAATTAATGCTGTTTAGTGTTTTGTCGTTGCATTCAATAAGTTTGACGAAAGTATTGAACTGTGTAATGTGGGTCTAAAAGTTCTCGCCCCAACACTGTTATTGACTAATACAAAATGTATAATTCATCTATTTTCCTCTAGGTCTAGGAAGCTATTATACTGATCAAACGTACGACTATGGGAATGCAATTTGCAGTTCTACTCAAAGTCCAAGTAACCTCTCTTACTCATCATCATCCACCCACTACAATTATCAATCCCTTCCTAGCACCTCCCAATATGGTAGTAGTAATTGCAGTTCTGAGTGTGTGCCACTAAAGAACACTGAAGTAGTAACCCCCATGCCAGCTTCTACAAACACACCTCTACTTAGCAAAAATGACGACCCAGCTGAGGTAAGTTTTTGCTTCATATTTGCAGTAGACCTAGGCCTATGTTGAATATATTTCATGATCTAATAACATATGGTTAGGGTACTATGCTACACATGTAGATCATAAATCACGTCGCTCAACATGTTATATGAAGGCCATTGACCGTCCGTGGCAGAAGCTGCCAGCGTGCGTTCTGTCGGCCAGTGATGATGGTCGGTAAGGGAAGGGGGTAGGCCGAGAGCCAATGGGTGCACAGGCATACCAGAACTCGCCCACAGCAATCACACCACATAAAATAGGCTTAGTCTATTTTTAATCAAGCCGATAATGGGTACATACCGGAGCGGAAAAGTATTTTATGGAATGGAAACAAGTTATTTTGTTATCACCATTGTTGGCGCATTGTTGAAGCATACAACAATTCAAGTAAAAATGTACCAGAACAAGATTCGAATCCTTAGAACGGATTCGGGTAACCCGGATAGCCTACCCGATGTCATCCCTATTATTTAGTGTGTCATCTGATGGAATTTCAGATATTGTGTTATAATTTGAATTTGTTTCCATCTTCATTTTATTTCTAGTGTAAAAAATGTGAATAAAAACACAGAATACCAACACTGGCAGTGACAATTAAATTAAATGTATGGCTAGGGCTAATTGTGATAGTTTCCAATTTATTGCAAAACATTTCAGATGCTTCGGGCTATTTTGCTCAAATCACCATGTGGCAGAACAATTCTTTCCCAGTTTGAGGTCAACAACAAAGTGTCTGATGTCTCGAGAAGGCGCTTAGTAAACATAATTGCTGAAGCAATTGAAAGCTCTTGTGTGTAGGTATTGCCATAAAGTTGGTCTGCAAATATAATATTGTTCTTAAAACAATTTGAATTATGACATAATTATTTTTCATCTGCTATCATTTAACATGTTTTTCTCTGTATTTAGTGGAAAGCCTTCTACAGAATGCAAAATATTATGGGCAAAAGCTGTGGTGAAGCTTTTTCCCGTTTTTCGAGACCCTTCAACACCTGACGGTTATGTAAGTACCTAGTTTTTTGTTTTCATTTATAATGGCCATCTGTGCTATAGATGTAATTATCCCATGATACTTGTATGACAATCTCGTATTTTCCTAGGAGTCATTCTACGACCCAAGGTTCCGGTCAGGTTATTTAGCGTGGCGTCTCCGAAATAACAGAAGGGCAAAAAGTGGGGTTTCTGAAGAAATTCCAAGCAGTTTGGCCAGTAGTTCCTTTCCAAAAAGTGGCTCAAGTAGTTCAAAAAATGCCAAATGTCTCTTTGACGGTGGTCCTAGGTCACATTTTGCGCGATTTACACCATCTCCTAGAAACGCTGATGAAATGGAAATGACCAAAGAATGGTTGAAATCTGCCTGCGTTTCAACACAGATGGTAGAAATCAGAACTAAAATGTCGGAAACGTTCTGTGATCGCCAAGCAATGATTCATTCAGGTAGCGATGCAAAGCTACTACTGGAGTATCCCCGGTTTTTGGATACACCCGATCTAGTAAGTTTTATACCATTGATTAGGGTTTATTACTGTAGCCCAATGACATCAGACTTTATATTCATTTGGATTGTATTTCAGATTCTTGAAGACTTCCAGAAAATCTACCAAGATGAAAGCAAAAACCTCATAACCTTATTTATGACCCAAGATTTTATAAGGAAAGTTAATAGTGTGTTTCACGACACACAGATGTCAGATGTTGAGTCTTCTCCGTCGTCCATTGGTGAGTTATTTCAATTCTGTATACACAGGGTTACATAATAAATAGTTAAGTAATTTTATAATTCATGTTTATACTTTATAGCTCAGTTTTTAATATTTTCAATGAATTTAGACATATGATGTGTTGTGTTCATTCCTTAATAATTTTAATTTCACTTCCGCATTATGTATAATGTGGACAATTTAAATTAGTATTGCATAGAGAGGTCAGTTTGGGTATCCATATGGCATACCCCCATTCATTTTTCTTATTTTTTTTATGTAATTGTTTTTATAGGTATAGGCTAATGGAAAAGTGAAAGTGAAAAATTTAAATCGTTACAATAACATGATTTAACGGTATAAATATTCTGGATTCATACCTCAATGCAAATTTTGATTTTTGCTTGAAAAGAACTTTGTGGCACATTTAACACTACATATTAATATAATGTAATTATTTCAAGGTACTGTCCACTATCTTTAAACACCTCTTCTAATAAGTAGGTAGGCCCTAGGTAGGTGTAGGTAATATAATATTAGATAGCCTATCATGTATTTGTTTCTGTATATGTATATAATATTATGTCCTAATTAAAATGCCTAATTTGCCAAAATATTGTGTTCAGGGTGGGATAAGACAACAAGTGCCTTCATTCAACTCCAGCAGCTTTTGCCTCCAACAGCCAAAGGCAAAAGTAAAGCAGTAAGGCTTTCTGCAAAAGGTGCCACAGATCGGCTCATACAGTTTAAAAAGGTATCTTTAAAATTATGTATGGAGTGTAATGAAATATGTCCAGTTTATTGGTTTCAAAAATTAACTCTGCTTATTGTTGGTAGCATTGTAGGCCTACTCGTGCGTTTCTTTTGATTCTCATATATGTGAGGTTTTTTCATTGGTGATCTGATGTGGGTAGATGGATGGATGGATGGATGGATGGATGGATGGATGGATATGGTACCAGTACTTAATTTTTATTTCACTGGAAATTCTGACAAAGGTTTCATATTTTCTGTACACAGTGGTGTAGTAACTCATTTTCATGTAGTGAGGGGATAAGTTTAAGGGATCTCTCTTTTCGGACGTTATAGGGGTATTTCAGAGGCGGGTGACAAATGGGAGATTCCCCCCCTACGGTGCCACTGTCTGTAGGATTCTTTGAAATGCAAAAATGTTTGAACCAAGGTAGATAACTAAAAACATTGTGCTCACTACAGTGTTTTGTTTTCAGGCAAGCACCCCATTGGATGGTTTCGATATCAATTGTAAGCAGCCACTAATCATTGCAGTTGGACCAAACCCAGCAGCAATCAGCCAGTATTTTATATTGGTTGACTCTAAACTCCTTCCATGTGGACCTTCTACGACATCCTTACATGCATTTGATGCCCTCCTGAAGTCACACTTTGTGTTTGGCTGTGAATACGACGAGAATTTGGCATCATTTTGGAAACTCATTCAAGTTAAGATCTTTAAAATAGAAGTAGACACAACAAAATTAACACCTCGAGTCCACGATATCTGGAGTAGGATCTGTTGTGCATAAGAGGTGATGAAAAATTAGCCTAAGCTAGTTCTTACAATGATTTATCAGTGTTTTGTCTGCACTAACCCCAGGCGTGTTTTTACTACGATTATTGATTTATTCCAACATTTAAGGTTGAAGCATGGATTCTGCACAGGATCATTGCTATCATTAAAATGTTGTTCAGATGCTTGTCCAGTTATCTGTAGTACACTGAGTGGTTATCGCAGACATCTTTTAAAATGCCCGTTGATTCGACTTTTACATGAGCATGAAATTGCAAATGAACCCCCCGCGGAACAGTTAAATCCTGCACCGCCGCAACATTTTGAGCAGGATTTAATTCCTAATTTGGATAACAATGATGAGAACCCAGAAAATACAGAAAATATTGATACTATCATTACTCCTCAAATTATCAAAAACATGTCCTCAAGTTATTTACTTAATTTGTCCAGTATGGGTCTTCCTCAGTCAACAATTAATACAATTGTTAAATCTACTACTGAATTGCTTAATCCAATTGTCAGTAATATTACCGATTTTATAAAGCAAAATGACCTTCAAGACAATAATTCTTTGCAACAAGTAGAATGTGCCCTAACAGCGTTAAGTGAACCATTTAAAGGGTTAGAAACTGTCCATTTAAGAGACAAACATTTCTTTTGTAATTACTCAGGAGTAAAAGCCAAAGAAATCTCCTTATCTGTAAGAATGGAGGCTCAATGGCAGGCATCTGCTGGAGCTTACCTCCAAAAGCATGCCAATTCAACATTTATGTATGTTCCTATTTTAGAAACATTGGCAATGTTACTTCAAAATAAATCATTCCAACAATTCATAACTCGGCCTGCTAATGTTACAAACGATGTACTGAGCGACTTTTGTGATGGTACTTATTTTAAACATAATGCTTTCTTTCAAAGAAACCCATTTGCTTTGCAAATTCAACTCTTTTATGATGAATTCGAAACTGTGAACCCTTTGGCTTTTAAAACTGGAATTCACAAAATCGGTGGCATTTACTTCACAGTAAGGAATCTTCCACCTCATTTTAACTCAACATTGGACAATATTCATTTGGCATGTTTGTTTTACACTGCTGATTTATCTGACAACAGTATTGGATTCAAGCCAATACTTGCACCTTTAATAAAGGATATACAAATATTGGAGACACAAGGCATTGAGGTTAGTTTTTTGCCTAATGACATTGATCATATTTATGGTTCAATTGTAGCTTTATCTCATGACAATCTTGGTGCAAATACTATATTGGGGTTAGTGGAGTCATTTAGCGCACACTATTTCTGTCGCATTTGTTTGTTAAGAAAAGACCTCACACAAGAAGTGTATACTGAGGATGATGAACGAACCATTTTAAGAACTCGTGTTACGTTTGAAGAAGATATTGCATTATTGGCAGATGCCCCAACAAATTTCAATTCTCGTGGTGTTAAGTCCACATCATGCTTAAATGATTTACATTATTTTAAAACCTATGAAGCTCCTAGCGTTGATATCATGCATGATGTGCTAGAAGGAGTAGCCCAGCTTGAGGTCAAGTTATTCTTAAAATACGTAATTGAAGAGAAGAAGCTTCTCACTTTAAGTGTATTTAATAGCAGGTTGAAAGCCTTTAATTATGGTTACATTGAAAGGAAAAATAAACCGAGTGTAGTACTTCTTGATAAACCAGGTGCTAGTGTAGGGCAGAGAGCTGCACAAATGTGGTGCCTTGTAAGGTTTTTACCCCTCATTGTAGGGGATTTAATTGAAGATGATGATACCAAAGAAAAATATGATGTTATATTACAGCTGCTTTCGATTATGGATATCATATTTGCACCAAAAATAACTATTGCTATGACTTATAATTTAAAAGATTTGATATCAGAACACCACTCCAGTTTCAAGTTGTGTTTTCCAGAGTCTCGGTTAATTCCGAAACATCACTTTATGATACACTACCCAAGAATTATCCGATTAATGGGCCCATTAATTCATCTGTGGACTATGCGTTATGAAGCTAAACATTCTTATTTTATTCGTCTGGCAGAAAATGTGCACTGTTTTCGTAATATTTGTAAAACACTTGCCAATCGCCATCAAGATTACATGAGGCATCATTGGCAGAACAAAGATTTTACTAGGACTTTGGATTTGGGACCAGGAAAGTTGGTTTCACTGGAAAACTTAGATTATGCTATGGTTTTCAATGATTATTTTGGTGAGGAAAATGAGATAAATTGTGTTCTAGTTGTAGATTGGGTTTCTCATTGGTGCTATTACAGACCGAAGTACATGGTATGTACAGGCTATGATGATACAGATATGCTGACATTTGCCAGGATCGGAACAATTTTTGTGTATGAAGGAAGTGTATTCTTTGTGTGTGAAGTTTGGAAAACTCTGGCATATGATGAGCATTTTCATGCTTTTGAAGTTGAGATGACGGTGGACTACATTATAATTGATCTTAAGTTATTATACTCGCATTTGCCACTAGAACTTCACCAATCACATAGTTCTACATCATGGTACATTGTACCAAAGTGGTATATATTATAGAGCCTGGTGCTTTTAAGTTAACGCACGATACTTTTTCTGCCTTTCATACAGGAATTGGAACCTTAATTTATAAAGATTCCGGTTCCATTCAACGATTTTATAACGGTTCCGGTTCCTAATGTATAAAAGTTCCGTAAGAACCGGTTAGAAATTGTACTTAAGGGTTCCAGTTCCCAATAATTTTATAACCCATTCTGAATAATTTGTTATGAAATTTTGGAAAGCTTAAATTAAACAAATCAGTCAAGTAATCAATAGGGCCAATGTATGCTTCAGAGTTCTACTTTTAATTTCAGATCTTTATGTAATATGATCTATCTTGAAATTAAGAGCTGTTGCATGCGATGTTATAAGTAAAAAACTGTCTTATACTTTGCTCTCGAACATTAGTAAAACGAAATATGTAAACAAAATATAACACTGCTTGTTTTATACTTCACAATGACTGCATACGGCTTTCACGCGTCCAAAGGTTTATGTGCCTGCGCGCTGGCCGTTCACGACTAAATCAATCGCGGGAGCAACTCAACCTTCAGGGCACTTGTTGGCCGATGGCAGGATGGGGCGGAAAAAGACACATCAGAAATGTACACAAAAACCGACAACCCTATTAGTCTATTCAAAAGTGAACAACGGCCACGGGCAAACATTACTAGCTTAACTCTTAACTTCCAAGTAGTGTAATAAGGCCCGAGCCACTTTTCTCTAGGGGTGCAGTATGGGCGAGACGAGAAGTGACCAATGGCGTGACAAGACAAAACAAGATGATGCGCTCAAAGACAAAATACGGGACTTGAGGCTTTCAGAAATAAACGAGGGAAATTAAAATGTTTTTGGCAGGAAAAGTTGGATTCACCAATTCTTCATTGTATATTTTGGAACCTGTAAGAACCTAATAGGATATAACGGTTCCGGCTCTACGAAGGGAAATGATTCCAAACGATTCCGGTTCCAATCCCTGCTTTCATAATAATATTGGTACGCCTATTGCAAGTCGAAGTTGGCTTATTGGCTCGAGTATCGTGTATTATACTTGTATTTTTTAGTTAGACCTTCATATTAGTTTTGAAAGAAAACTTCAGGGTCATAACAATTTTGTGTATGAAGTAAAAAGTTATGTTGACAGTTGAAGTTATGAATCCCTGCTTTCATAATAATATTGGTAGGCATATTGCAAGTCGAAGTTGGCTTATTGGCTCGAGTATCGTGTATTATACTTTTATTTTTTAGTTAGACCTACCTATAAGTTTTGAAAGAAAACTACAGGATCATAACAATTTTGTGTATGAAGTAAAAAGTTATGTTGAAGTTTGGAAAATTTGTTTATATGATAAATAAAATAGAGATAAGTCGAAGTTGGCTTAATTCTTGAGTACAGTATTATGTTTTGTACCTATTGTTTTTAGTTATACTTTTGTTTAACGAGTCCAACAATAACATATGTAATTATCACATTACTACACAAATAAATCATCTTGTGTCTAAAATTGTTATATTTGTACTGTCAGGATTAATACCTATTGACTGTATGCTAATGTAATTAAAAGAGACTGTGTAGACAATATAGGCGTTTTTGTGTATATTTCATAATCTGTTTGTTTTTAACACAAAATCCAGAAGCAAGTTACTGAAAAAATCATTCTAAAATGCCAAGATGTTCTGCAGAGTCTACCTTTAATTGTGTTTGCAAACATATGATTTCCTATTAAAATGTACTGGAGGTTTAATGCATTTCATGTCAAGAGTGATACATAATAATGTTTTGTAGGAATCCCTGTTATAGGGTGCACACGAGCTGCCAAATGTTGTCAAGCGCTTTTAGGAAATTAAACACTCCCTTTGTAAGGCATTTTACATCCATGGTACATTCTTCCCATGTACACTGTCCCGTGTAGAAATTGACACCAAATGGTGTTGTAACTTACACTGTTTTGTGTAGCTATTTTGTGGGTATTTACACCATGTGGTGTGAAAATGTGCATCATGTGGTGTAGAAATGTACACCATGTGGTGTGAAAACTTACACCATGTGGTGTGGAAACTTACACCATGTGTCGTGGAAACTTACACCATGTGGTGTGGAAACTTACACCATGTGGTGTGGAAACTTACACCATTCAGTGTGTATAAACCTTTCGATTAATATAAGTTACACTCAAATGTGTAAATTTTGATGCATGTTTGTGTTGTTGTATCACTTTTATTACACCTATTTGTGTAACATTACACCTTGGTGAATACATTTACGACAATATGGTGTAACTTGTAACATTCTAATGTGTAAAATATTGACACCATAATGTCTAAATAATTGATGCAATTATTTTAGGTCTACACCACCTTATGGTGTAGTATTTTACACCTTGATCAACTTCAAAATCAACACCATTGATGAGGTGTAAAGTTTACGGCAAAACGGTGTAGTCATCCATCCACACGCAAAGGGTGTAAGAACGGTGTTATAATTAACACCGTTTCACTTTTAATTCTTCTGAGTGTAGTGCGTTCGGTTCGGTTCGTTTCGTCGAGACCGTCGTCGCACCGTCCTGTGGGTCCCACAGTCCACAAGCAAGAGGCCGCGTACAGGAGTATTTATTGTACTCTCGTTTAGTTTAAAAACTATTCGACTCGGTGATGAGAGTAGTCACATTAATTTGACATCAATGATAGTAAAACAAAGAAATATAATCTTCTGTATACTGAGCAGAGAATTAGATGCATCTGTTTCAGCCCCATTGAATTGTCGATTCGTGTTTAAATTTTAGAACGCAAAAAATGAACAATTCTCACTCACGGAAACAGGTCTATATCTACAATCTTCAACCATTCGTGCTTAAATTTGTGTATTGTCAGTGGGAAATAGTTTAATGATAAGCAGTGCTCGATAAATATTTTCCATTTTCCACCGTCACATGTTCCATTATCAACACGACGTTTTACTTCGATCGTGCTGTTCTCTAAAAAAACACTTGCTGTAAACCGTGTAGTAATGCACCCAAATGCTCTCACTACACTATCTTGAACCAGCTTCCTATTGAGCCATCAATGCTAAATTGGCACACAAGTATTTTCCTAACCTAGCAGTAAGCACGCTCTTTACTATATACATAGCCTGCCACATGCCCTGATCTAGCAATGAGCACGCTCCACACTCAATACCCTGTCCAGTGGCGGCTCGTGACCATCACATTGACACTAAACACTATTTCGTCCAACGATGAACATATCTTTTTAAGTGGTTTGGGGGGGGGGGGAGGTGATGATGATATTTGGGTTTTACGTCCCATATTTTTGCAACGACGTTAATCGAGACGATGAGTGGGTGATTATGAGGATGAAAAAACGCCACAAGACATCCATGCTCAAGCCAGGATTCGAACCTGGAACGCAGAGACCTCGGTTTATGAGACCTACGCCTAATTGACCTCGGCCAACTGCGGGGGCTGGGGGGGGGGGGGGGGGAGGAGCAACCAAAATATTCACGTATGTGTTGTTCAAGTATTTCCCCGCATATTGTTGGCTAAACAAAACAAGTTATGTTAACAGTATTGGTAGAATGTGCCTAAACCATAGAACAATAGGTTAATTATTTTTTATTATAAGATAAGAAACGCTCAGGCTGGGCCAAGAAGCTGTTTTAAGATAACACCAGAACTACGTAAATTTTAAATAAGTTTAGAGAAAAATATTATTGTAGACTGTGCTAAATCAATTTCTAAAAGCTACGCTAGCGTGAAAAAGAACGAAGTTGTTCACGTGAAGTCACTGAGTCATGTGTGCGTGTACTTACGTTGAAGATGTCGTTGAAGAGGCCCGTGGACGTGCGTACACCAGTGCTGACACCAGCTTGAGCGTGCACAGCAGCCCCCGGCTTGGCCACTTGACCTCCCGCCCCCACCACATGGCCAGTGTTGGCGCCAATGTTCGACACAGCGTTTACACCTAGTAAGATTGCAATGTTTGAAATTTGTACTTTACAATCATGTTATCTCTATATATTGTAAACAAAAAAATATAGCATACAAAATATATAGCCTATATTTCTTTATTGGACAAAATTAGAAGTAAAGAAATATGAAAGGAAGTTGGAGTCGATAAGCATTTTTCGAAATAGGTAGAGAAGACTGAGTTGATATGGACATATGAAAAGAATGGACAATCAAAGAATACCAAGGGCAGAATTTCAAAGGGGAAACGTGAATATTAGAAGACCTAGTAGACCAAGAGAAAAGTGGGAGGACCAACTGAAAAATGATTTAGAAGAGAGAGGCGAACTGTGGGAAGATCGAGGGAATTGGAGTAAATTGGTTGGAAGAAGTAAGAAAGAAGAAGAAAAAGAAATGGAAGAAGACACATGGCAAGATAAGAGACATGGTAAGAGGTAAGCCGATGTTAGCAAATTCTATGCCCAAGAATATTGGTGGCTAACTCCCCCTGACCTGATTTATTTTGGAAACAGATGTATGAGATTTATTTACATAAACGAAGTCTAAAAGTGACATACTCTAAAACATCAATACCATTTAAGAAAACAAACCCCTGTGGTCCAGCTGACAATTTATTAATCGTATAGCATTTTCCACCTTGGAACTACACAGCGCTCTGAAAGGAATTGAGTTGTCACGAGAGGTGTCAAAACGTCACTAGCGGTTGACGACTGGGAGGGATGAGTCACTGCTTGTCGCCACCACCCCCCGGTCAGTTGTCTGCCTCATTGTAGGCGAGCAACTTACAAGTTTGAGCTTTTACGATGCACGAATGTTTACTCCAAATATGTAAATACAAAGGGATGGCAAGATCAGGGGAATAGGGCTGATTGACAGGTGGAAAATTAAACACGATAGTTAGGCCAATAAACGGTCCACCCCCGCCGTGCTGAGTAGCTTGATGTGGCTATTTGCCGCTCCGTTTTTAAGCTGAAAAATACTATAGTTTATGTTGTTCCGAAACAACCTTATGTATACTAGTCCCAACGAAAGTATTCGCATACCGGTCTCAGATCATTGTCTACTGCCCCTTTCAACCGCGCCAATTGAAAGAAAATCAACAGATACCTGGCGTTCTTTCACACATTCGTAAATGCAAGGTTCGGCTTTGTCGAGTGCACAGGCGGTTTGGCCACACTCACCGTTACAGGTAAAGCCTGTCCGCTCATAGGGGAAACGAAACGTTTAGAGCTAATGACCAATGTTTGTCTAATAGACCTTTAAAAAGGGTTTAAAGGGCCAACAGGTAGCGCGCTGTTGCATTTCCTTGCAATTCTTTTTCTTTCAAAGGGTGACATTCTTTTCGACTTCCGTTATTATAAAATTGGCAACCGTATTTTTCTAGTAAATCTTGGTGTACAAGCCGATTATAATGGTTCAATACAAACATGGGCCATTACCATGGGCCATTACCTCTAAACGTTTCGTTTCTACTATGAGCGGACATACTTTAACCAACGGAAGGTTATAAATTATCCCCAATGGACCCGTTTGGATAAGATGATAGGAATTAGGAAAGTAGAAAAATAAGTTGTCACCTTGGACTCGGCTGTGTCGTAAGCATCAGAATACTTTCGTTGGGGCAACTATATTAAACGAGAGACTCATGATCAACAAGAAAGCGGTATTTTTAATTAAGGCTGGCTGGTCGGCCACGGATCAGTCCTCTATGACGAAAATATATGTAAGGTTGTTTCGGGCCTAGTATGCTCTACAATATATTAGAGACTGTGGCACAATGAACTCAAATTACAAATTTATAAAATAATAATACAGAAAAAGAAGAAGAAAACACATAAAAAAAAAATATATATTGAATGTAATGTATTGAGTTAGTTAGTGAATTCCACATTCCAAAAATTAGCTGAAATATGGCCCTTTATTTACTGGGGGTTTAGGGGTATCTTTAGTTATGTCTCCATGATATTTGGTGACCACCAGCAGTGTCTCTTTCAGTGCTCCACTGTGTCAAATATCAAATCAAATAATAGTGGTGGTTGCCTGAGGAGAAGCATAACTAAAATAATGTCGGATATGGTGTAAGATATTAATAATTAATTATTGGGTGGAAAGTCACCCATTTGCAATATACTAAGTGATTTATGACAAAATTGCAAGATAATCTGTCACTTCAAAAACGAGAATATACCAAGTAATGCATTTGACATCACAAGGTGACTATAATAAAAAGGTGCCAAATATTAATGAATATATCATGTCAAAACGTGCTTCCTAATTGATAGAGATACATGATAATAATCAATATTACTAGTTGAACAGAGGTGAAAGATATTAATAAATATGGCAAGCCTCAAAGGTGCAAAGTAATTATTAACCTAAGTGATTGAGGTTTGAATAGCGACTGTGCGATTCCTACCCACGCACGCAGCCGTATCTATTTAGTATAGCTAGCTTAGTATAGTTAGTAAGTTTAGTGTAGCAAACGAGCGACAAATCTCTTCCAACAAAAGGCGAATATTTAACAAACCACTTAAAAGATGTTATTTCCCTGACAGATGCCATGTTTCGATGTTGCCAAGTCGATAGGCTTACAGGTGTATCACTGGACTTCAACTTTCTTTCAAATTTACAAAGGGATAGGACAAGCGTTTTGATGAATCTCGGTGATGTGACAACTGTGTACGGGAGGGTTGTTCATTCACAGGTGACAGCTATACTCGCTTATTCGGCACGAGCGGTTAGGGATGTGGATGTGGATGTGTAATGCTTCCGTCACGGGTGGATGAGCGGCAGCCAACCAACGACCGTGGCTAATTCAAATACCTGCTCGGGTTGGCCGAGACCGTAAACACGTCACTGATTGATGACGAAAGCATTACCGAAGTTACTTTACCAGTCTTGGCTTCCTCATCGTCATAATAGTGTTTACCGTGTGACCAAGATCAAGGTCGCTGACTACTTGGCCACTTCCTCAAACACTTCTCTGCTGCCGGGAGTTTCTGCGTCTAGGCCGAATATGCTTTATTTTGTGCAGTGTTGAATTCAACTATGATCCGGGGGGACGGGGAGGGCGAAGACCACTCAAGAATTTTCATTCTCCCCCGGGAATAAATTAGCTAAAGCTCTATATATTACTTAATTTTGAAATGACACGGAAATATGCTTTGAAGGTTTAAATAAAAGTACCTAAATAAAGCTTTCTGTGTGTCACAAAAGTACGTAGCAAGAGAGCTGAAACAAGCAGAAACAAAGCAGAGAAGGGCCAGGCTTATCAAAACTCCGCCACTTCTCAAATTCAACTGGACATCAAGTGGCCAGCCGTGAGTAATCTTGTCCGCATAGAATACACTTTTACATTTCCTTAACATATATTTTTGCCTAAATAGTATTTTTAATAGTATTTTTGTATCAGAACGCTTGACAGTTTAATAGTAAAAATAATGTGGAAGCAGTGGTGGTTTTGAAAATTTGCCCCTCCCCCCCCCCCCTCATTCGATGTCTGCACTCACGAGATTTGAAATAGCACCCCCGGGGACAAAACTCTGAATTCAACACTACTAAGTGTCTTGTCTACGTAAGTCAGTACAACATTATGTCGCCCATCGCCCAGACAGAGAAAGATGATGATGTATAACGAGTAATGACCTTGCCAGGTAACAGTTAACAATGGTCAAGCCTACGAACTACTCCCATGTTTAAATGTTTAATTCGGTCTTCTGGATCTGACATTGACATGGTTCTCCGCGTGAGAATGTTATATGTGAAGGAAGGTACACCTGTGTGTAAAAAAAAAAAAAAAAAAAAATAGGCACACTGCCAAACTGTTCGTTGGTAGTCTATACCGATTCGATATTGCAATATGTGAAATATTTCGTTTTTCTATAATCTATCTATACTCTAATAGTAGCTCCACTTCTCCACTACGTAGGCTTAGGCCCGGTTTTTCAATCGGTTAACTAAATGTGGGCGGTCCTTCTTGATGTGAGAGACCTATATCAATATATTAGGGAAACGGTCTGCACGAGGTACGAAATCGAACATTATGCCGACAAGTTTTCACAGCTACCGCCATTATCAACAATCAACCGGCGCAATGAGGCCTTCCAAATAACTCGCGGACCGGGACAGCAACGCCCTTGGCCAGCGACTAGATTATGCATTTTAGAAGAGGTTACATTTTCCTTGGTAGTTTTTAGTTGCCATATAGTTACTTCACTTATTGACAGCAATAGAAATGTAATTAATACCTCTAATACATATCGGATCGCGTTCCAATTAACATATCCATTACGGAAAGGAAATTCACTATATTATAAAGTATCTATTTCACATATTGCCGCTGATTTGTTTTTTAAAAATTCAAGTAACTTCTCGACCGATGTTAACACGGCGTTCAAACACATCGAAGCTTGTGGATGGTCTAGATTTCAACTTGATTGGGCTCTCCGTGTACCCCACCTAATGTATGCCTACCACTTTCGCGAAACAGACAAAAAAAAAACAGAACAGTTCAGTTAGTGCCATAAAAGTATATAGAATGGAAACGATTTTTAGTAAAGGGCTGTTCGCGACGCAAAATCTATGTTTAGTTTTGACGGTTTTTATAAGAAGAGCGATCAAAGAGCATAAAAGAATTATTTAAAACAAATCTGAGCAATATTTCTGGGAAAATGTGTTTCTATATAAGCCGATTGTTGTCTAACTTATTTAGTAAACGACTGGGAATAATCTTATAATGATAACGTTGATCTTATGCTGGGTTTACACACCGGAATAGGTTTAAGGTTTAACATTTAATATTTTGTTCTAAGGAAAGTATTTTCCAAACTGATTTACTAGGATTGCTACCATTGGCCGGATTTATAAAAGCTCGTCTCTCATTGGCTGGGCTAAGAATTTTTGGGATAAGAGCTAACAAGTTGGAATAGTTTCAACTTTCGTCCTAGCCCTTAAATCTTGGGAAGTTATGGGAACGCCATGATGCTACTGGCTTGATTCAACTTTGTTAAACCTTAGACCTTAAACCTTATTACGGTGTGTAAACCGGGCTTTACAGGATTATTTTTTTGACAGTCAGAATGATCATACTACTACCCGACATTTTCCAAGCTATATAGCCTATCCCCAAAAAATGTCAGCATCACACTGACGCTTATACCACAGGGTGCTTATATCAAACTCAAGTAAAATGTTTCTGAATCCAACGATAACTCTAACGTTATGATGCATCAAATACGAGCTGAATTAGTTGAGAGAATAATGAAAATAGTTAAATTACGTTTCTAGTGGGGGGGTTACTCCTTTAATTTGTTTCAACTTATTCAGCTGGTATTTGATGCATCATAAAGTAAGAGATATAGTTGGATATAGAAACATTTCACTCGTGATTTGGTATAAGCGTCAATGCGATGCTAACATTTTTGTGGGAGATATAGCTTGGGAAATGTCCGTCAAAGCTTGTCCGCTCATAGTAGAAACGAAACGTTTAGAGCAAATGACCAATGATTGTCTAATGACCGTGAAATAGGGTTTAAAGGGCCAACAGGTAGCGCGCTGTTGTCATTTCATTGCAATTCTTTTTCTTTCAAAGGGTGACATTCTTTCGACTTCCGTTATTATAAAATTGGCAACGGTGTTCCGCTAGTAAATCTTGGTTTACAAGCCGATTATAATGGTTCAATACACAAACATGGGCCATACGTTTCGTTTCTACTATGAGCGGACAAGCCTTACTAATATAATCATTCAGACGGTCAGTAAAATGATTATGTAAGAACAACGTTGTCAGGATTATTCCCATGTCACCAAATAAGATAGACAACTGTCTGCTTATATAAAAACACATTTTCACAAAAATAGTGCTCAGATTTGTTTTGAATAATTTTTTTATTCTCTTTGATCGCACTTCTTATAAAAACCGTTAAAACAATAGATAATACCTATTCTGCGTTATGAACAGCCAACGCCACAACAGCGTAGCGCCTCGAATGCTGTTGGTAGATTCTTACAGTACAGTCTTCAGTGTATCTGCCATACGAGTGCAAGTGCGCAAAGATGGTTCTGGTCACTGACCACCATTGAGAAGTGACTTACCACCATTGAAAAGTGACTTACCACCATTGAGAAGTGACTTTCCACCATTGAGAAGTGACTAACCACCATTGAGAAGTCACTTAACATCATTGAAAAGTCACTTAACACCATTGAAAAGTCTATTAACACCATTTATAAGTCACTTAACTTAACACCATTGAGAAGTCACTTACCACCATTGAGAAGACGGTTGACAGCCCCAAGGATGGAAGTTGGAATCTGAAATTAATGATCAATTTTATTCTTGGTTAACGGCTTAGTTTTGGCAAATTATTAATCAGGTGGAACAGTAACACAATTTATCAACAAACTATAAACTGTTTTAAGTAGTTCATGGGCTTGCGGAAAACGTTTTGGAAAATGTTCAAAAACATGTTACGAAGTTAGAATGAAGTTTCTCACCCACCCGCAGGCTAATATGAACGTGCTTTTTTGGTTTAACAGTGTCGTATCAAAATCTATATATTTTTACTTATCTGCTTATATACAAACACGTTTTCCTTTAATTTTCCCAGAAATAGCTAGTGCTCAGATATTTACAAAATTTTACGTTAACACATTAATTAGTATATTACTAATTTTAACATGACGGTAGTATAATTTCCTAAATGGAAACATACACTACACAACACATACACAGACAGTCAGATACACATCCATATATTTATGATTGTTCTTTGTGGGAACACAATGCTTCCAAGACTGTCCACACGTCCTTCAGCCATGAATTCACTGCTTTTACAAACGGACAAGACAATAACACTGAACTGTAGGACTTCGTGTCCCACTCAGGTATTATTTACTTCCGTCGCCAAATACTGATATTATGTTTTTTAAGGTTTCATTTTTCAACTCGAATTTTTTGACGGACATTCTGCAATAACTTCACATAAAACGATTAAAAACTAAATTCCAGCTCACTTTAAGAATTGTGTGTCGTTTGCTTTCCAAAAATTATGGAGATTAAGGGAGGGAATGAATTTCTTTAGTGAAATCAAATCAATATCATAATAAAAATTGAAATATGTATGAATTATTTAGCCGGTAGTTTAGATTTTTACTCGTTACAAACAATGGATACAAATTATAGTTATTAAATTGTGTTTGTAACTTTCCAAAATGTTTGGAGAGAAACACATTTTTAGATAAAATAGTAATCTGTAATATCACATGAAATATGCGTGATTATTTTATTCAACCCATCATATTTACGTTCATACATTATAGGGCTATCATTAAATCTAACAGTTTATAGTGATGTTGTAACATTCTTAACCTTCTCCATTCATTAACCTGATTATTTATATTAATTATATTTCTCTCTACTGCTATCTTTTTTCTGATCATAACGATATTTACTTTCCCTTTGTCACACTTATGTTAATTTCTGTAAGGTCAATTTGTGTTTTAATTTCTCTCTTATACCTTAATTTATTTAGGTTTCCTCGATATTTATTGCTAAATGTTCTATTTTTCATAATGATTTTTGATTTTGTTGTTAAGTTATCTTAATTGATATTTTACTTGATATTGTTCATTATTTTGATTACATTTCTATTGTGTGATGTAGGAATTGGGCAAAATACTAAAACAAATATATTTGAAATACAAAATACAAAAGAACACAGTATTTTCCAATACCAGAAACAAATACATTGGAAATTTTGTATTTGAAATACAACAATAATAAATTGTTTAAATTGAAAATAAATAAATAAATTAAATAAAATAAATTAAATATTCTCAAAATACAAAATACATATACTACTTTAAATGAGCAGGCTGGCTCAGGATAGATTATTAAATCAATAAATATGAATTTCAACTCAATTTAACGAACAAACAAACAAAAATACGCACTCTGTGACGAGGCGGTGATTTGAGGCGAGAAGGCGGGTCCATGCGGAAAAATTGTTTTTTATATTATAATTAATAATAATTAATAATAATGTATTTGATAATAATTAATAAATTTGTCCTGCCTCATTGCCTACTTTTTGGTGATTAATTTGTTGGATTTAGCACACCATGCATACAATAGATTTTAAGTGTTTAAAAACAGCAAACTTGAGTATTTTGAAATACAACACACAAAGACTTTGCAACTCAGTATTTGAAGTACACAATACAAATGTCTTTTAGATACTTCCCCTTTCTATGTGATCTATAGTTGTGTTTATTCTCCTCCTTTGTAGATCAGTTTTGTAACCGAATAGGATAGATAGATTGAGTGCGCCGTAGCCTACTCACGTTGAAGATGTCGTTGTAGAACGTAGAACTTGGTCTTAGCTTGTGGCTGTTGTTTCCCTGCTGGTTCGATATAGAACTGCTACCAGCACCAGCACTAGCACCAGCGCTAGCACCAGAATCAGTCCCCGCACCAACGCTTGCGCCTGCACCAGCCTGTAAATTAAGATAATAATGTCCCGTTGTATATGTACTGACTGAGCCACTCAGCCGTCTAATACTGGATGTATTCTGATAATTGTTAACTGCTAACACACTATTAATATGCGTTCCGTATCTTGCCATCCCAGCTCATTCAGTGCGCTAAGGCTATTTTATTCAGAAGAATCAATTTATAGCAGCAAAACGTTCGAGTTGTAAACTTTTAAAGAAACCCCCTCCTTGCTTGCTCAAAAAAGAAACAGATCATAACAAAATATGTAATTATTGTAATTTTTATCATTCGAGGATTATACGCAGTGGAAAAATAAGACAATTAGAAAATTAAAATAATAAATTAATAGTTGACACCTTTCGGCACAAAAACAATGACAAATCAAGTATTAAAAAGCAATGAAGAAAAATTTCTAAAATGCAAGATTCATCAAAATGTTTCTTGCAGCACCATAAACATACCCCGGCGTAAAGACCTCCCTGTGTACATACCCCGGCGTAAAGACCTCCCTGTGTACATAACCTGGCGTAAAGACCTCCTTGTGTACATACCCCGGCGTAAAGACCTCCCTGTGTACATACCCCGGCGTAAAGACCTCCTTGTGTACATACCCCGGCGTAAAGACCTCCCTGTGTACATACCCCGGCGTAAAGACCTCCTTGTGTACATACCCCGGCGTAAAGACCTCCCTGTGTACATACCCCGGCGTAAAGACCTCCTTGTGTACATACCCCGGCGTAAAGACCTCCTTGTGTACATACCCCGGCGTAAAGACCTCCTTGTGTACATATCCCGGCGTAAAGACCTCCTTGTGTACATACCCCGGCGTAAAGACCTCCCTGTGTACATACCCCGGCGTAAAGACCTCCCTGTGTACATAACCTGGCGTAAAGACCTCCTTGTGTACATACCCCGGCGTAAAGACCTCCCTGTGTACATACCCCGGCGTAAAGACATCCTTGTGTACATACCCCGGCGTAAAGACCTCCCTGTGTACATACCCCGGCGTAAAGACCTCCTTGTGTACATACCCCGGCGTAAAGACCTCCCTGTGTACATACCCCGGCGAAAAGACCTCCTTGTGTACATACCCCGGCGTAAAGACCTCCTTGTGTACATACCCCGGCGTAAAGACCTCCCTGTGTACATACCCCGGCGTAAAGACCTCCTTGTGTACATACCCCGGCGTAAAGACCTCCTTGTGTACATACCCCGGCGTAAAGACCTCCTTGTGTACATACCCCGGCGTAAAGACCTCCTTGTGTACATACCCCGGCGTAAAGACCTCCTTGTGTACATATCCCGGCGTAAAGACCTCCTTGTGTACATACCCCGGCGTAAAGACCTCCCTGTGTACATACCCCGGCGTAAAGACCTCCCTGTGTACATACCCTGGCGTAAAGACCTCCTTGTGTACATACCCCGACGTAAAGACCTCCTTGTGTACATACCCCGGCGTAAAGACCTCCCTGTGTACATACCCCGGCGTAAAGACCTCCCTGTGTACATACCCCGGCGTTAAGACCTCCCTGTGTACATACCCCGGCGTAAAGACCTCCCTGTTGTCATACCCCGGCGTAAAGACCTCCCTGTGTACATACCCCGGCGTAAAGACCTCCCTGTGTACATACCCCGGCGTAAAGACCTCCCTGTGTACATAACCTGGCGTAAAGACCTCCCTGTGTACATACCCTGGCGTAAAGACCTCCCTTGTACATACCCCGGCGTAAAGACCTCCCTGTTGTCATACCCCGGCGTAAAGACCACCCTGTGTACATACCCTGGCGTAAAGACCTCCCTTGTACATACCCCGGCGTTAAGACCTCCCTGTGTACATACCCCGGCGTAAAGACCTCCCTGTGTACATACCCCGGCGTAAAGACCTCCTTGTGTACATACCCAGGCGTAAAGACCTCCCTGTGTACATACCCCGGCGTAAAGACCTCCCTGTGTACATACCCCGGCGTAAAGACCTCCCTGTGTACATACCCCGGCGTAAAGACCTCCTTGTGTACATACCCCGGCGTAAAGACCTCCCTGTGTACATACCCCGGCGTAAAGACCTCCTTGTGTACATACCCAGGCGTAAAGACCTCCCTGTGTACATACCCAGGCGTAAAGACCTCCTTGTGTACATACCCCGGCGTAAAGACCTCCTTGTGTACATACCCCGGCGTAAAGACCTCCCTGTGTACATACCCCGGCGTAAAGACCTCCTTGTGTACATACCCCGGCGTAAAGACCTCCCTGTGTACATACCCAGGCGTAAAGACCTCCCTGTGTACATACCCAGGCGTAAAGACCTCCCTGTGTACATACCCAGGCGTAAAGACCTCCTTGTGTACATACCCCGGCGTAAAGACCTCCTTGTGTACATACCCCGGCGTAAAGACCTCCCTGTGTTCATACCCCGGCGTAAAGACCTCCTTGTGTACATACCCCGGCGTAAAGACCTCCTTGTGTACATACCCCGGTGTAAAGACCTCCTTGTGTACATACCCCGGCGTTAAGACCTCCCTGTGTACATATCCCGGCGTAAAGACCTCCTTGTGTACATACCCCGACGTAAAGACCTACCTGTGTACATAACCTGGCGTAAAGACCTCCCTGTGTACATACCCCGGCGTAAGGACCTCCCTGTGTACATACCCCGGCGTAAAGACCTCCTTGTGTACATACCCCGGCGTAAAGACCTCCTTGTGTACATACCCCGGCGTAAAGACCTCCCTGTTGTCATACTCCGGCGTAAAGACCTCCCTGTGTACATATTCCGGCGTAAAGACCTCCCTGTTGTCATACTCCGGCGTAAAGACCTCCCTGTGTACATACCCCGGCGTAAAGACCTCCCTGTTGTCATACTCCGGCGTAAAGACCTCCTTGTGTACATACCCCGGCGTAAAGACCTCCCTGTTGTCATACTCCGGCGTAAAGACCTCCCTGTGTACATACCCCGGCGTAAAGACCTCCTTGTGTACATACCCCGGCGTTAAGACCTCCCTGTGTACATACACCGGCGTAAAGACCTCCCTGTGTACATACCCCGGCGTAAGGACCTCCCTGTGTACATACCCAGGCGTAAAGACCTCCCTGTGTACATACCCCGGCGTAAAGACCTCCTTGTGTACATACCCCGGCGTTAAGACCTCCCTGTGTACATACCCCGGCGTAAAGACCTCCTTGTGTACATACCCCGGCGTAAAGACCTCCTTGTGTACATACCCCGGCGTAAAGACCTCCCTGTGTACATACCCCGGCGTAAAGACCTCCCTGTGTACATACCCCGGCGTAAAGACCTCCTTGTGTACATACCCCGGCGTAAAGACCTCCCTGTGTACATACCCCGGCGTAAAGACCTCCCTGTGTACATACCCAGGCGTAAAGACCTCCCTGTGTACATACCCCGGCGTAAAGACCTCCTTGTGTACATACCCCGGCGTTAAGACCTCCTTGTGTACATACCCCGGCGTAAGGACCTCCCTGTGTACATACCCCGGCGTAAAGACCTCCCTGTGTACATACCCCGGCGTAAAGACCTCCTTGTGTACATACCCCGGCGTAAAGACCTCCTTGTGTACATACCCCGGCGTAAAGACCTCCCTGTGTACATACCCCGGCGTAAAGACCTCCTTGTGTACATACCCCGGCGTAAAGACCTCCCTTGTACATACCCCGGCGTAAAGACCTCCTTGTGTACATACCCCGGCGTAAAGACCTTCTTGTGTACATACCCCGGCGTAAAGACCTCCCTGTGTACATACCCCGGCGTAAAGACCTCCCTGTTGTCATACCCCGGCGTAAAGACCTCCTTGTGTACATACCCAGGCGTAAAGACCTCCCTGTGTACATACCCCGGCGTAAAGACCTCCTTGTGTACATACCCCGGCGTAAAGACCTCCTTGTGTACATACCCCGGCGTAAAGACCTCCCTGTGTACATACCCCGGCGTAAAGACCTCCCTGTTGTCATACCCCGGCGTAAAGACCTCCTTGTGTACATACCCCGGCGTAAAGACCTCCCTTGTACATACCCCGGCGTAAAGACCTCCCTGTGTACATACCCCGGCGTAAAGACCTTCTTGTGTACATACCCCGGCGTTAAGACCTCCTTGTGTACATACCCAGGCGTAAAGACCTCCTTGTGTACATACCCCGGCGTAAAGACCTCCTTGTGTACATACCCCGGCGTAAAGACCTCCTTGTGTACATACCCCGGCGTAAAGACCTCCTTGTGTACATACCCCGGCGTAAAGACCTCCTTGTGTACATACCCCGGCGTAAAGACCTCCCTGTGTACATACCCCGGCGTAAAGACCTCCCTTGTACATACCCCGGCGTAAAGACCTCCTTGTGTACATACCCCGGCGTAAAGACCTCCTTGTGTACATACCCCGGCGTAAAGACCTCCCTGTGTACATACCCCGGCGTAAAGACCTCCCTGTGTACATACCCCGGCGTAAAGACCTCCCTGTTGTCATACCCCGGCGTAAAGACCTCCTTGTGTACATACCCCGGCGTAAAGACCTCCCTTGTACATACCCCGGCGTAAAGACCTCCCTGTGTACATACCCCGGCGTAAAGACCTTCTTGTGTACATACCCCGGCGTAAAGACCTCCCTGTTGTCATACTCCGGCGTAAAGACCTCCTTGTATACATACCCCGGCGTAAAGACCTCCCTGTTGTCATACCCCGGCGTAAAGACCTCCTTGTGTACATACCCCGGCGTAAAGACCTCCCTGTTGTCATACTCCGGCGTAAAGACCTCCTTGTGTACATACCCCGGCGTAAAGACCTCCCTGTGTACATACCCCGGCGTAAAGACCTCCCTGTGTACATACCCCGGCGTAAAGACCTCCCTTGTACATACCCCGGCGTAAAGACCTCCTTGTGTACATACCCCGGCGTAAAGACCTCCTTGTGTACATACCCCGGCGTAAAGACCTCCCTGTGTACATACCCCGGCGTAAAGACCTCCTTGTGTACATACCCCGGCGTACAGACCTCCCTGTGTACATTCCCCGGCGTAAAGACCTCCTTGTGTACATACCCCGGCGTAAAGACCTCCCTGTGTACATACCCCGGCGTAAAGACCTCCCTGTGTACAAACCCCGGCGTAAAGACCTCCTTGTGTACATTACCCGGCGTAAAGACCTCCCTGTGTACATACCCCGGCGTAAAGACCTCCTTGTGTACATACCCCGGCGTAAAGACCTCCCTTGTACATACCCCGGCGTAAAGACCTCCTTGTGTACATACCCCGGCGTCAAGACCTCCTTGTGTACATACCCCGGCGTAAAGACCTCCCTGTGTACATACCTCGGCGGAAAGACCTCCTTGTGTACATACCCCGGCGTAAAGACCTCCCTGTGTACATACCCCGGCGTAAAGACCTCCTTGTGTACATACTCCGGCGTAAAGACCTCCCTGTGTACATACCCCGGCGTAAAGACCTCCTTGTGTACATACCCCGGCGTAAAGACCTCCCTGTGTACATACCCCGGCGTTAAGACCTCCTTGTGTACATACCCCGGCGTAAAGACTTCCTTGTGTACATACCCCGGCGTAAAGACCTCCCTTGTACATACCCCGGCGTAAAGACCTCCTTGTGTACATACCCCGGCGAAAAGACCTCCTTGTGTACATACCCCGGCGAAAAGACCTTCTTGTGTACATACCCCGGCGTAAAGACCTCCTTGTGTACATATCCCGGCGTAAAGACCTCCTTGTGTACATACCCCGGCGTAAAGACCTCCCTGTGTACATACCCCGGCGTAAAGACCTCCTTGTGTACATACCCCGGCGTAAAGACCTCCCTGTGTACATACCCCGGCGTAAAGACCTCCTTGTGTACATACCCCGGCGTTAAGACCTCCCTGTGTACATACCCCGGCGTAAAGACCTCCTTGTGTACATACCCCGGCGTAAAGACCTCCCTGTGTACATACCCCGGCGTAAAGACCTCCTTGTGTACATACCTCGGCGTAAAGACCTCCCTGTGTACATACCCCGGCGTAAAGACCTCCTTGTGTACATACCCAGGCGTAAAGACCTCCTTGTGTACATACCCCGGCGTAAAGACCTCCCTGTGTACATACCCCGGCGTAAAGACCTCCTTGTGTACATACCCCGGCGTAAAGACCTCCCTGTGTACATACCCCGGCGTAAAGACCTCCTTGTGTACATACGTCGGCGTAAGAACATATCTGTGTACATACCCCGGCGTAAAGACCTCCTTGTGTACATACCCCGGCGTAAAGACCTCCCTTGTACATACCCCGGCGTAAAGACCTCCTTGTGTACATACCCCGGCGTAAAGACCTCCTTGTGTACATACCCCGGCGTAAAGACCTTCTTGTGTACATACCCCGGCGTAAAGACCTCCCTGTGTACATACCCCGGCGTAAAGACCTTCTTGTGTACATACCCCGGCGTAAAGACCTCCTTGTGTACATACCCCGGCGTAAAGATCTCCCTTGTACATACCCTGGCGTAAAGACCTCCCTGTGTACATACCCCGGCGTAAAGACCTCCTTGTGTACATACCCCGGCGTAAAGACCTCCCTGTGTACATACGTCGGCGTAAAGACCTCCTTGTGTACATACCCCGGCGTAAAGACCTCCCTGTGTACATACCCTGGCGTAAAGACCTCCCTGTGTACATACTTCGGCGTAAAGACCTCCTTGTGTACATACGTCGGCGTAAGAACATCTCTGTGTACATACCCCGGCGTAAAGGCCTCCTTGTGTACATATCCCGGCGTAAAGACCTCCTTGTGTACATACCCCGGCGTAAAGACCTCCCTGTTGTCATACTCCGGCGTAAAGACCTCCTTGTGTACATACCCCGGCGTAAAGACCTCCCTGTTGTCATATTACGGCGTAAAGACCTTCTTGTGTACATACCCCGGCGTAAAGACCTCCCTGTTGTCATACCCCGGCGTAAAGACCTCCTTGTGTACATACTTCGGCGTAAAGACCTCCCTGTTGTCATACTCCGGCGTAAAGACCTCCTTGTGTACATACCCCGGCGTAAAGACCTCCTTGTGTACATATCCCGGCGTAAAGACCTCCTTGTGTACATACCCCGGCGTAAAGACCTCCCTGTGTACATACCCCGGCGTAAAGACCTCCTTGTGTACATACCCCGGCGTAAAGACCTCCCTGTGTACATACCCCGGCGTAAAGACCTCCTTGTGTACATACCCCGGCGTAAAGACCTCCCTGCGTACATACCCCGGCGTAAAGACCTCCTTGTGTACATACCCCGGCGTAAAGACCTCCCTGTGTACATACCCCGGCGTAAAGACCTCCTTGTGTACATACCCCGGCGTAAAGACCTTCCTGTGTACATACCCCGGCGTAAAGACCTCCCTGTGTACATACCCCGGCGTAAAGACCTCCCTGTGTACATACCCCGGCGTAAAGACCTCCTTGTGTACATACGTCGGCGTAAGAACATCTCTGTGTACATACCCCGGCGTAAAGACCTCCTTGTGTACATACCCCGGCGTAAAGACCTCCTTGTGTACATACCCCGGCGTAAAGACCTTCTTGTGTACATACCCCGGCGTAAAGACCTCCTTGTGTACATATCCCAGCGTAAAGACCTCCTTGTGTACATACCCCGGCATAAAGACCTCCCTGTGTACATACCCCGGCGTAAAGACCTCCTTGTGTACATACCCCGGCGTAAAGACCTCCTTGTGTACATACCCCGGCGTAAAGACCTCCCTGTGTGCATACCCCGGCGTAAAGACCTCCTTGTGTACATACCCCGGCGTAAAGACCTCCCTGTGTACATACCCCGGCGTAAAGACCTCCTTGTGTGCATACCCCGGCGTAAAGACCTCCTTGTGTACATACCCCGGCGTAAAGACCTCCTTGTGTACATACCCCGGCGTAAAGACCTCCCTGTGTACATACCCCGGCGTAAAGACCTTCTTGTGTACATACCCCGGCGTAAAGACCTCCCTGTTGTCATACCCCGGCGTAAAGACCTCCTTGTGTACATACCCTGGCGTAAAGACCTTCTTGTGTACATACCCCGGCGTAAAGACCTCCCTGTGTACATACCCCGGCGTAAAGACCTCCTTGTGTACATACCCCGGCGTAAAGACCTCCCTGTTGTCATATACTCCGGCGTAAAGACCTCCTTGTGTACATACCCTGGCGTAAAGACCTCCCTGTGTACATACCCCGGCGTAAAGACCTCCCTTGTACATACTTTGGCGTAAAGACCTCCTTGTGTACATACCCCGGCGTAAAGACCTCCCTGTGTACATACCCCGGCGTAAAGACCTCCCTGTGTACATACCCCGGCGTAAAGACCTCCCTGTGTACATACCCCGGCGTAAAGACCTTCTTGTGTACATACCCCGGCGTAAAGACCTCCTTGTGTTCATACCCCGGCGTAAAGACCTCCCTGTGTACATACCCCGGCGTAAAGACCTCCTTGTGTACATACCCCGGCGTAAAGACCTCCCTGTGTACATACCCCGGCGTAAAGACCTCCTTGTGTACATACCCCGGCGTAAAGACCTCCCTGTGTACATACCCCGGCGTAAAGACCTCCTTGTGTACATACCCCGGCGTAAAGACCTCCCTGTGTACATACCCCGGCGTAAAGACCTCCCTGTGTACATACCCCGGCGTAAAGACCTCCTTGTGTACATACCCCGGCGTAAAGACCTCCTTGTGTACATACCCCGGCGTAAAGACCTCCCTGTGTACATACCCCGGCGTAAAGACCTCCCTGTGTGCATACCCCGGCGTAAAGACCTCCTTGTGTACATACCCCGGCGTAAAGACCTCCTTGTGTACATACCCCGGCGTAAAGACCTCCCTGTGTGCATACCCCGGCGTAAAGACCTCCTTGTGTACATACCCCGGCGTAAAGACCTCCCTGTGTACATACCCCGGCGTAAAGACCTTCTTGTGTACATACCCCGGCGTAAAGACCTCCTTGTGTACATACCCCGGCGTAAAGACCTCCTTGTGTACATACCCCGGCGTAAAGACCTCCCTGTGTACATACCCCGGCGTAAAGACCTCCCTGTTGTCATACCCCGGCGTAAAGACCTTCCTGTTGTCATACCCCGGCGTAAAGACCTCCCTGTGTACATACCCCGGCGTAAAGACCTCCTTGTGTACATACCCCGGCGTAAAGACCTCCTTGTGTACATAACCTGGCGTAAAGACCTCCCTGTGTACATACCCCGGCGTAAAGACCTCCTTGTGTACATACCCCGGCGTAAAGACCTCCCTGTGTACATACCCCGGCGTAAAGACCTCCTTGTGTACACACCCCGGCGTAAAGACCTCCTTGTGTACATACCCCGGCGTAAAGACCTCCCTGTGTACATACCCCGGCGTAAAGACCTCCTTGTGTACATACCCCGGCGTAAAGACCTCCCTGTGTACATACCCCGGCGTAAAGACCTCCTTGTGTACATACCCCGGCGTAAAGACCTCCCTGTGTACATACCCCGGCGTAAAGACCTTCTTGTGTGCATACCCCGGCGTAAAGACCTCCCTGTGTACATACCCCGGCGTAAAGACCTCCTTGTGTGCATACCCCGGCGTAAAGACCTCCCTGTGTACATACCCCGGCGTAAAGACCTCCCTGTGTACATACCCCGGCGTAAAGACCTCCTTGTGTACATACCCCGGCGTAAAGACCTCCTTGTGTGCATACCCCGGCGTAAAGACCTCCCTGTGTACATACCCCGGCGTAAAGACCTCCCTGTGTACATACCCCGGCGTAAAGACCTCCTTGTGTGCATACCCCGGCGTAAAGACCTCCCTGTGTACATACCCCGGCGTAAAGACCTCCCTGTGTACATACCCCGGCGTAAAGACCTCCTTGTGTGCATACCCCGGCGTAAAGACCTCCCTGTGTACATACCCCGGCGTAAAGACCTCCTTGTGTACATACCCCGGCGTAAAGACCTCCCTGTGTACATACCCCGGCGTAAAGACCTCCCTGTGTACATACCCCGGCGTAAAGACCTCCCTGTGTACATACCCCGGCGTAAATACCTCCCTGTGTACATACCCCGGCGTAAAGACCTCCTTGTGTACATACCCCGGCGTAAAGACCTCCCTGTGTACATACCCCGGCGTAAAGACCTCCCTGTGTACATACCCCGGCGTAAATACCTCCCTGTGTACATACCCCGGCGTAAAGACCTCCCTGTGTACATACCCCGGCGTAAAGACCTCCCTGTGTACATACCCCGGCGTAAATACCTCCCTGTGTACATACCCCGGCGTAAAGACCTCCTTGTGTACATACCCCGGCGTAAAGACCTCCCTGTGTACATACCCCGGCGTAAAGACCTCCCTGTGTACATACCCCGGCGTAAAGACCTCCCTGTGTACATACCCCGGCGTAAAGACCTCCCTGTGTACATACCCCGGCGTAAAGACCTCCCTGTGTACATACCCCGGCGTAAAGACCTCCCTGTGCTTGTCCTCCAGGACTGACGCTTCCCCCTAGTCCAGCGCTGGCCCCGGTTCCATCAGGAGTCCCCGCGCGGGCGTATAGGCCCCCAACAGCCCCCGAAGAGTCCCCCAATTTGCCCCCTAGGCCGGCACTGGCGCTGTAGCCTCCGAACGAAGCAGACACTCCATCACTACCCACGTGGACTTTGGGCACGATCTGAAAATACCAGAACCTTGAATAACATCATGTCTTGCCTTCTTTTGTTCAATCACTGTACCACAATGATGAACACAAACTTAAATTCGTATTTAGAGACCACACACTCATTCACAACTGATTTTCATTGGGGGTCTTCAATTTAAAGCGACTGAGCCAACCCAAGCGATAACCAACCAAAAATCGATATTTTAATTTATATGAAATATGTGAATCAGTGGTTGAACAGTGCGAACATCAGCGGACAAATGACAGAATCAACAAGACTGATTCAGAATCTTTGAAATAATTGAGTGCTTCGTTGCTAGGACGGATCCATAGTCACCGTTTACCTATTCCTACGACAAGAAGTGATGGAATTTAATCCACATTAGAAGTTAAACATTTTCTTCCTGAGGCGGGACTTGAAACGGGAACCTTCTGCATTGCAAGCAGGGATGTTAACCTCTGTACCAACAAGCCACTAAATACACAATGAAGTTCCTCCACTAGGTAATTAGGCTCATAACGACCTCGGATCCCCCCGCCCCGTTTATGCACTCTGTTTCAACTAACATCAACAGATTCTTGGCTTTCTGCCACAATATATTCGTAAATACCGTATTCCACTTAGTGGAGTGCACAAGCCTTATTAGTCATTAGTCACACACCTGCTGTGTTTGGGACGGCTGTAAACTATCCCTAATGGACCTGTAGCAATTTGATGGTATTAGATTCAAGATGGCGGCCAGGGGAAGGTTGCTAGTTTACGTGCTCCGTGTTTTCCTTCTGTTTATCGTAGCGAAACAATTTATAATAAGTGTAAACGGTGTGAAAAATGAAAGGAGCAAAGTCAGTGACCTGTGGTCAAGTGCATTGTTGAAGGAAAGTCTTCTTGTTTGCGATAGGTGTGATATGTCGTGTTGGCTTGTTGTAATGCGGACGAGTCCGCGAGCTGGCCTGAGTGTTTTTCTACCTAATCGCTGTAAGTCGTGGCTTGTGTTTCTACTCCTGTCTCTCAGTGGGGATATCCATCTAAATCCCGGTCCGTGCAATGGGACTAATATTGGTGACAGTGCTATTTCTCTATACTGCGCGAATGTTAGGAGTATTGCTGGTTCGGATAAACTTGAGAGTTTCAATATGTGTTTTGCGGAAAATAGTGAATCGGATGTTGTGTGTTTGACAGAAACCTGGTTGAACGGGGATGTTTTTGATGGTGAATTGTTGGATTCTAACCAGTACTCTGTGTATAGAAGGGACAGGAACTCATTTGGGGTGCAGGGGCAGGCTGGGGGCGGCGTCCTAATAGCTGTGTCTAACGCATTAGTGTCAAGGCGGCGGGAAGAATTCGAAGTCCCACATTGTGAGTGTGTGTGGACCGAGGTCAAGGTCTCCACACAACGGAGCATCTACATAGGATGTGTTTATTTACCGCCGAAACCGTCATCAGATCTCGTTGATAAACTTTACCAATCAACTTCAAGAGTCCAGTGTTCAATTAGACCTCGTGACTGTGTGCTGCTCTGCGGAGATTTCAATTTTCCTGACATTAGTTGGAAGCCTAGCCTTGAACACCCTGAATTGCTGCTGTCTTCTATTATTGGCAATACAAATACCCAAGTCACATCTGAGTTCTTGAACAAACTGAATGAGCTGGGGTTATATCAGAGGAACCCTTTTGCTACTCGCGGAAACAACTTCCTGGATTTGTTGTTTGTCAACAATTTGGAGGCCATTGCTGACGTCAGTTTAGCGGAACAGGCTGTGCGCTCGGATCACGCGGCTTTTCGGTGTGACCTGGCGTTCCCGAGTGCAAAGCCCGACTACAGCAACAAGACGAAACAACAACAATCAAACTACAACTGAGCCAAAGCTGATCTTAATCTACTGAGTGATGAACTTTTGAAATGTCCTTGGGGTGTGTTATACAGCACAGTGGATGTCAACAAAAAGTGTGACATATTTTATAAAAATTTAGACAAGGCAATTGATGCTACTGTTCCCACTAGAAAAGTGAACGCAAGTAAATACCCTGCCTGGTTCAATCGGGAGGTTATTAACTCGTTGAATAACAAAAACAGGGCGCATAAGCTGTGGAAGAGAACGCGTTTAGAATGTCACATGGTAGAATTTCGTGTTAAACGATCAGAGTTTAAGAATCTTGTTAGGGCTGCACATAAGCGGTATTTACGGAAAATAAATGATGACATTGGTAAGGAACCTAAACTTTTATGGGGATACATACGTCGCAAGACGAAGGTTAGGCGTGTCCCCGTTGAAGTTGAACATGAAGGTGTTATTGCAAGCACTGTGACAATGTGTTGCCAACTGTTTTCGCGGTACTTCATGTCTAATTTTCAGCCAGTGTCCGTGCGTTCTTTGATCTTGGCAGAAACACATCAGTATGGAGCGGAGTCTTTATCGGGATTTCTTATATCGAGGTGTGAAGTTGAAGAATGTCTGAGAACATTAGTTGACAATAAGTCTGCAGGGCCGGATCGTATACCTATTAAGGTGCTCAAGCATTGTCGTGCGGTTTTATCTCAGCCGCTAGCAAATATTTTTAATTCCTCTTTACGGGCTGGAGAATTTCCTGAACGTTGGAAGCACGCGTTTGTGACACCGGTATTAAAGAAGGGAAGTCGGTATAAAGTACGTAATTACCGCCCAATTTCTTTGTTGTCCGTTGTTTCAAAGGTATTTGAAAAATTAATACATAAGACCTTGTATAATCATGTCTCTAAACACATTGTGGTAGAACAACACGGTTTTACTAGTCGGCGGTCCACGGTGACCAACTTGGTTGAATTTACGAACGACCTTGCAATTAATATTAATAGTAAAAAACAAACCGACGCTGTTTACACCGACTTTACAAAGGCGTTCGATAGTGTTAACCACACACTTCTTCTTCATAAGATCAGTGGGTATGGTGTGTGTGGTCCACTTTTTAACTTATTGACAAGTTACTTGAGTTGGCGAACGCAGGTGGTTGTTATTGACGATGGAATATCTCATTCTGAGATTGTTACATCAGGGGTCCCTCAAGGGTCTATTTTAGGTCCTTTACTGTTTACCTTATACGTCAATGATATACCTGCTTGCATTAAATCTTCTAAATGTCTTATGTATGCAGACGATTTAAAGATTTATCGCCCGGTGGGTACCGTACGTGACTGTTTACTTCTTCAAAAAGATATCGATTGTCTATCTGAATGGTGTTCGGTGTGGAAGCTTGACCTTAATGTTGATAAATGCAAAATAATTACGTTCACCAATAAAAGAAAACATGTAATTTCATTTCACTACATCTTAAATGATGTGGCCTTAGAAAGAGTGCAATCTATTCGAGATCTTGGTGTGGTGATGACTTACGACTTGTCTTTCAATAAACATCTAGATTCCATTACTCCAAAAGCATATAAGCTGCTTGGCCTCCTAAGGCGGAACTGTATTAAACATTTCAAAATGTCAACCACAAGAGCTTTGTATGTTGCCCTGGTTCGGCCACAGGTGGAGTATGCCAGCGCTGTCTGGAGCCCTTATCACGTCACCAAGATTGAGAGTATAGAGAAAGTACAGAAGGCGTACATAAAGATGATGTGTTTTAAACATTTTAAAGTTGAATTTCACAGGAGGGATTATTTGACGCATTGTTTTAATAATAAGATAATGACACTGGAAAACAGGCGCAAGCTACTGGATTTATCGTTTTTGTATAAAATAGCCAATAATCTGTTTGACACCCCACTGCTCAGCCATTTAGATTTCTTTGTACCACCTAGACCAACTAGAAGCCATCGGACATTCTTTATATCTCAAAATAGGATAGATGTTTTAAAGTATTCTCCTCTTCGAAGGCTTCAGGCTGATTTTAACTCTTTGATAAATAACTCCAGTATTTTACTTGATTTATTCGATACCTGTTTTAGAAGATTTCGTTCCAACGTAATTCTGTCACTTTTACCTATGACTCGGCAGGCCTATTTATAGGGCTGCGTTGTTGGCAATGTTTGTGTAAAACTTGTTATGTAATGTTTACTGTTATATCTAATTATTGCTTTTTTATGTGACTATACTAACGACAATATGTACTTATTTTCAGGTTTTATTATATTTACACTGGTGGAATCATTTGTATTCTGTTGTAAATAAAGGCATTATTATTATTATTATTATTATTATTATTATTATTATTATTATTATTATTATTATTATTATTATTATTATTATTATTATTATTATTATTATTATTATTATTATTATTATTATTATTATTATTATTATTATTATGGTAGTACCTAGATAAGTAGAATATTATGTCTATTTCATCAGCATGTGAATAGGTACGTTGAGATAACTTTAGAACGTCTTTTTGTCGATGAGTAATAATAGATACTACGGTTGCTTTAGAGGATTTTCATGGACACTGACATCTTGAAATTTTACGCCATTTAAATGCTGCTTCAAATTAATAATGTATACTTTGTAGAAGGAAAATGCGTCTGCCATTGTTACCAGTATTGTTTTATATCGTTGGTTAAAAATAACAAGTCCAAAAGATACGAAAAATCCTAACAAGGTGTTGTTGATCTTCTAGTGGCAACAACCGTATACTATCTTGTATGAACCCTGCTGTAGGTTGTTAATTAGGTTGCCCTTGAGACAGTATCAGGGCGTTCAGGTGACTGAATCATAGCTTCGCCTTATGACTGACCCGGTCAGGATTGCCTGTGGTCGGAATCGAACCGGCGACCTTCCGATTTAAAATATCGCGTGTTTTCACTGAGTAATTGCCCGTGTCATAACTGCAGGAGTGAATCAACTCAGATAGATGATGTATTCTAAAGCTGTGAGGATAAAAACAGTTTGTTTTCTTCATATGATGATGGGTGCTGTTGAGGAAGGTGATAGGGCTTGAGTTGATTGAACTCTTACAGCTAATTAATGCAATAATACACTCATTAATTAAAAGCATGCAGCATGGAATGGAATTAAATTGTATGCACATATCAGCTACAAATGTAGAACAAATGTAGTGTTTTACATATGTATAGTGTAGTGTTTACAAATGTAGTTTTTTTTTTGTAGAACAAATGAAACTTAAGCAAATGGTAAACTTGGCTAATTATTAACTTGGCATAAGATGGTTAGATAGGTAAACTATGGTCGGCGATTCGCAAACGTTGAATTGTGCCGATTCCCATCGCGAGAACTATCTTTTGTCGATTTCGTTACTTTTTAAAGCGATGTAAAAATGTAATGTTAAATGTTAAATTTTGGCGCATTTACAAAAACGTTATTCCCATTGCGTCAACAAAAAAGGGGATTTGGTTTGAAATGAAGGGAAAAACTATATTCTTATTGCGTCAACAATATATGGGATTTGTCACATCAGGTAAAACTATATTCCCATTGCGTCAATAGGATATTTTGAGGTCAAAAGTGTCGTCATAGCTAGGATATTTTTGAAATTATGTTGGGCTCAAGTGAGATCAATTCAACGTTTTACCGTTGCGCCAACAATATGTTCTAAGCTTTTACGAGACCGACTCTTTTGATCCTTATAGGTTGGCACAACGGGAATAAAGATGTCTAAAAAACGACAAAACTTAATCGATTAAGATTGTATTTAACTTTTTCGTATTTTGTGTGCAGGTATAGAAGTGGCAGCAATTGCTCGGCTCCGTTTGTACAGGAGGAAATAATGCATGAGAAGAAGGTAATTATATTGAAGGACATGTGGAGGATCCTTCGAGTGGTGACTGACCACTCACTTCTTGTTGTACACGAGTCAACCACAGATTGAAAATTCACAAATTGTACTTTTTCTAAAACGTAAGAATTTGAAACACTTGAAATGCTGTACACAGTGGCGTACGCAGGAATATACTTCGGGGGGGGGGCTGATGGAGTCGGACATAACTGCAAAAATGGGCTTCAAAAACGACACAATGGGGGTGTGGGGGGAGATACCCCCACAATAACGCAGCTGGTGTTTGGAGCTGTGCTCTTTTCTGCCAACCCCCATTCACTTTTGTAGTAAATGGAAATGATTAATAAATAATAAAATAAATAAAAAAATTGTGGTTTTGAAGTGATTGTGTTTTAGAAGTGAAGGTGCTTTGCTGAACGGGATAAAATTACATACACATATACCTTACATACAATTTCACATATGAGAGTGTTTCCTGACCAAGAAAGAATAGAATACGAGAAACTAATACGAAAAGTGTTTAAATTTTTTGAGTATATTAAGATGATTTGTATAATATTATTAAAGCTGGGATGTTGGAGGGGGGCAATCCCCCCCCCCTCCCTATACGCAACTGATTGTACAGTAAGCATTGATTGACAAACAGGACAGTACCTTTAATGTATTTAAACAATACAGTAATTTTCAAGTAATCATAAAATTTGCTTTTTTTCAATCTTTCAATTTCCGCAAGTTATGTGCCGTTATTATTTTTATCTCATTAGTCATTTTATGGATAGTATTTTAAATAATTTACTTTCTCAGTTAAAGGTATAGTTTGTTCTTTAAGAATGATGCTGCATTTTAAATGTGCGTCTGAAAACGATGACGCCGAGAATTGTTAACAGGGAAGGATACCTCAACGGCAGAAACCGCACAAAATTTTCATTTTTAAATTATATCACAAGAATAAGCTTCGAAATCGAAAATCTTAATCGACAGCGCACTCCGTTGTTTGGTAAGCCCTACATACTGAATGCTCTCAGTTGTGTCCTGCATTATAATAAGCATGGTTTTTATATATAATTAATTTTATAACTAATTATCGAATAATCAAAATAACTACGCTAATGTTTATAATATTTCATTCAGTCTGTAGGGCTTACCAAAGCACAGTGCGCTGCTGATTTAGATTTTCGGTTTCTTGTTGCAATCTTGAGATATAATGAACATTTTCTGCAGTTTTTGACGTCGAGTGTCCCGTGTGACGAAGGCTTGTAACCTCGGCCCTTCAGACCTCTCATTTCTCAAATACAAATAAAAGCAATAAAGAAAAAGCCAATTACAGCTCAAGGTTATGTTTTGCATGCAGATTATTCACAAACTTTTCCTGAAATGGGTTTTACCAAACGTGTACTGGAATCAAGATGGGTAAAATCATACTTGAAATTACAGCTTGGAACTCATCAGCCATTCTTTAGAAACGTGTGATGAATAATTCAGTGTATAATAACACACTGCTAGTTGTAAGTCCCAAAAAATTCCTTATGTAACCGAATCATCAATTGTGTTTGGACATATAGTAGAGTTGAATCTACTTACGAATAGTTAAACATATTCGTTACATATTCGTCAAATCATATTCGTGAAATTAATTTTATTAATATTGTAATGTCCGGCGTGGGACTTGTTCATTTGTCATATTAATTCTCTCTTTTTACGTGATTTACGCTATTTGATTCAAGACATGATGGAGCAATCTCATAACATTTTCTGTTTTGTGTTTGTACTGCTCGCAATTAGGTTAATGCTAAGGTTGCTATTGTGTCACCATCAGTCTAGGGCAACTACAATAACATCTGTTTACTGACACATGCATAGTAATCATAATAATAGTTTGGTAATTTTGCTGTGTCAGGGGTTGTCCGGGAGGCCCAGGCTTGATTATAGACGATTGATTGTTGATTGTTGATAGCTTTGGGTCTTTGGATTGTTTGGTGACATACGTCATGTGTTGGGGAAAATGCCAGAGAGAGGGGATAGCAGGGGGAGTATATAAGTTGGGCACGTGGCTTGAACGGGGGTCGAACTGATCGGAGTGTCGAGGGAAGATGGTCGAGCACCAGTGAGCACGTCAAAGCTATGAGGGTCAGCGTAGAAGAGCTGCAGGACGGCGGGTCGAGGAAGCTGCATTGGAGACTCGAACGTGCTAATGACCGTCGACGGGCAGACTACGAAATGTCCAGGTACAGCTGACGAGGTGCGGGAACGAGATGGACACATTTCCACCACAGACATTTCCTGCATTGCAAGATCTATACAACGATGACTGGAGCCGATCGAGAATGTACGAATGACCGCTACTGCACTGAATGTATAGAAACGTGGTAATCCAAGGTAGCGCGCAGGAGGATAATATGAGGGGTGTCTACCCGCCGGACCCACTTATTCTGCCTCAGTGGATAGCGGCATATCCCGCCTTGCACCTAAATTGAAGTCTCCGATTTTATATCTAAGTCGCATAACGCGTGAATGAACTCAACAGCTATTTGTGGGTTTGTATACTGGCGACGCCGTAAGAAACGAGGTGCCCCCTAAAATTCTGAGAAGAGACGGGTTCCCCACACGGTCTATTTCAACGGTATTCAACTCGAGATTGCCCGATAGCTGCATTGTTATTGTCCACTGCATTGACTGCACCAACAGTGAATGGAATACGACCCCACCACGTTTGAAAACATGCGGGCGATATTATCACTACAATACCTGAGGCAAGAGAACGGGATTCAACTAGATTTAGGTTAGTAGTTGTCAAACGCGTCACTTCACTATTACATAATCCGTGACGACAACACCTTGCAAGTTAACGTGCCGCGACTATATTTCCAGAAATTGTCGGTAACATTAGTTTAGAGAATTCAGTACCGCATTTCCAAAAAATGTCCGGTAGGTTAAAATCCCCACATAGAATAACACTGTTACAGGGACGCGATGAAGCTTCAACTAGTGATGTAAGATGGTACAGTGCTCTGACGAAGGCTTAGGAGGTAAATACGAACAACCGATGAAGATACTGCACTGCAAACTGATCATCACTTCCACGCTCCCAGTGAAGGCTTTCAAAAGTATCTCGTCGCCTCGATGCATACTTGCTGGAAACTGCGGTTAGAACGCTACCCCCGACTTGTAACGTACTGTCGCCATTACTACTCAGGTTAGGAGGTGTCGTTTTGAATACATATCTTAGATGTGAAGAGTAACATTTAGTTAAAAAAAAAAAAAAAATCCAAACATTATAATGCCATGACGTTTGCTATAGTTGTCCCAAGACTACCTTACACATGCTTTCGTCACAGGCGACGGTTTCTTAGCCAATCAGCGATCGGTATTTGCGCGCGCTTGTTTCGGGCAGTTCGCTGGTTGCCTAAGAGTGGCTCGCTTGTGACGAAAGCATATGTAAGGTAATCTTGAACCAAGTATATGATTTATTTAATGGCGTGCTTTTTGTTTTTCGGTTATAAGAAGCAATGACAATCATTGCTGAAGCGTGAAATCGCAATTAGTTCACTAATCGCGTGTGTTGTAATTAGGCCATTTCACACCACGCAAGCACATCAGTGTCATCTGAAAGTGTCGGCATCCAGTCACATTAATAAAGATCATTTCCCTTTCACTCGTCTATACCAGCCCCAACGTAAGTATTCGCGCACACCGACCTCACATCCAGGGCCGTCTCTTCATCTTTGGGGGCCTGAGGCAAAAACATTTCTCGGGACCCATATGGAGGTGGCGTGGAATTGGTAGGGTCTGGGGCAAAGCCCCAGCCGCCTGAGGCACAATTACACCGTAGGCGGAAAATTTTTGGGTCCTGCATTAAGTTTAATGCCCTAAAACGGGATTTCAGGTGAAATCTTGCCCTAAAAATGGAAAGCAATTTCTGTAATGCAAAATCCTAATGAGACGCGAGTTTGATCCCTGTAAAACGTAACGAAATACGTTATTTAGAGTAATTAGCTATGCCCAAAGATTACACATGGAGGCTTTGACTTGGCTTTGACTTGGCTTTGACTTGGCTTGGCTCTTGGGTACGATGGGATTGCTCAGATCGTTATCAATTAATTCAAAGTAAATCAACAGTTCCCTAACGTTCTTTCACACATTCGTAAATGCAGTGTTTCACTGAGTAGTAGAGTGCGCCACCCCCACCGTTCCAAGTAACCACTGGAGTACAACAACTGAAGGTAGTAAATGCAGTGTTTCACTGAGTAGTAGAGTGCGCAAGACACATAGCCACCCCCACCGTTCCAAGTAACCACTGGAGTACAACAACTGAAGGTAGTAAATGCAGTGTTTCACTGAGTAGTAGAGTGCGCCACCCCCACCGCTCCAAGTAACCACTGGAGTACAACAACTGAAGGTAGTAAATGCAGTGTTTCACTGAGTAGTAGAGTGCGCAAGACACATAGCCACCCCCACCGTTCCAAGTAACCACTGGAGTACAACCACTGAAGGTAGTAAATGCAGTGTTTCACTGAGTAGTAGAGTGCGCCACCCCCACCGTTCCAAGTAACCACTGGAGTACAACAACTGAAGGTAGTAAATGCAGTGTTTCACTGAGTAGTAGAGTGCGCCACCCCCACCGTTCCAAGAAACCACTGGAGTACAACAACTGAAGGTAGTAAATGCAGTGTTTCACTGAGTAGTAGAGTGCGCCACCCCCACCGTTCCAAGTAACCACTGGAGTACAACAACTGAAGGTAGTAAATGCAGTGTTTCACTGAGTAGTAGAGTGCGCCACCCCCACCGTTCCAAGTAACCACTGGAGTACAACAACTGAAGGTAGTAAATGCAGTGTTTCACTGAGTAGTAGAGTGCGCCACCCCCACCGTTCCAAGTAACCACTGGAGTACAACAACTGAAGGTAGTAAATGCAGTGTTTCACTGAGTAGTAGATTGCGCAAGACTAATAGCCACCCCCACCGTTCCAAGTAACCACTGGAGTACAACAACTGAAGGTAGTAAATGCAGTGTTTCACTGAGTAGTAGAGTGCGCCACCCCCACCGTTCCAAGTAACCACTGGAGTACAACAACTGAAGGTAGTAAATGCAGTGTTTCACTGAGTAGTAGAGTGCGCCACCCCCACCGTTCCAAGTAACCACTGGAGTACAACAACTGAAGGTAGTAAATGCAGTGTTTCACTGAGTAGTAGAGTGCGCTACCCCCACCGTTCCAAGTAACCACTGGAGTACAACAACTGAAGGTAGTAAATGCAGTGTTTCACTGAGTAGTAGAGTGCGCAAGACTAATAGCCACCCCCACCGTTCCAAGTAACCACTGGAGTACAACAACTGAAGGTAGTAAATGCAGTGTTTCACTGAGTAGTAGAGTGCGCAAGACTAATAGCCACCCCCACCGTTCCCAGTAACCACTGGAGTACAACAACTGAAGGTAGTAAATGCAGTGTTTCACTGAGTAGTAGAGTGCGCCACCCCCACCGTTCCAAGTAACCACTGGAGTACAACAACTGAAGGTAGTAAATGCAGTGTTTCACTGAGTAGTAGAGTGCGCCACCCCCACCGTTCCAAGTAACCACTGGAGTACAACAACTGAAGGTAGTAAATGCAGTGTTTCACTGAGTAGTAGAGTGCACCACCCCCACCGTTCCCAGTAACCACTGGAGTACAACAACTGAAGGTAGTAAATGCAGTGTTTCACTGAGTAGTAGAGTGCGCAAGACTAATAGCCACCCCCACCGTTCCAAGTAACCACTGGAGTACAACAACTGAAGGTAGTAAATGCAGTGTTTCACTGAGTAGTAGAGTGCGCCACCCCCACCGTTCCAAGTAACCACTGGAGTACAACAACTGAAGGTAGTAAATGCAGTGTTTCACTGAGTAGTAGAGTGCGCAAGACTAATAGCCACCCCCACCGTTCCAAGTAACCACTGGAGTACAACAACTGAAGGTAGTAAATGCAGTGTTTCACTGAGTAGTAGAGTGCGCCACCCCCACCGTTCCAAGTAACCACTGGAGTACAACAACTGAAGGTAGTAAATGCAGTGTTTCACTGAGTAGTAGAGTGCGCCACCCCCACCGTTACAAGTAACCACTGGAGTACAACAACTGAAGGTAGTAAATGCAGTGTTTCACTGAGTAGTAGAGTGCGCAAGACTAATAGCCACCCCCACCGTTCCAAGTAACCACTGGAGTACAACAACTGAAGGTAGTAAATGCAGTGTTTCACTGAGTAGTAGAGTGCGCAAGACTAATAGCCACCCCCACCGTTCCAAGTAACCACTGGAGTACAACAACTGAAGGTAGTAAATGCAGTGTTTCACTGAGTAGTAGAGTGCGCCACCCCCACCGTTCCAAGTAACCACTGGAGTACAACAACTGAAGGTAGTAAATGCAGTGTTTCACTGAGTAGTAGAGTGCGCCACCCCCACCGTTCCAAGTAACCACTGGAGTACAACAACTGAAGGTAGTAAATGCAGTGTTTCACTGAGTAGTAGAGTGCGCCACCCCCACCGTTCCAAGTAACCACTGGAGTACAACAACTGAAGGTAGTAAATGCAGTGTTTCACTGAGTAGTAGAGTGCGCAAGACTAATAGCCACCCCCACCGTTCCAAGTAACCACTGGAGTACAACAACTGAAGGTAGTAAATGCAGTGTTTCACTGAGTAGTAGAGTGCGCCACCCCCACCGTTACAAGTAACCACTGGAGTACAACAACTGAAGGTAGTAAATGCAGTGTTTCACTGAGTAGTAGAGTGCGCCACCCCCACCGCTCCAAGTAACCACTGGAGTACAACAACTGAAGGTAGTAAATGCAGTGTTTCACTGAGTAGTAGAGTGCGCAAGACTAATAGCCACCCCCACCGTTCCAAGTAACCACTGGAGTACAACAACTGAAGGTAGTAAATGCAGTGTTTCACTGAGTAGTAGAGTGCGCCACCCCCACCGTTCCAAGTAACCACTGGAGTACAACAACTGAAGGTAGTAAATGCAGTGTTTCACTGAGTAGTAGAGTGCGCCACCCCCACCGTTCCAAGTAACCACTGGAGTACAACAACTGAAGGTAGTAAATGCAGTGTTTCACTGAGTAGTAGAGTGCGCAAGACACATAGCCACCCCCACCGTTCCAAGTAACCACTGGAGTACAACAACTGAAGGTAGTAAATGCAGTGTTTCACTGAGTAGTAGAGTGCGCAAGACTAATAGCCACCCCCACCGCTCCAAGTAACCACTGGAGTACAACAACTGAAGGTAGTAAATGCAGTGTTTCACTGAGTAGTAGAGTGCGCCACCCCCACCGTTCCAAGTAACCACTGGAGTACAACAACTGAAGGTAGTAAATGCAGTGTTTCACTGAGTAGTAGAGTGCGCAAGACACATAGCCACCCCCACCGTTCCAAGTAACCACTGGAGTACAACAACTGAAGGTAGTAAATGCAGTGTTTCACTGAGTAGTAGAGTGCGCAAGACTAATAGCCACCCCCACCGTTCCAAGTAACCACTGGAGTACAACAACTGAAGGTAGTAAATGCAGTGTTTCACTGAGTAGTAGAGTGCGCCACCCCCACCGTTCCAAGTAACCACTGGAGTACAACAACTGAAGGTAGTAAATGCAGTGTTTCACTGAGTAGTAGAGTGCGCCACCCCCACCGTTCCAAGTAACCACTGGAGTACAACAACTGAAGGTAGTAAATGCAGTGTTTCACTGAGTAGTAGAGTGCGCAAGACTAATAGCCACCCCCACCGTTCCAAGTAACCACTGGAGTACAACAACTGAAGGTAGTAAATGCAGTGTTTCACTGAGTAGTAGAGTGCGCTACCCCCACCGTTCCAAGTAACCACTGGAGTACAACAACTGAAGGTAGTAAATGCAGTGTTTCACTGAGTAGTAGAGTGCGCAAGACTAATAGCCACCCCCACCGTTCCAAGTAACCACTGGAGTACAACAACTGAAGGTAGTAAATGCAGTGTTTCACTGAGTAGTAGAGTGCACCACCCCCACCGTTCCAAGTAACCACTGGAGTACAACAACTGAAGGTAGTAAATGCAGTGTTTCACTGAGTAGTAGAGTGCGCCACCCCCACCGTTCCAAGTAACCACTGGAGTACAACAACTGAAGGTAGTAAATGCAGTGTTTCACTGAGTAGTAGAGTGCGCCACCCCCACCGTTCCAAGTAACCACTGGAGTACAACAACTGAAGGTAGTAAATGCAGTGTTTCACTGAGTAGTAGAGTGCACCACCCCCACCGTTCCAAGAAACCACTGGAGTACAACAACTGAAGGTAGTAAATGCAGTGTTTCACTGAGTAGTAGAGTGCGCAAGACTAATAGCCACCCCCACCGTTCCAAGTAACCACTGGAGTACAACAACTGAAGGTAGTAAATGCAGTGTTTCACTGAGTAGTAGAGTGCGCAAGACTAATAGCCACCCCCACCGTTCCAAGTAACCACTGGAGTACAACAACTGAAGGTAGTAAATGCAGTGTTTCACTGAGTAGTAGAGTGCGCCACCCCCACCGTTCCAAGTAACCACTGGAGTACAACAACTGAAGGTAGTAAATGCAGTGTTTCACTGAGTAGTAGAGTGCGCAAGACTAATAGCCACCCCCACCGTTCCAAGTAACCACTGGAGTACAACAACTGAAGGTAGTAAATGCAGTGTTTCACTGAGTAGTAGAGTGCGCCACCCCCACCGTTCCAAGTAACCACTGGAGTACAACAACTGAAGGTAGTAAATGCAGTGTTTCACTGAGTAGTAGAGTGCGCAAGACTAATAGCCACCCCCACCGTTCCAAGTAACCACTGGAGTACAACAACTGAAGGTAGTAAATGCAGTGTTTCACTGAGTAGTAGAGTGCGCCACCCCCACCGTTACAAGTAACCACTGGAGTACAACAACTGAAGGTAGTAAATGCAGTGTTTCACTGAGTAGTAGAGTGCGCAAGACTAATAGCCACCCCCACCGTTCCAAGTAACCACTGGAGTACAACAACTGAAGGTAGTAAATGCAGTGTTTCACTGAGTAGTAGAGTGCGCCACCCCCACCGTTCCAAGTAACCACTGGAGTACAACAACTGAAGGTAGTAAATGCAGTGTTTCACTGAGTAGTAGAGTGCGCCACCCCCACCGTTCCAAGTAACCACTGGAGTACAACAACTGAAGGTAGTAAATGCAGTGTTTCACTGAGTAGTAGAGTGCGCCACCCCCACCGTTCCAAGTAACCACTGGAGTACAACAACTGAAGGTAGTAAATGCAGTGTTTCACTGAGTAGTAGAGTGCGCCACCCCCACCGTTCCAAGTAACCACTGGAGTACAACAACTGAAGGTAGTAAATGCAGTGTTTCACTGAGTAGTAGAGTGCGCAAGACTAATAGCCACCCCCACCGTTCCAAGTAACCACTGGAGAACAACAACTGAAGGTAGTAAATGCAGTGTTTCACTGAGTAGTAGAGTGCGCCACCCCCACCGTTCCAAGTAACCACTGGAGTACAACAACTGAAGGTAGTAAATGCAGTGTTTCACTGAGTAGTAGAGTGCGCCACCCCCACCGTTACAAGTAACCACTGGAGTACAACAACTGAAGGTAGTAAATGCAGTGTTTCACTGAGTAGTAGAGTGCGCAAGACACATAGCCACCCCCACCGTTCCAAGTAACCACTGGAGTACAACAACTGAAGGTAGTAAATGCAGTGTTTCACTGAGTAGTAGAGTGCGCAAGACTAATAGCCACCCCCACCGTTCCAAGTAACCACTGGAGTACAACAACTGAAGGTAGTAAATGCAGTGTTTCACTGAGTAGTAGAGTGCGCAAGACTAATAGCCACCCCCACCGTTCCAAGTAACCACTGGAGTACAACAACTGAAGGTAGTAAATGCAGTGTTTCACTGAGTAGTAGAGTGCGCAAGACTAATAGCCACCCCCACCGTTCCAAGTAACCACTGGAGTACAACAACTGAAGGTAGTAAATGCAGTGTTTCACTGAGTAGTAGAGTGCGCCACCCCCACCGTTCCAAGTAACCACTGGAGTACAACAACTGAAGGTAGTAAATGCAGTGTTTCACTGAGTAGTAGAGTGCGCCACCCCCACCGTTACAAGTAACCACTGGAGTACAACAACTGAAGGTAGTAAATGCAGTGTTTCACTGAGTAGTAGAGTGCGCAAGACTAATAGCCACCCCCACCGTTCCAAGAAACCACTAGAGTACAACAACTGAAGGTAGTAAATGCAGTGTTTCACTGAGTAGTAGAGTGCGCCACGTCCACCGTTCCAAGTAACCACTGGAGTACAACAACTGAAGGTAGTAAATGCAGTGTTTCACTGAGTAGTAGAGTGCGCCACCCCCACCGTTACAAGTAACCACTGGAGTACAACAACTGAAGGTAGTAAATGCAGTGTTTCACTGAGTAGTAGAGTGCGCAAGACTAATAGCCACCCCCACCGTTCCAAGAAACCACTGGAGTACAACAACTGAAGGTAGTAAATGCAGTGTTTCACTGAGTAGTAGAGTGCACCACCCCCACCGTTCCAAGTAACCACTGGAGTACAACAACTGAAGGTAGTAAATGCAGTGTTTCACTGAGTAGTAGAGTGCGCCACCCCCACCGTTCCAAGTAACCACTGGAGTACAACAACTGAAGGTAGTAAATGCAGTGTTTCACTGAGTAGTAGAGTGCGCTACCCCCACCGTTCCAAGTAACCACTGGAGTACAACAACTGAAGGTAGTAAATGCAGTGTTTCACTGAGTAGTAGAGTGCGCAAGACTAATAGCCACCCCCACCGTTCCAAGAAACCACTGGAGTACAACAACTGAAGGTAGTAAATGCAGTGTTTCACTGAGTAGTAGAGTGCGCCACGTCCACCGTTCCAAGTAACCACTGGAGTACAACAACTGAAGGTAGTAAATGCAGTGTTTCACTGAGTAGTAGAGTGCGCCACCCCCACCGTTACAAGTAACCACTGGAGTACAACAACTGAAGGTAGTAAATGCAGTGTTTCACTGAGTAGTAGAGTGCGCAAGACTAATAGCCACCCCCACCGTTCCAAGAAACCACTGGAGTACAACAACTGAAGGTAGTAAATGCAGTGTTTCACTGAGTAGTAGAGTGCACCACCCCCACCGTTCCAAGTAACCACTGGAGTACAACAACTGAAGGTAGTAAATGCAGTGTTTCACTGAGTAGTAGAGTGCGCCACCCCCACCGTTCCAAGTAACCACTGGAGTACAACAACTGAAGGTAGTAAATGCAGTGTTTCACTGAGTAGTAGAGTGCGCTACCCCCACCGTTCCAAGTAACCACTGGAGTACAACAACTGAAGGTAGTAAATGCAGTGTTTCACTGAGTAGTAGAGTGCGCAAGACTAATAGCCACCCCCACCGTTCCAAGAAACCACTGGAGTACAACAACTGAAGGTAGTAAATGCAGTGTTTCACTGAGTAGTAGAGTGCGCCACGTCCACCGTTCCAAGTAACCACTGGAGTACAACAACTGAAGGTAGTAAATGCAGTGTTTCACTGAGTAGTAGAGTGCGCAAGACTAATAGCCACCCCCACCGTTCCAAGTAACCACTGGAGTACAACAACTGAAGGTAGTAAATGCAGTGTTTCACTGAGTAGTAGAGTGCGCCACCCCCACCGTTCCAAGTAACCACTGGAGTACAACAACTGAAGGTAGTAAATGCAGTGTTTCACTGAGTAGTAGAGTGCGCAAGACACATAGCCACCCCCACCGTTCCAAGTAACCACTGGAGTACAACAACTGAAGGTAGTAAATGCAGTGTTTCACTGAGTAGTAGAGTGCGCCACCCCCACCGTTCCAAGTAACCACTGGAGTACAACAACTGAAGGTAGTAAATGCAGTGTTTCACTGAGTAGTAGAGTGCGCCACCCCCACCGTTCCAAGAAACCACTGGAGTACAACAACTGAAGGTAGTAAATGCAGTGTTTCACTGAGTAGTAGAGTGCGCCACCCCCACCGTTCCAAGTAACCACTGGAGTACAACAACTGAAGGTAGTAAGTTATCGCTAATGGACCTTTTCAATTCTATGGTAGGAACTAGAAGAGTAGACACTATAAAGTTGGCACCACTGTACTCGGCTATGTCGTAAGCATGAGAATACTTGAACGTTCTGCTCACCTGAGCAATCCGTTGAGCAATGCATCAAGAGTTCATGCAAGTCTACGTCAAATGTGTGGGAAAAAAACAATTATTATTTATATATAAAAGCAGTACTATGACCTAAACAGAAAAATACTTATTATTATTATTTAGTTACTTATTATTGTAATACTTATTTAGTTTTAGCCTGTATAAATATATAAACTGTATGAATGTAATATCCCAAAGTAATGTTTACGGATGCTATTCTTCTGCAAATGGTCGAAATAATGTTTACTTGCACTTCCCGGAAAGCAGGAGATCTGGTTTGGAATGTTAGCGTCCAGGAACTTCTTAGAGGGTGCATATCTAGCACAATAATGATTAAAATATGAATAAAAATAATAATATAAATCAATTATACTAATAACGCCCATTGACATAGAACATTGCATGGCAGGGTGTTTCTTGGGTAGGTAACATGTATAGATGCTTTCATTTGATATTTTAGAACTAAAACAAATTTCAAGTTTGTTTGTTTGTTTTTAAATGGGTATTCAGGTCAGTAACTAAAAATTCATACGTATTCCGATCCATGAGAAACAATGATTCATAAGTTCCTACCACAAAGAGAAAAAAGGAAAAAATTAACGAAATCATAATTTGAGCTAGTTTCCCAACAATATTTTTTCTTATATGGGAATAAGCATTTACATGATTTTCACCCTAGGGCAACAAGACAAAGTAAAGCAGATACAAATGATTGGTTCTTTGATATGAACGCAGGAGTTCCTTTGCTTGATTAATATGTAGCTTGAATTGAAACATTGTCTCAAGTTGTGTTTTAATGCTGTTATTACTGCATCCCGGCAATCACGTACCTGCTAATTCCCCACAAGAAAAATATGTAGAGCAACTAGACACAATTATGCGATTTCGTTAATTTTTCCCTCTTTTCTCTTTGGAACTCTTTTACACTTATGTTTATGTATAACTCTTTCTCCTAGATGGGAATACAAAGGTTTGTTTTAGTTTCTTACTGAATAGCGCTTTAAAGACGCGGTGACGTAATCATGTTCTCCGGTAATACCAAGAACAAATAAAAAGTGAAGAACAACTTCGCAATGAGGTTGCAGATAATGTGTATGAAGTTTATGCGTTCCGTATCGTTAGATGGAATGCGTAATCGAAACCTTGAAATAATCCGGAAATTCCACGTGTGGCATTTTATCTCACTTCAAGGCATGGGCGAGCGAGCGAAGCAGGCAAGAAGGCATTGAACCCTGACCTGCAGACATTCATTTCAATTTATGGTCAAATCTTATGTTCAACGCCGTATCAGCTTTGGAAGATATTCTTGTTATTTATTGTGCATTATTATTTTTGAAAATACTCTTTGTTGTGCTAACTGGCAACACCACTTATGTATTTGCATGGTTGTGAGGGAAGCAGAGTTGATTACTCATTATGGTACTTATTCAGCACTTCTTCAAAATTGGGTTTATGCAGATAACACGCCTACACTTCTAGAGAGTGGTCTAAAAAACTGACTTTTAACATGTTCAATAACATTTTAAACATATTTTATGGCGCACTACTTTAATATTGCTTTCTAAATTCAAACTAGTGGAGACCTCTCGGACAACGAAGCAGAATTTCCGGCGAAAACCGGTTCTGAGCGATGACCATATTTTGTACAACCCTTGGGAATGCATCGCATTCATGTCTATATTCAACGCTAGAAGATCGTTAAATCAGATTGCGGACTGTTGTATTCTGTTAAATACCCCGTGCGAGTTTTATTATTTTTGCTTCTGGGTTTACGTATTTTTCAATTATCACAATCGTTTTCTAAATACATTTATGCATATTGTCATCTTTTAATCGTCTTTGTAGTAGGATTTTGAAGAAACATATTATTTAATTCATGTATGCAGTATGCAAATCGTTTGATTCGCATTCATCTTATAATAACGCTACAAGAAAAAATAAAAAAGTTTCAAGCTCGTGGTGTTTTAATCTATAAGTTTCCGAAACGTTCATTCAAATAAAACATTAATTTTATAATTTATATTTGGAATTTAGCTTTAACAGTTGTTTGTGTAGCCAATTATGAAATTCTAGGAAATGAGTGAATGGAATGTAGCGCGAACGAGTCGGCCCGACTATCCCCCCCCCTAACGAGGGATTTACAAACCAGGTAAATATAAGCTCGACGCGGTGGATCGACTGCTTCGTTGTCCGAGGTGTCTCCACTTGTATGTTGTCGCTATATACTTCTGGTAGAAAACACAAATTTACGTGATTGTTTGTTTGTGTACTGTAAACTCACTTTTATTAATGTGACTAATTTATTCAAAAAAATATAGCTGACAAAACACAAATTTGTACTAATTCAATGAAAAATGTGTTTGGCATTGACATAAGTAATAAATTGTCCGCATTTTCATGGTCGTCATTAACTGAGTTATTTACTAATAAAATATCCGCATAGGTAAAGAAATAGCAAAGAGCAACAGTGGCTTGCTTTGTAAGACGTGTGCGTATTCACTCAAATAAATGTAGGCCCATCGATGTCCACGTCTCACTATCAGTACATTATCATTGAGTTTATTCTACACTAATAAAATCAATGATAATATTCTTCTTAGAGTCGGTATCAGGTATCCTGAGTCCAAACTAAGCTTAACATTAATTAGCTAGAACAATCCAAACCTTCTTTTTTAGTTAATTACATTTAAACCTAGATACTACTTGAGAATGTGTAGTTAAAGCAAAGATTAGATGGTTAAAGTCAAAAGTACAGCCCTCATGAAATACTGCTCTCATTGGATTATTTATTTTTTACAACCTACGGAGAGATATAAATATCCATAAATTACGTCGAGTTGTCTCGAGCTACGATTTGCCTGTTGATATTAATAATAACTATAGCCCCGCATTATTCCACAACAGCTCTAACTCTCATGGTTTTTAAGTAATGTGTGTCGCAGACTGTTAACACTGAGAACTGTCAGTATGATTGCAGTGGCGGTAATCCAACCCATGCCCACCCTGAGGAAAGTTATTTGAAGCCGTCTTTGGATGAACTGTCTCCTTGATGTGATTAGGAAGAAAGTAACGAACATTATCACTTGTATTTTGGAATTGCCTTGAATTCAGTATCGATGTGGTGTGTTCAGCTTTTCGGTTCTTAATGGGATGTTTATTATTTTGATGAAATTACATATTTCATACTTTTGTGATATTTGAATAAAACTATATATATAAATCTGTAGCTTGTATGCGATAATCCATTCGGTCATCGACCATAAAATATAAAATAATGTATTGTGAAGTTATGGGCATTAGCAAAATGACGGACCAAACATTTTTAACGCCATTATGCACTGTTTGTTTAACTAGGTTCAACTTTGTCAAAAGCAGTATGGCTATCGAAGAACAAATGTAAAGCCGAATTCTAGCTTCTTTGACTGTTGGGTTCCAAGATATAGGCAGCTACGGAAACGAAAAAAGAGGATTGGGGTAACTGGTGAGGTTCGGTCTTTATACTTTTTGAATTTTATTTCTGTGATGTACATGGATTTAGCAATAACACTGATGAAAGCCATATTCTCCTAATTGGAAAATTAGTTTTATATTATTTAGAATAGGAAAGATAAATACATTTATAAGCAAATACAAACAAATACATAATTGCCACAATTAAAGAATTGTTAAAACTTAGTATTCAGTTCTAACAGGCAAATAGAAGCCCCTAATTGTCTAGCCGACCGTATACGCAACCCTTTGCGAATGAAGTACAGGGTAATCCATGGACAAATTATGGTCTGGATAAAATATAACTATGAGCAGCGATATACAATGCAGTTATATACAGAGTAAAATACTCTATATGTAAGTCTTAAGTTCTGAAGTCGGTGGGTACCAGTTGGGCTATGATATTGAAGGCATAAAGTTGGCCCTACGAAACTAGTCTCATGCTTATACGAAGTCACCGATTCCAATTAGTACCAACTAAATTTTCTACCTTTCTAGTTTCCACCATCTACTTGAAACATGTCCAATAAGACCTTCGGTTAGATGCATGGAAACTCGTAACCCAGCGGGAGTGACTAATAAGGTTTGTGTAGGCCAGTATTTTCTTTCCATTTCAACTTACACAAACCTCAAAAAAGTTTTTGGTGTTATTAGATACCATAAATGTCAATTATGCTTTTCTTCTGCAAAGTACTCACCATCCCTTGTAGTACAAGCAGCTCCAAACCATATTGGCCTCCGACATCGCAAAAAATACCTTAATATCCCCATCGTATCAACAATAACACAATTGTTAGATTTAGTTATTAACTTTGCGATCCTCAGACTCGGTACTCGATCGATGTTAATAGATTGTTTGACAAAATAATGGGAATAATCGGATTTCGAGGACAAAATAATCGGAGATCACTTGTTTTTGAAAGCTATGCATCCACACTTCTTGCTGGTCGGAGAACCTGTAAACATGATTGAAGTTCAAAACCTCGTACAAAGAGAGCAAAAAAACCAGCCGCGCTTGAACCAAAGTTTGCCGCTGTGGTAGTTGATATGGAAAAAACTTAGCGAATGTTTGAAAGACCAATGCACGAAAGCGACAATTACCTCCTGTGCTGACAATGTGTGAGAGTGCACGAAAGGGGCTACCTCCTATGCTGACAAGGTGTGAAAGAACAGCATGCCGAAAGGGGCTTCCCTCCTGTGCTGACAATGTGTGAGAGTGTACGAAAGGGGCTACCTCCTATGCTGACAATGTGTGAAAGAACAGCATGCCGAAAGGGGCTTCCCTCCTGTGCTGACAATGTGTGAGAGTGTACGAAAGGGGCTACCTCCTGTGCTGACAATGTGTAAAAGAACAGTGTTCGAAAGGGGCTTACCTCCTGTGCTGACAATGTGTGAAAGACCAGTGCACGAAAGGGGCTACCTCCTATGCTGACAATGTGTAAAAGAACAGTGTACGAAAGGGGCTACCTCCTGTGCTGACAATGTGTGAAAGAACAGTGTACGAAGGGGGCCTACCTCTTGTGCTGACAATGTGTGAGAGTGTACGAAAGGGGCTTACCTCTTGTGCTGACAATGTGTGAGAGTGTACGAAAGGGGCTTACCTCTTGTGCTGACAATGTGTGAGAGTGTACGAAAGGGGCTTACCTCTTGTGCTGACAATGTGTGAGAGTGTACGAAAGGGGCTACCTCCTGTGCTGACAATGTGTAAAAGAACAGTTTACGAAAGGGGTTTACCTCCTGTGCTGACAATGTGTGAAAGACCAGTGCACGAAAGGGGCTACCTCCTATGCTGACAATGTGTAAAAGAACAGTGTACGAAAGGGGCTTACCTCTTGTGCTGACAATGTGTGAGAGTGTACGAAAGGGGCTACCTCCTATGCTGACAATGTGTGAAAGAACAGCATGCCGAAAGGGGCTTCCCTCCTGTGCTGACAATGTGTGAGAGTGTACGAAAGGGGCTACCTCCTATGCTGACAAGGTGTGAAAGAACAGCATGCTGAAAGGGGCTTCCCTCCTGTGCTGACAATGTGTGAGAGTGTACGAAAGGGGCTACCTCCTATGCTGACAATGTGTAAAAGAACAGTGTACGAAAGGGGCTTACCTCCTGTGCTGACAATGTGTGAAAGAACAGTGTACGAAAGGGGCTTACCTCATGTGCTGACAATGTGTAAAAGAACAGTGTACGAAAGGGGCTTACCTCCTGTGCTGACAATGTGTGAGAGTGTACGAAAGGGGCTTACCTCTTGTGCTGACAATGTGTGAGAGTGTACGAAAGGGGCTTACCTCCTATGCTGACAATGTGTAAAAGAACAGTGTACGAAAGGGGCTTACCTCCTGTGCTGACAATGTGTGAGATTGTACGAAAGGGGCTTACCTCCTGTGCTGACAATGTGTGAGAGTGTACGAAAGGGGCTTACCTCTTGTGCTGACAATGTGTGAGAGTGTACGAAAGGGGCTACCTCCTGTGCTGACAATGTGTGAGAGTGTACGAAAGGGGCTTACCTCTTGTGCTGACAATGTGTGAGAGTGTACGAAAGGGGCTTACCTCCTGTGCTGACAATGTGTAAAAGAACAGTGTACGAAAGGGGCTTACCTCCTGTGCTGACAATGTGTAAAAGAACAGTGTACGAAAGGGGCTTACCTCCTGTGCTGACAATGTGTGAGAGTGTACGAAAGGGGCTTACCTCTTGTGCTGACAATGTGTGAGAGTGTACGAAAGGGGCTACCTCCTGTGCTGACAATGTGTGAAAGAACAGTGTACGAAAGGGGCTTACCACTTGTGCTGACAATGTGTGAGAGTGTACGAAAGGGGCTACCTCCTGTGCTGACAATGTGTGAGAGTGTACGAAAGGGGCTAGCTTACCTCCTGTGCTGACAATGTGTGAGAGTGTACGAAAAGGGCTAGCTTACCTCCTGTGCTGACAATGTGTGAGAGTGTACGAAAAGGGCTAGCTTACCTCCTGTGCTGACAATGTGTGAGAGTGTACGAAAAGGGCTAGCTTACCTCCTGTGCTGACAATGTGTGAGAGTGTACGAAAGGAGCCTACCTCTTGTGCTGACAATGTGTGCGAGTGTACGAAAGGGGCTACCTCCTGTGCTGACAATGTGTGAGAGTGTACGAAAGGGGCTTACCTCCTGTGCTGACAATGTGTGAGAGTGTACGAAAGGGGCTTCCCTCCTGTGCTGACAATGTGTGAGAGTGTACGAAAGGGGCTTACCTCCTGTGCTGACGTGTCCTGCAATACGACGGTCCTGCATTGCGTCAAGTCCAGCGCGCAGGCCACTAACACTACGAAGACAAGCACTGAAGACATCGCGTGCTTACCGTATGAACGTCGCAGAGCTACTGTGGATACAGCAGCCTCCAGTGCGAATCCGAGCGTCGAACAAAAGAACTTTTCAAGGACATAATCTTTTGTAACCTGCTGTAGCCAATTGAGAATGATTCTTTGAATTATTATAGGATTACGTATAATACAAATGAAATCACTGATCAAACATTTTCAATTAGCATAAATAAGAAATTGTTCCTTTCCAGAAGAATACATAATATATATTATCGTATATTTCTTATTTGTGTTTCCTTTTTAGTCGAATTAAGTGTTGCTATTCTTTCATCGTATAACATCGTTTTATGTAGGCCTAACATATTTATATATTATGTATAATCATATTTTTTATGGAAACCTGAATGTTACATATTTATATATTATGTATAATCATATTTTTTATGGAAACCTGAATGTTACATATTTATATATTATGTATAATCATATTTTTTATGGAAACCTGAATGTTACATATTTATATATTATGTATAATCATATTTTTATGGAAACCTGAATGTTACATATTTATATATTATGTATAATCATATTTTTTATGGAAACCTGAATGTTAGGGAGCACGTTAGCTATCCGTTGTGCCCTTCTTCAGGTGAATTGGATGAACGAAATCCTAATATTTACCTATGCTATGACTGAGGAAACCCTCGATACATTTTGTATTACTAATACTGTTGGCACGAATTGAATGTAAATGTGAGACTCACGAGTTGCCGTGTAGCCGGTTTTATTTTTCTGCACTGTAATTATAAATTATTCCTCGAACTAGAACAGAGTGTAATTACTTTGTCTGTATTTTCTAGTTATTTCCGCCACCGATACACTACCCGAATAAATTTGGAGATTACGACATTTCGCCTGTTTTCATCCAGACTCCCCTCTTATTTGACGATCGAGCTGATGTCCTAATGATTGACAAAGTAGCCTAATATGCTAATATTTTCAAATTCACACTACTATAGTGAAGCGCAAAATGGGAAGATGAATTCTATGAGGGGGTAGGATTATAGTACCAGTCTCAGTACCCTTCCCTTCCCTTCAGGTTCATCCCCATAACACATTACATCTCTATCGCTTTTATTCCTTAGACACTTTTTGAAAACATGAGACTCGACTGAATCTGAACATTCACCTTATCACTCAGGGTGACCTCATCAACGCTGTCGGAATATAATTAGTGGCGGGAACAAAGCCCGCAACCTCACCAAGTCACCTGTATCGTAGTGACGGGAATAAGCTCAATATATCAGTCGGATCGTGCACTTTGTGATAAAAGCACCAAACTTTCCCCAGAGAAAGATACTGGAGGCCAAGTCTTGAAACCTTGCGAATCAAGTCGCAATGCGAATCAACTCACTGTTTCCAAAACGCATGGGACTTGACTTCTACTAATGTCGTAGTCTTGAAATTCGGCTTGCGCCTGAAGTCGCTTGCGAGATCAAAACTTTGCGGGTTACTGATTTTTTGCGCTATCAAACTCCGCCCACAACAACTCAACAAACGACCAATGACAAAGCGCGTTACAACTTGCATCTTTTGATCCATCCAATAGTCGAGGCGTGACGACTAGGTTTGTTGTTGTCGCTCTCGCTGTCATTGCCGTGCGTGTACAAATGTTCTCTTACCTCGTACAAATGTTCTCTAGGCCTCGGCCTCGGGAGAGAAGTAAGTATGAAAAGTTAGGTCTAGGGCATGTCTAGGGCTGTAAGCCTTTTGGGTCTCTATATTATGGGGAGAATATTTCACGTAGAAGATAGGTCTAGGCCCCTAGGGAAAGCACAATTTCTATGTAGGATCTAGGCCTAGACCTAGGCCTAGGCCTAGCTAGGCCATGATGTCAGGATCCGAGTACGGTAGGCCTATGTTTCATGATTGAAGTGCCTCACACACACACACACACACATTTTCTATGTAGGATTTAGGCGTAGACCTAGGCCTAGCTAGGCCATGTAAGGATCCGAGTAGGCCTATGTTTCATGATTGGAGTGCCGACGCCTATAATCCCCACACCCTATTTTGCTCATTTTGTATTAATGCAGCAATATTGTATTTATTTGGTCAAAATATTGGATTACATTTGACTTTTATATATGAATGTGACTTGCCTTTGAAATTCGGGAGGGAGACTCAATGAACTCTGAAATTTCTTAACTCTTTATTGAGCCTGAAATGTTTAATAAATTTCGTGTCAGATAACGTATTAAATGGATTAATAGCGGTGCGGAAACGTTCTTGTATGTTGTTTTCTGCTATTTCGGCCTCTTCAAGTTCGGCAATCGCATTTATTATTGCAACATCCTCCATCTTGCTCCATCTCAAGTCGCAAATAACTGACAACTCGCAACGTTATAGCTCGTGGTTTGAAACGTAAAAAAAACTTGCGAGTTAAGTCACCGCCCGTTTCCCAAATTTGTCTCAAGACTACCGTTTTGCTGTTTTTCTTGCGACTTGCGGGAATTTGTGACTTGAAACGGGTGGTGAGTTGAAACGTGAGTTTCAAGACTTGGCCTCCTGTACTAAGGATCATTTTTGAGGGTGGAGCCACGAGCTTAAGTACCTAACTTAATTTTAAGTTCAAGTTTAAGTTTCACTTTGCAGAGGTTCGGATGATAATTGTTTGGGGCTACAATATTAATTTTAGAAACACATTTATTTGAAAGAATCTGTGTATTCATGTGTGTTCAATTAGTATTAAATGTTTCAGCTTCATTTGTTTTACGGTTATCTATTTATAGTTATTTATGTAAGAAACTTGAATGACCTTCCAGTATATAAACCCCCATAACACATAAACCGTTCTGAAATTCACGTTTATTCTGATGATATGAAATAAGCGTCATGTTTTGTTGGTGACGTTGCTTCTTATTTGAAGTTGATCCGAGCAATATGTACAGAGATATAGTAAGTTGAAGTAAGTTTGAGTGGGTATAGTAGTACCAAAGATTAGACATTCGTTTTGTCAGCAGCTTCTCACTCTGTTTTAACAGTCGGTCTAAAACGTAGTAAAGAATAAATAATATAATTGAAAATTAAACAGTAAAGATTTTGAAAGCAATAACATACGTTACCATCATTCTCATTTTTAAATTATCAGTATATTATATTAATAGTTCTTAGGTCTTACTGTCACAAACATTGTTTTAATTTTGTTTTGTAATTATTTTCCAACAGCTCATTACATTATTATTCTATTTTTCACTATCACAACCACCGCAGACTCTCTTGTGTCCATGTTTCACAGCATGCGCAGCATGCAACAGTATTATGGAGTCTGCTTCCTCATGAGTACACGGTGACAGGGTACGATCTTCTTCATGTGGATTTGAGCAAACAACATCTTCTCCTCTAGTACTCCAAACTTACTTCCCTGGTATATCCAGAGAACCAATGCCATCAGCCAGCAGATAAAACAGCTCTGTTTTGTTGTCTCCATCTCGTAAACTGTTTCCCAGTTTCCAGGAATTCGTGTTGTCGGTAGCACCTTCCACCTTGCTCCTTTACCTCGATTGTCTCTGTTAATGGCCTTTAAACTATTCGCCATATACACGTCCCAAACGAAATCTACTCTGCTGGTATTTATAAGTTAAGTTTTTACAAAGAGAATAAAGTTTGAGATTACATAGTCTTGGAATTTCTTAGCGGCCTTAGGTGGTAGCATGTGAACAACAGCGGCTCCATCAAAGATTTTAACATCCACTTGGGGATAACTCATTGCTGTTTCTTCGGTCTCGATCAAGCACTCCAGGCAATTGACTAAATCCGATTTCTTACCCCAACGTAGTTGCCCTAGATTTGAGAGTGCAGGAGGTGCGGCAATTGGTTCTCATGTCTAAAGAATTCTTCTAGATCTCCATCTCTTGTCTGACAAGCAATGTACATTCTATTGAACAGGTTACAGTTATTCTTTAGTGCAGATAATTTCATCTTGTTAGCACTCGGCATCTTCTTTGAACATTTAATAAAAAGTCCGATTAACTTAAAATTTGGACCATCCACAAGCCTCGATGTGGATTGAAGGAAATCTTTGAGGAAAGGAAGGTTTTGATGCAAAATCGTTTGAAAAGTTACAAAGTTAAACCATAGTTACTGCAAAATATTTTTCTGAAACAAACTTGCGGCAAAATGTGAGATAGCCATATTTTTCTACAGATTTTCCTGGTCACGAATATGTTCATTTTATGGCGATCGACTAAGTATTGGGAAAGTTAAACAAAAGTTACTCGAAAATATTTTTCTCAAACGCAGTAACGGCAAAATGTGAGGTGGCTATATCATAGTAAATTTTCGTCCGGTCACGAATATACTACTAATATAAACGCGATATGATACGTATTAGAGGCAGAAATTACATTTCTATTGCTGTCAATAACTGTTAGTAACGGTGGCGGACCGTGTTGAAAACATGACAACGAAAATTCTTAGTAACGCACATTGCACTGCATTCAACAATATCGGGAAGTATAAAACCTATGGAAATTAGAAAAAATTTTGCAATGTGCATGCATGAATTTTTGGTTATTGTTGTTTTTAATAGCTTAAAAACTTTTCGTCAAAAAGTTCGTAGATATGGACGCGCTCGCTTATCAACGCGTCAATCGCCCATCGAGGGACCAAAAATTACATAATCGCAACAATTGCGGTGCCTTAAAACTTACTATATCTCTGTACATATTGCTCGGATCAACTTCAAATAAGAAGCAACGTCACCAACAGAGCATGACGCTTATTTCATATCATCAAAGTAAACGTGAATTTCAGAACGGTTTATGTGTTATGAGGGTTTATATACTGGAAGGTCATTTAAGTTTCTTACATAAATAACTAAAAATAGATAACCGTAAAACAAATGAAGCTGAAACATTTAATACTAATCGAACACACATGAATACACAGATGTTTCGGATAAATGTGTATCTAAAATTAGTATTGTAGCCCCAAACAATTATTATCCGAACCTCTGCAAAGTGAAACTTAAACTTGAACTTAAAGTTAAGCTAGGTACTTAAGCTCGTGGCTCCGCCCTCAAAAATGATCCTTAGTACGATATCTTCCTCTGAGGAAAGTTTGGTGCTTTTATCACAAAGTGCACAATCATTGTGCTTAAGCCCGTCACTATCGAAGTGGTTATACCGAGAGGGATTGGACACATGAAAGAATGCCTAATCAATGCTATTGGTATTGGTACTAATACCTGTATTATGGTTCTTAGAATGGACCATCGTTATACGTGTTCGCATAGGATTTATTTCTGGATTTATGTATTTTTTTTACTTGAAAATATTATTTACTTGTGAATATTTTTAAATTAGAAGATATATAAATCTATTAATAAATATATTTTTGGACAATATTTTAAAACAACGCTAACCAACGCTAAGAAATTAAAATTATAATTTCTCTCAACATTTTAATAATTGCGCTAATTTGGGGGGGGGGGGGACCGTTGGTCGTACAGCGATAAAGTTGCATTGGAATTTAGATTATCATAGCAAACAAATTCTGGCAAAAATAAATTCTATACCGATTGGTTCTGTGTGAAATAGTTTCTTGGTAAAACTATTAAACTGAGACCATCCCAATTGAAAATGCCTGCACTTGTTTGGGTCTGAAAGCCAAGAGGTAGCAACCATAGCACAGAGATGAGAAGTATCATAGTCGTCCCCCACCCCTAGAGGCGCCCGTTGTTGTCAGGTAACAGTTTCATGCATGTTATTCATAGCAACAACGGGCGCCCCTAGGGGAGGTGACTATCATAGTCGCCCCCCACCCCTAGGGGCGCCCGTTGTTGTCAGGTAACAGTTTCATGCATGTTATTCATAGCAACAACGGGCGCCCCTAGGGGAGGTGACTATCATAGTCGTCCCCCACCCCTAGAGGCACCCGTTGTTGTCAGGTAACAGTTTCATGCATTTTATTCATAGCAACAACGGGCGCTCCTAGGGGAGGTGACTATCATAGTCGTCCCCCACCCCTAGGGGCGCCCGTTGTTGTCAGGTAACAGCTTCATGCATGTTATTCACAGCAACAACGGGCGCCCCTAGGGGAGGTGACTATCATAGTCGTCCCCCACCCCTAGGAGCGCCCGTTGTTGTCAGATAACAGTTTCATGCATGTTATTCATAGCAACAACGGGCGCTCCTAGGGGAGGTGACTATCATAGTCGTCCCCCACCCCTAGAGGCGCCCGTTGCTGTCAGGAAACAGTTTCATGCATGTTATTCACAGCAACAACGGGCGCCCCTAGGAGACCGATAAGATACGGTAATACTCGTTAGTAATGTTCGTCATCTAGGGAAAAATAATATCATTACAAATAGACTATTTTATTGACATATAATGCGTACATAATTGGTCCAAACCGGTGTGAACATTTTGTACGGACAAAATGTCAAGTATTTCCATATGTTTAACTCTGATTAAAACTAAGTAAATCTATCCTTGTTCTTGTCCACAGGGGTCAGTTTTGGGCCCACTTTTGTTTCTAATCTATATGAATGATATTGAAATATGTGTTGAGAAGTGTATCTTAAACTTGTATGCAGATGATACGGTATTTTTTTCTCGAGCAAAGACTTACAAGAAATGATTGACATTATAAATAGTGAACTAAGGACTGTATCACAATGGTTAAGTATCAACTTTCTTAAACTGAATGTATTAAAATGTAAGTGTATGCTGATGGGTACTGCTAACCTAGCTGAAACTAAAATGGACGTACTATAGCTAACCGAGTAAAAATAGATGATGAAGCCATCATGTTTGTTGAAGAATTTAAATATTTGGGTATAATCTTAGATAATATGTTATCATTTAAAATCCATATTAATTACATTGTATCAAAAATTAGTAAAAGGATAGGTTATATAAGTAGAATTGGTCATCATTTGTCGTCGTGGACAAAAATGATAATTTACAAGACAATAGTACAACCACATTTCGATTTCTGTTCAACAATTTTTTATCAGGCTTTTAACATGGATATTGACAGACTTCAGAAACTACAAAATAGAGGTATGCGAACTATACTAAAATGAAATCGTTATGTTTCAATAACAACAATGCTGAACACACTTCAATGGATAAATGTTAAAGAACAAATTAAACGTAATGCAATGTTATTCATTTTTAAGATCCATCATAACTTATTGCCGAATTACTTAGGATTGAAATTAAAGCCAATAGCATCAATTCACGACCATAGCACAAGAACAGCTAAAAATGGGTACTATTTAAAAGGTTGGAATAAAAAGATGACTAGTAAATCAATTTTTTATACTGGTATTATGGAATTTAATAACTTACCTTGTACAGTTATTAATTCCATTAATGTTGGTAGTTTTAAGAAAAATTATCTCTTACATATAGAGCTCAGTTTCAGAAATGAATTTATATTATTAATACTTATATCATTATATCATATTGTTTAAACAAAATGTGAAATAGTTTGTAGTGTACGTGAAATGGGGAGTGTAATGTATTGCAATAGCTGTTGTCAGCTAAATAAAGAATTATTATTATTATTATTATTATTATTATTATTATTATTATTATTATTATTATTATTATTATTATTATTATTATTATTATAATATTCTCCAAACCAAACTGTAAATGATGAACGGCCGTGGCCGATTTCTTGTTCCCATCCTAGCATTATCGCTCTTCGTATATAGTGGAAAACACGAAAACCGCCATCATGATGAAGAATTCCTTGAAGTTTTCATTCTTCTAAGTTTAAAAATGTATGCACTATTTTTACCACGAGGTCATAAAACTGTTTCAGAGAATCTGAACGATAGCAGAAAAAAACAAGATTTTTGATACCAAGTGATATTTTTAACAGGTATTGTGAGCAACAAAATACATATTTAGTGTCATTATTAATTAATAAATAGCCAGACAAGCTACAATCACTCACAACCTTTTCAACGAGAAAAAAGCTATACTTATAATTATAAACAGAGGACTATTTCAAACATGGTGCATGCAATAGTGCTAATATTCATGATCATTTGTATGTAAATTTGATGTTAACTTCTTGTTCAATTTGATAAATGTGATAGTTTGTAGGAGTGTGTTATGTACTTGGTGTATAAATCTTTTGACTTTTTATGTTTAGGTGGAGTCAAGCAAATGCAATGTAACAATATGATGTATTGTTAATTTGTTGCGTGTAGCTTCGTGGGCTTTGCTTTATTTCTATATGATTTAATTGAAAATAATAATTTTCTTCAATAAATTATTGCTCTACTGCTATTGTTACTGCTCTGCTGCCACTGCTATGTCTTCAGAAGTTCAGAAAGTAATATCCAATCCTTCATATTGTATTCAGATGCTCGAAAGTCTAAACTATGGTATAATTTTATTTTATTTCTAACGTGTCTTCCACCTTAGTGGGAAGACGGCGAATGCAGCGTGTGCCCCTAATAGGTGGGACTCTCTTCCTTTATAATTGTTTTAAAGCCAACGGTTTAGCCGCGGTCGATTAGCCGGTTCCCATCCGAACATCGAAGTTAAGCAACCTCGGGCTAGGTCAGGAGGTGGATGGGTGACCACTCTTCTCTGAAACACTACTTACCGTTGGTTAGAGCAGATTTGAGGGTTCGAAAGCTTGTGTAACAGCTTCGTTCTTCTCGTCAACTGCTCGGCAGTCCAGGTTAGTGGAGGAACCTATATGACTGGTCAAAGTTACACCGTCCTTTCGGATGGGACGCAAAGCCGATGGTCCCCTTGGTACTTTTTGACATGATTAGGCTACGTGCCGGTACCAGGCTTCTCCCCCTCTCTTCCTCATTAGTCATTTTCATTCATCAATCATCACTTATAAGGCTAAAGAGGTCATTGTGCCCTACACTGGCCTTAACCACAATGAAATAAAATAAATACAAATTGTTTACAACGTATCAGACTAGTTTATAAAATGCATGAACTTAAATGTACAGAAATAATATGGCTGTGCACATATTGTTCTACACGGACACAATAACGAAGATATTTAATAGGTATAAAGAGAGAGGGTATTTTTTAATTTTGTTTTTCTAGCGAATGTGACCGGAGCTGTGAGTAGTTGACGGGGGAGGGGGGGGGGGGGGGATACGTGTGAAGTAGCGGAGCTGCAGAGTGAGCAGATCTTGTATAAACACTTTTAATATGGACTACTCTGCGTGCCAACCTAAAAAGAACCCTGCCTAACACTAACCTCAAAGGGAGGCGATAGTATTGTGGAGATCATAAATGTCAATCATCCCCATTATTCAGCGAAACACTCACCTTGCCGGACGGTACCGAAAGCTGACTATGAAGAATGTCACCTCGACTCGACTACGGACGGGTATCGCTCACTGTATGTAGGGGAAGGGACCCTTTTTTGTAACTGTGTGTCCGCCCCGTTGACTATCGCTTGAGATTTTAGACAAGATTGACATTTACAACTGTCAACAAAGGAGGGAACGTCTAAGTCACCCTTTGTGTTTAGTGATTGGCAGGCTGCTTCTTATGTTGGCACGCAGAGTACTGCTTATTACATCTAAGGCAGTGATCCTCGAAGCGCACCATAGAGTATAGACAAAGCTCTATGAAGCTCACTAATAACTACCGTCATCTGCGTAGTTGGACTAGGAATGAAACAGAATAGAATGTTAGATCAAGGTCAAGGTTGCGCGAGGTAAGGTGCGGTGCGGCCTTGCTGGCTTTTCCACGATTACGTCGACCATTATTATTCAAATGCTTTGTTTTGCCAACCCAAGCGACGAATAACATTCATACGCGTAACTTACTACTCGTTCGCATCAACTTATAACAAGTGCTTTATTCGCAACCACGTGCATGGAAATTAGAAGTAGTATTAAATGAGCACTGCACACTGCACACTGCACACTGCACACTGCACACTGCACACTGCACACTGCACACGGCACACTGCACACTGCACACTGCACACTGCACACTGCACACTACTCAGAATCGTCACACGGAAATCGTATGAGATCATAAAAAAAAATTATATGACGGTGGAAATCGAATCGCAGAAGGAACTCAATTATAAAACTGTGAGGAAATAAAATATTATTGGGATGTTTAGTGGATCACAGAATCGTGACCTGTAGCTGAAGCCAATGCAGCCCAGATTGATTTGTGTGGTTACCGATAGCTGTAGCTCAGCGTTCAGATACGAGATTCTAATTCGGGAGGTCGGAAGTTCGATACCAGTCACCAGCAATCTTGACTGAAGGTTTATAAGGTTCATAAGGCGAGTGCTGGGTACAGGCATGTTATCCATCAGGGGCCCGATTCCTCTATATTTTTGGGGTTAACTCTTATACCAAGACATAATACAGAGTTAAACGTAGCTCTGTCTGATAGTAGGATGGAAAGACCGTTTTTTTTTCAGTTAGTTTCTGTTTAGTTTCACTAAATAATAACGTCACAATTCTGTTCTTTATTGGGAACATCCAGTTTCATGTTAACGTTGCTTTATGTGTTTATTGAAGTATATAAACACATTTTTGTATTTAGTTCTATTAGGTATTTTGTCGACGTTTTGAGGTTATTGGACTGTATTTGTTTCTTATTGTTTTCATTTGGTCTAGTTTTCCCAACAGTGTCTTCCATCGATTGACACAAATTTATTTCTCAATTGGTGATCGCTAATTGGTTATTGACTAACACCGGGATTAAGTAATCAAATGAACAGGAATGAGGCCCCAGGAGGTGTTAACCTGCGATACGGGACGTCGTTGCTGGTTCCCTCATATATACAAGGCCAGTATTCAGAATACATCACTAATGTGCGTATCTGTATGCACGGTAACCTGCTACACACAAACACACTTCAACGTGTAAGTGCCGGTGCGACCACTGAAGGCACCTGGCATTGACAACGATTCCCATGCACAATTATGCAAGCTCATTCACTCCAAGGTAATAGTTTATAAATCATTGCTAAAGTCGCGTCGCGCTAACTTGCAAGGTGTTGTCGTCACGGATTATGTAACAGTGAAGTGACGCGTGTGACAACTACCAACTTAAATCTAGTTGCATCCCGATCTCCTGCCTCAGGTATTGTAGTGATAATATCGCCCGCATGTTGTCAGATGTGGTAAGGTCTCATTCCATTCACGGTTGGTGCAGTCAATACAGTGGACGATAACAATGCAGCTATCAGGCAATCTCGAGTTGAATACCGTTGAAATAGACCGTGTGGAGCGACCGTCTCTTTTCAGAATTTTAGGGGGCTCCTTGCTTCTTACGGCGTGGCCAGTATACATCATTGCTGCCGAGAGTTCACAAGTTGAAATACAAAGAATAAAACAAGTAGTACGTAGAGGCCCACGATACTGTGTGAAGAAGCTATTATATGGCCCGCAAGTTTGGTTTTGAAAAAAGTTAGGTATTTATGTAGTGTGGTGTTACAAATTGAAATTGATCTTTACATTTAAAGAAGGTGTCATTCATTTTTGTGTTGTATGATTACATATAAAACTAAAAATGAATTCACCTTCTTTGAGTTATAGTTAGTACTAGTAGTAAGAGTTAATAGAGTTAAGTTAGAGTTAGTTATAGTAGTAAGAGTAGTAGTTAGTACTAAGAATCCTACCATTACTACCATAACTACCATTATTTCGAAGTTGGCGAAGAATATCAGTCCATTTATCATGTCTGTAATGACAGCGAAATAGAAATTTGGAGTAAGCTTCGACGGCCAAATTAATAAACTACCCAAATAATTTCGATGACCAAAAATAGTTCAAATTGTTCTTAAACATGTACTTAATGCTGAAACATAAAACAAAAAGAAGTTGTCAGTGTGTTTCTTGGGAAAAATAGTTCAAAAAGTGTAGCGTCACACTCCATAAATACAAAAAGTTAAAATTTGATGTATGTCTTGAAAATGTTGAGTGTGAAGCCTACTATCGACTGTGAATCACAATAAATAAATTTACATTAAAATTTGTATTTGATATTTCACACAAAACTTACCTTATTTAATTGCTCAAATCGTTGTAAATGCTGTCTTGAGAATAAAATAGCGCAAGACTGTTTCGCCTCCAACGAGACTGGGTCTCTGCCCCAGACCCCTTGCAGCTCACATAACTGGATGCCTCAAAGTGTGATTGCTGCTTTGTCCCGTTTTTCACTTTTGTAATATGGACGCACTAATAATTTGGCCCGCAGAACAAACAGAAAATCAGAATTTGTCCCGCACTTTTTCCCGTAGATTGTTTTACATAATTACAAGAAAGGCTTGTGCAAACCTTTGATCAGGATTGCTGGTGGCCGGGGCCGCAACAATACACTACAGAACTAGAGATCCGTGTGGTCTATAAGGATGTGCACGTGTTATCCGCTCCTCAGGTTCAAGCTTGTGCTTTGACACACAAGCTTTTACTAAAGCTCATGGATTGCACTCGTCAGCCAAAAGAGAAGTTGGAGCTTGAGCCGAGTGCTCTTGACATTCTTCTTCCCGGTAGTGCGGAAATATGTTTGATGGGGCGAGGGCCCCGAAAAGAAATTAAGTGGACTGGGTATTTATGGGGTGTGACGTTACACTTTTTGAACTGCCCACTGTTTTTTTTATGTTTCAGTATTAAGTACATGTTTATGAAAATTTTAACTATTTCTGCTCATTGAAATTATTTAGGTGGTTCATTCATTTGGACGTCGATTCTCCAAATTTTCCATTTCGCCGTCATTACACACAGTCGTGTTAAATGGGCTGGGATTCTTCGCAAACTTCAAAATAATGGATTTGATTCATAGTAATGATATAATTTGAAGAAGGTGTAACTCATTTTTAGTTGTATATGTAATCATACAACACACACATGAATATCACCTTCAAATGTAAAGTTCAACTTCAAAGTGTATCGTCACACTACATAACTTAACTTTACTTTATTGTAATTAAGGCCAGTGTAGGGCACAACGCCCTCTTTAGTCTGATAAGTGATTAATGATGATTGATCAATGATAATGAGGAAGGGAGGAGGGGAAGCCTGGTACCGGCACTTAGCCTAATCATATAGAAAAGTACCAAAAAGACCATCGGCTTTACATCCCATCCGAAAGGACGGTGTTACTTTGACCAGTCATACAGGTTCCTCCACTAACCTGGACTGCCGAGCAGTTGACAAGAAGAACGAAGCTGTTATACAAGCCTTCGAACCCTCCAATCCGGTGTAACCAACGGTAACTAGTGTTTGAGAGGAGAGTGGTAACCCATCCACCTCCTGACGTAGCCCGAGGTTGCTTAACTTCCATTTAAATTATAGTATAAATATTTGTGATAATATGTTTACATTTTACTACCGTCGTTCGTCCTAGATTACGTGTGATTTGTTGCAGTATGTGAGAAATTTATTTCTGGACTTTTTACGTCTTTCGGTATCGGTTCATGTTTTCATAGTAAAGAAGAGGGGTTTTTAAATAATGTTTTCCCTCTTGTGTACAATATAAAGCCGCGTACACACTTGCGCGTTTCAGTGCAACTGCGCCGCGAACCGCGCCACGAACCGCGCCGCGACCCAAGTGGCCCGTGGGGCCTGCAGTCTTCATCTGGTACTTGGACCAACTACATATCTAAAAAACTGATAGTTGGCTCTTTTTCACTATCCCCCTTCTCCTGCCGCAAAGAAGACAACAAAGATTTCATTTTCTGTTGACACTCGTAAACAGAAAATCCCAGTTGGACATAAAGTCCTCCCACGAATCATTCCTTATCAACCGATTAAAATGGCACTTGTGCTTCGATTTCTACAGAACTTCCTTACTTCTGTATACCTCGATTAAGTTGAGCAATAAGTCGTTAGTCCACTCCGTGTTTTACGTTTGACCACTCGAAAGTGATTGTAGTAGATACAACCCGGCATGGTGCGCGACCGAATGCGCGCGCCCGTCCACACTGGCTGCAACGTGCGCGCGCGCACTCTGGGTGGATCGCCGAATTGTTGCACGGCGCGGCTCGCGGCGCGCGGAAACGCGTAAGTGTGTACGCGGCTTTAGGTTTGCGCACAGACGTATTCTTAATGACAATACATGAATCAATTGTCATATTTACTAAATAATCAACTAAACCATCATAATTAATTAATCGATATTCGATATATATTCGATTGCAAGATTCTTTAAGACAAGTATAAAATAGTATTACATGAAAAAAATATATTTTTTTAAAAACAACGCTTAAATTTAAATGCACTAAAAAGTAAAAAATAAATTTTCGCCCAACAAATTTTTGCCTCACTCGGAAAATAAAAGCGTTGGGCGCTTTCGATATTGACATAGATTGCAGTATTCTGATGTTTATGCAGGGAAAGCGCCCAACGCTTTTATTCTCCGAGTGAGGCAAAAATTTGTTGGGCGAAAATTTATTTTTTACTTTTTAGTGCATTTAAATTTAAGCGTTGTTTTTAAAAAAATATATTTTTTTCATGTAATACTATTTTATACTTGTCTTAAAGAATCTTGCAATCGAATATATATCGAATATCAATTAATTAATTATGATGGTTTAGTTGATTATTTAGTAAATATGACAATTGATTCATGTATTGTCATTAAGAATACGTCTGTGCGCAAACTTTCAGCTCAATTCGACGTTCGAAAGTGAGTGTTTTATCGATCCCCATATAAAACATCAATTAATTAATTATGATGGCTTAATTGATTATTTAGTAAATATGACAATTGATTCATGTATTGTCATTAAGAATACGTCTGTGTGGAAAGTTTTAACTCGATTCGACGTTGGGAAGTGGGTGAAACATCGATTCCCATATAAAACATTAATTAATTATGATGAATTAATTGAATATTTAGTATATGACAATTGATTCGTGGATTGTGATTGAAAATACGTCTGTGTGAAAACTTTTAACTCGATTTGACGTTGGAAAGTGGGTTTAACATCGATTCCCATATAAAACATCAATTAATTAATTATGATGAATTAATTAATTATTTAGTTAATATGACAATGGATTCGTGTGTTGTCATTAAGAATACGTCTGTGTGAAAACTTTTAACTCGACTTGACGTTGGGAAGTGGGTGGAACATCGATTTTTATGTAAAACATTAATTAATTATTATGATGAATGTATCAAAAATTTAGTAAATAAAACAATTGATTCGTATATTGTCATTAAGAATACGTCTGTGTGAAAACTTTCAACTCGATTTGACGTTGAAAAGTGGGTTAAACATCGATTTCCATATAAAACATTAATTAATTAATTATGATAAATTAATTGACAATTTAGTAAATATGACAGTTAATTCATGTATTGTCATTAGAAATACGTCTGTGTAAAACATTTAAGCTTGATCGGACATTAAAAAGTAGGTGGAATATCGATTCAAAGATTCATCGATTTCCATGTAAAACATTAATTAATTAATTATGATGAATTAATTGACAATTTAGTAAATATGACAGTTGATTCATGTATTTTCATCAGGAATACGTCTGTGTAAAAAATTTTAGCTTGAACGGACATCTAGAAGTAGGTGGAATATCGATTCAAAGATTCCGTCCAGACAAACATGGCAAGTTAATATAAATAAATAAATAAATATAAATAAATAAATAAATAAATACATAAATAAATAAATAAATAAATAAATAAATAAATAAATAAATAAATAAATAAATAAATAAATAAATAAATAAATAAATAAATAAATAAATAAATAAATAAATAAATAAATAAATAAATAAATAAATAAATAAATAAATAAATAAATAAATAAATAAATAAATAAATAAATAAATAAATAAATAAATAAATAAATAAATAAATAAATAAATAAATAAATAAATAAATAAATAAATAAATAAATAAATAAATAAATAAATAAATAAATAAATAAATAAATAAATAAATAAATAAATAAATAAATAAATAAATAAATAAATAAATAAATAAATAAATAAATAAATAAATAAATAAATAAATAAATAAATAAATAAATAAATAAATAATTATATATAAATAAATAGATAAATAAATAAATAAATAAATAAATAAATAAATAAATAAATTAATAAATAAATAAATAAATAAATAAATAAATAAATAAATAAATAAATAAATAAATAAATAAATAAATAAATAAATAAATAAATAAATAAATAAATAAATAAATAAATAAATAAATAAATAAATAAATAAATAAATAAATAAATAAATAAATAAATAAATAAATAAATAAATAAATAAATAAATAAATAAATAAATAAATAAATAAATAAATAAATAAATAAATAAATAAATAAATAAATAAATAAATAAATAAATAAATAAATTAAGTGTCACGCATAACTTTGTAATTAATTAAACGAACGAAGATCAGGTTTCTTAATAAACACTTATTATATACTTGTCCCAACGTAAGTATTCGCATACCGAACTCAGATCCTTATCTACTGCCTCTTTCATGCGCCCTAAAGCAAAGAAAACCACAGATTCCTATAGTTCGTTCACCCATTCGTAAATGCATTCTTCCACTGAGAAGAGTGCATAAGCTTAATTAGCCCCGCCTACCGTTACAGGCAACCAACGGAAGGTGGTAAAGTATCCCTAATGGAGCTGTTGTATTAAGATGGAGGAAACAAGAGAAGAAATAGAAAATTAAGTTGGTTCAATTGAATTCGGCTGGGCCAACTTTATAATAATCTATTCTGGGTATACGTTGGATATCCTCATCACCACTAAAATTAGGCCTACTGTAGGAATATAAAATAATATGAAAGTAACATACACAACTCTAGTTTTTTCAGTCATAAAGCGACCAAGTTCTAAAAATTGCACCAGAACATTCAAGGACTTATTTAATGAGTTGGGTGTATGCTGTATGCAGCAACATTCATCATATTGTGTTGCCACCAAGACATGCCCAGTCATGCCCAGTCATGCACTTCAACACAGCCATGTGGAGGTAGCATGTAAACCGTAATTATAACTTGGCCTCTAAAGACGACGTAGCCGCTAAGTGACATGTGCAATTGTAAAAAAAATCTAACGTACTTCAACTAATATCGTGAAGTTAAATCCTTATCTGCTGTATAAGCAGACGAACTAAGCACATGCAAGCACAAATATCTCATGATACAAGCACATGTACCAAAAAGATGAATCCAATCGTACCAACTTCATTTTCTACTTCTCTAGTTACTATTTACAACCTTGGGTTGGTTACCTGAATATTCTTAGCACAGCTGGTGTCACAAATAGTTCATTCACAATTAATAAGGATTATATTTTTTAAGTGAGAAAAAATCATATTTTCGATAAAAGCGATTTCCCTGCCCCTCTACTAATGAGACTTGTGCAGTGTGCACGCTTCTCAGCAGGAATGTGTTGATGTTCGTTGAAACAGCGTGTATGAATGGGGCAGTAGATAAGGATCTTAGATCAGGACCCTTATTCTGTAACAGAAAGTGAGAACTTCTCCCTGGGAAACGAAACGAAGACTCGATTTGGTATTCTATAACGCCGTTTTTAGGCGTTTCGTTTCGTTCCGTCAAAGATTAGCCCCTACTGTCTAATCTTTGGTTCCGTTATGAAAACTTTTCACACGGGAAAATATACGGGAGACCTTTTCACGCAAGCCCGCGGAAGATATTTGACTTGATATTCATTGATGTTTTGTCACAATTTTGTAATTTTGAAATGTTTTACAAGATTAAAAGTCAGTTTTGGTTTAATTGCGATTCATATTCATATAGGCCTATTTCAATTTAACTGTTATGTTGATAGGCCTACATACACGGTAGGTTAGGCCTAATTGGGGTCCTAGTTCTTCTTCATGTCCTAGTTCTTGCACTGACAACCTTGCAGCCAATTATTGTGCCAGGCGGCTAGGCGGTATTGGGAGTACAATAAGATTATCTGCGTTGAAAGTGTGAACAAACAAGGTCCATTGTCCCTTTGAGGGAAACGAAACACGTCAAATGCTGCTGGACGAGCTAGGCCTACCATTGCTGCATGCCTATAAAGCACAGCCTTCTCGACGGGTCAATCCGCTATCGCGGATTGAACCGACGTTCGAGAAGGCCGTGCTATAAAGTTTGTTTATTTATTTTATATTTTGCATTTGTTAATTAAATTCTACTTAAATTAAGCTAGGACTGTGCTTAGGCCTAGACCTACGTACGCTAGGGTCTAGACTAGGCCTATAGGCTATAAGCCTACCTCAACAATATAAAGAAGCCCTTATTTTCAGTCGAAATGTATGGTGTTCCCCCAACGGTGTTGCCCACAACAAAAAGTGACAGATCGCCATTATTATTATTATCCGCCATTACAAACAATCTGATTGGTTGAAATCTGTCACCGGCTCCACCGGCTCAGTCGAGATGCACTTTTCCAAATACCTGTGCTTTTGGAAACTCGAGTTCTCACTTCGCAGTATAGAATCGCTTTTTTGACATGGTGTGAAACCGAGTGAAACGAAACCTTTTCCCATCGCTGTGAAACGAAAACTATTGCAACTTTACAGAATAAGGGTCCAGTATGAGACTAAGGTACGTTCTGACAAGTTAGACAAGGCCAATTTCTCGTCCTGAGTGATGCAAGAAGCAAAACGTATAACATTTTGTCAACAAGTGTTTTTAGACTAATTCGACCATGCTGAATACGAAACTTTCTGTTGACAATTCGAAATCTGGACAGGAAGCCCGGAATTCAAGATGGCGGCCAAGATGGCTTCGTATTTTTTATTTTGTATGTCTCGCACACCTGACTTATTAGTCCATGTTGTTAGACTAATTTGACTTTGATACAACCGCAAATTCTTGTGGTAACCTCAAAATCTTGACCGAAAACCAGTAATTCAAGATGGCGGTCAAGATGGCGTCGTTGTTTGATTTTGTATATCTCGTACAATTACGAGCTAAACCATATGTTTATAGACTAATTCGACCTTGCTGAGTACAAAAATCACATTCAACACCTCGAAATCTGTACCGCAAACCAAAAATTCAAGATGGCGGCCAAGATGACGTCGGTATTTCGATATCTAACACGTCTTACGATCTAGTCTGCATGTTTTTTTAGGCTAATTCACGCTTGCTGAATGCGAAAATTGGTGTTGTCACCTCAAAAGTTTGAACGGTTACCCATAATTCAAGATGGCGGCCAAAATGGCGACCTTTTAATTTTAAATATCTCGCACATCTTAAAAGATAGAAGATGGGTCTAAAGTGGCAGGAATAGGTACTTTAGTAACAAATAATAAAGACCACGTAACAATCACAGCCAAAACGTTTAATGTAAACACTGTGTGTCTAATCAACATTCACACTGATGCATCATTCTCTGCATTTGCAGATTTTTGTGCATACCAATTCTAACTTCTGGCATCCACAGGTCCCGGTTGCGCACTGGGTCTTGCATCCACAAGTTATTATATCAGTGCACGCTTTGGGGATGGGTGCTAGCGTCATTAATAATGGTAGCAGAGCACCGTTCTCCAACTTCCACCCACACTCATCAGGAGGTAAGAGGAGGACATCTAGCTGATGTGCGTGCTCCCATACGCGAACCTGAAATGTACATACATGGGCTTTTGGGTGATGGGACTAGATATTATTCTAGAAAAGAATATTACTTACTTGGTAATGACTCCTCAAGATGTGATAGCGCAGCGCATCACTAGTGGGTAGCAGTGCCTCAGGTTTCCGGACAGAACCGAACAGGTGGTGCCTTGCATGCAGTGTCACCTGTCTTTATTTCTTGATCGACCTGATTAAAACATGGCAAATTAAGTTTGATTTGACATTGTCAGTCACATACCTCTTTTGAGCACGTAATTAATTTAATTTACCTTGTAAAGTTTCACCAGTAATATCTCTGCATTCTCGACGACAGTAGCTTCAAGGGGTAGCTGCCCAAGCCCATTTAGAAGGTTGTATGCTCCAGCTGTCGTGAAGAACGCCCACGCTATTTTTTGGAGATGGTCGCCAAGTGTGATGTGGAATCGCACCCCGTAAGTGCATGGAAGGACAGGATGTTATTCATCTGGTTCACCGTTAGAGTGGAGCAAATAGTGTGAATTGGAACGTACTTCGTGACCTTCGCCGCTCCACTCATCACTGGAGAAACTTCATGTCCATTGGGGAAAATAATGCTGATCTTGTCCGTGTCGATTCTCTCCGAGTAACTACTGATACATGACTGGTCACTTAGAAGTTATTGTGTCAGGAGGCTTTGATGATGAGCGTATGGTCAAGTCAAACAAGCCTGAAAGAAATGTCAGTGGTCTATCCTCATCGCAAGAGGAGGCTGATACTCGCGTCATCTTGCATGCCGTCCACAGTGACTTCGATAATGTCTTGGTGATGGCGAGGGACACTGACATTTGTCTTCTTCTTATCCATCATTTCAACAAAATTATAAGTACCACCTTGTGGATGATGAGTGGTACGGCGAAGGTCACGAAGTACGTTCCAATTCACACTATTTGCTCCACTCTAACGGTGTACCAGATGAATAACATCCTGTCCTTCCATGCACTTACGGAGTGCGATTCCACATCACACTTGGCGACCAATGCAGATATAAGAAATGCGAGAATGCAGATATATTTCTGGTGAAACTTTACAAGGAAAATTAAATTAATTACGTGCTCAATAGAGGTATGTGACTGACAATGTCAAATCAAACTTAATTTGGCCATGTTTTAATCAGGTTGATCCAGAAATAAAGACAGCTGACACTGCAAGGCACCACCTGTTCGGTTCTGTCCGGAAACCTGAGGCACTGCTACCCACTACACTACACTACACTACACTAGTGATGCGCTGCGCTATCACATCTTGAGGAGTCATTACCAAGTAAGTAATATTCTTTTCTAGAATAATATCTAGTCCCATCACCCAAAAGCCCATGTATGTACATTTCAGGTTCGCGTATGGGAGCACGCACGTCAGCCAAATGTCCACCTCTTACCTCCTGAGGAGTGTGGGTGGTAGTTTGAGAACGGTGCTCTGCTACCATTATTAATGACGCTAGCACCCATCCCCAAAGCGTGCACTGATATAATAACTTGTGAATGCAAGACCCAGTGCGCAACCAGGACCTGTGGATGCCAGAAGTTTGAATTGGTATGCACAAAAATCTGCAAATGCAGAGGACGATGCATCAATGTGAATGTTAGACACACAGTGTTTACATTAAACGTTTTGGCTGTGATTGTTACGTGGTCTTTATTATTTGTTACTAAAGTACCTATTCCTGCCACTTTAGACCCATCTTCTATCCCTTAAGATGTGCGAGATATTTAAAATTAAAAGGTCGCCATTTTGGCCGCCATATTGAATTCTGGGTAACCGTTCAAACTTTCGAGGTGTCAACACCAATTTTCGCATTCGGCAAGCGCGAATTAGCCTAAAAAACATGTGGACTAGATCGTAATACGTGTTAGATATCGAAATACCGACGTCATCTTGGCCGCCATCTTGAATTTTTGGTTTGCGGTACAGATTTCGAGGTGTTGAATGCGATTTTCGTACTCAGCAAGGTTGAATTAGTCTATAAACATATGGTTTAGCTCGTAATTGTACGAGATATACAAAATCAAACAACGACGTTATCTTGAACGCCATTTTGAATTACTGGTTTTCGGTCAAGGTTTTGAGGTTACAACAACAATTCGCGGTTGTATCAAAGTCAAATTAGTCTAACGACATGGACTAATAAGTCAGGTGTGCGAGATATACAAAATAAAAAATACGGAGCCATCTTGGCCGCTATCTTGAATTTCGGGCTTCCTGTTCAGATTTCGAGATGTCAACAGAGATTTTCGTATTCAGCATGGTCGAATTAGTCTAAAAACATTTGTTGACCAATTGTTATACGATTTGCTTCTTGAATCGTTAAAAACGCACTTTTCTCTGAAAGTAGCCTTGTCGGAGATACCGTATTACAGTTTATTTAGAATGCGATATTTACGAAATTCCCCGCTGTTAAAAATTGTGACCCCCGCCGAAATAGAGAGTGTGATGTGAGAGTGCGGATGTGGGTTTCCGTAAGCATAATATATTCTATTGTAATCTAGGGGTGCTTACGGAAACCCACATCAGAGTGATCCGATCACTGATTTGCTTACGAAAACCTACATCCGATACGTACATTTGCTTTCGGAAAAATCACCGATTCCTTTGAGCAAAGGGTCGGAGCTTCGGTTGAAGCAGCAGATCAGTGACCCGTCTGGGCCCGGGGAAGAATAGCACACAGTGACTCTGCTGGTCGTAAGAGGCGACGAAAGGAGACCCTGTCCCTTCCCCCAACTGTCCCACTGAAGATTTCTCCTTCCACTTGGCCCTGCCCTCCCTTGCTGGACTCCCCTTATGACGACTCCCGCGATATAGATGGACCTGATTCGGAAGACGTCATATGACCTAAGCTGTCGAGTACATCGTTAAACACCACCAATAATAATAATAATAATAATAATAATAATAATAATAATAATAATAATAATAATAATAATAATAATAATAATAATAATAATAATAATAATAATAATAATAATAATAATAATAATAATAATAATAATAATAATAATAATAATAATAATAATAATAATAATAATAATAATAATAATAGTGATCCGTCTTAAAGAAGGATTACTGACAGCAACTCCGAGTGATCTGGATAAATCTGTCACGTGACCAAATCTATCCGATCGGATCCATGTATAGGAGGTTTTTGTAAGCATCCCAAGTGCAGCGAGGTGTTTTTGCAAGGTCGTAATCTCAATTTAAACACAATTCAATGTTAAAAAAACGTTTAATAAAACTTTATGTACTAAAACTAAACAACAATATCTCGCGTATTAGTGCCTAGACACAGGCCTAGATCTTGAAGCTGGAGCCGTCCTTAGCTACGGTGAGACGAGCGATAGCCGCGGCAGATTGCCGGCTGTACCGGTTACCAACAGCTGAGTTCTGGTAGAAATAGTTGTAGGGGCGGTTGTAGTTACTGCTGCTGTATCTGTTCGGCCTACTGATGACATCGCTGTAGCCGTCGTTCACACCATTGCTGTCCGTGGTGTAGTACGCCGTGGGTTGGCTGCTGTACGCGCTGTAGGCACTGCTGTCGCCCTTGTTATTATTGCTGTTCGTGTAGTAGGGGGTGGGCTGGCTGCTGTAGGCGGTGTTATCGCCCCTATTATTGTTGCTGTTGTGGTTGGTGTTACGTCTCTTGGTGTTCCTCTGGGCTCGTGTGCTTCGGAAAAGGTTGCTGACAGCTGTCAGGGTTTGGATGGGTATCTGAAATGTAGACAAGCCCCTTATGAGTATACGACGCTTATTATCAAAGAGAGGACGAATAACATGTTAGCATTTGTTGTCTGTGATGTAAGGTTTTTACAGGATATTAAATAAATAAATTCGTATTTAATATTTATGGAGCCGACCCACTCAGTAACAAGACTGATTTTCAGTGGAGGACTTAAATTTAAAGCGACTAAACCAACGCTGTAGGCTCCGAACACCATCGACGAGTGAGCGATAACCAATCAAAGATCTATGTTCCCAATATGAAACGAATCATTTTTTGGACAGTGCGATCACCTGCAGACAATTGCCACAATCAAGGCTGGTTCAGAACAACTTTGAATTCCACGTAGAGATTGAGTGTAGTTGCATTTGTCTGCCACTGTCTACCCCCACCCATCCCTTGTGGTGAGTGCAAAGGAACATCTTAAACGGTTTATTTCACAAACTAACTTTTGCACTCGCCACAAGGGGTGGGTGGTGGTAGACAGCGGCAGGGAAATGCAACTACCTACTGCAATCTCTACGTGGCCGAATACACTTCTTTGTATGGGTTTTTGTAATAACCGTGGGCTACGTGGATTCAAATCTTGTATAAAGCATATTTTTTAAATTGTCCATCCTCATATAGATATCATCCCTCGTCGTCTCGAATGACATAATTTCTATAATAGAGACGTAAAGCAACAAGAATCATTATCATTATTGTCTATCCACTTATGTTACAGTCTATCCACTTAGTTATACGGTTGTTTTAGTTGACACCATTAAAGCGCTGCTATAAGAGATCAAGAAGAACTTGGTATGGTTTTTTGTGTCTTATGGTTGGCCGTGACATTTTTACCAACAATATTAAACAATACTGGTAGCAATGGTAGATGCCTTTATATAGTGTGCCATTTATTTATAGCAGCACTTCAATGGCGTCAAATTTTAAGATATCAGCGCCCACAAATTTCCTCTAAAACAACCGTATATCAACAGATGTAAGCACATTTCCGAAGTTAATGAACCCAGTCTGAACTGAAAATCGAGACCTTGTTCTTCATAACTGGAAGCGGGAACAACCCCACAAGAAATAGGAGAATTGGAAGCGGAAATAATAACTACCTTTAGTTTTTAGTTCTAAGCTTTCGTGGTCGAAGCTAATAATGAGTTTATTTTTTTAGTCACCTCGTATGACAGGCAGAGTTACTCTGGACGTATATTTGTCACGAGTTCAGGTGGGACGAGCGGTTTCCAAGTTTCGGAAGCGTAAACGATGGTAATAGTAGTGTTGGTAATATATTAATGCTCATTCAATTAACTCGCGTTGAAAGTCAGTATATTTGTCCCGAAGAAGCCTTGAAGAAGCGATGTGATGCAATATGAATGTGATGCAAGTATGAGAGCCTATTAAGGTGCATATTACCATATAAGCTAGTACTAACCTTAGCTAAACTAAGAATGCATGTCGACTAAATCACACGATAACTTCTATTTTTGAGCCAACTGAAGTTCTTGTTAGGTTAGGCCTACTTGACTTTGGCAAGGCCGCAAGGTGTTGTAGTAGTCATAGATTATCCAATAGATAATTGAGGTACGTGAATCATTTAAAATACCAACCTAAATCTAGTTGCATCTCGCTCTCTGTATCCGGTACTGTAGCGATACTATCAGCGCGTCTGTTGGCAGGCGTTCAGGGCACATTCCAAGCTAGGATAGTACACTCCATGTAGTGTACAGTAACAAGTTGTGCCGGGAAATCCCGTGACTAATTCCTTTGAAATGACCGTGTAACACTCGTTCTACGTACACAGAAATGTGCTGACATTCTCAGAAGAGACGGTCGCTCCACACGGTCTATTTCAAATTAATTATAGTCACGGGATCTCCCTTGTTATTGTCCGCTGCGTGGAGTGCAATATTCTTGCTTGGAATGTGCCCTGACAACACCTGCCTACAGACGTACTGATAGTATCACTACAATACCAGATGCAGAGTACCCCCCCCCCCCCCTATCTATCTATCTATCTATCTATCTATCTATCTATCTATCTATCTATCTAACTATCTATCTATCTATCTATCTATCTATCTATCTATCTATCTATCTATCTATCTGTCTATCTATCTATCTATCTATCTATCTATCTATCTATTGATCTATCTATCTATCTATCTATCTATCTATCTATCTATCTATCTATCCATCTATCTGTCTATCTATCTATCTATCCACCTATCTATCTATCTATCTATCTATCTATCTATCTATCTATCTATCTATCTATCTATCTATCTATCTATCTATCTATCTATCTATCTATCTATCTATCTATCTATCTATCTATCTATCTATCTATCTATCTATCTATCTATCTATCTATCTATCTATCTATCTATCTATCTATCTATCTATCTATCTATCTATCTATCTATCTATCTATCTATCTATCTATCTATCTATCTATCTATCTATCTATCTATCTATCTATCTATCTATCTATCTATCTATCTATCTATCTATCTATCTATCTATCTATCTATCTATCTATCTATCTATCTATCTATCTATCTATCTATCTATCTATCTATCTATCTATCTATCTATCTATCTATCTATCTATCTATCTATCTATCTATCTATCTATCTATCTATCTATCTATCTATCTATCTATCTATCTATCTATCTATCTATCTATCTATCTATCTATCTATCTATCTATCTATCTATCTATCTATCTATCTATCTATCTATCTATCTATCTATCTATCTATCTATCTATCTATCTATCTATCTATCTATCTATCTATCTATCTATCTATCTATCTATCTATCTATCTATCTATCTATCTATCTATCTATCTATCTATCTATCTATCTATCTATCTATCTATCTATCTATCTATCTATCTATCTATCTATCTATCTATCTATCTATCTATCTATCTATCTATCTATCTATCTATCTATCTATCTATCTATCTATCTATCTATCTATCTATCTATCTATCTATCTATCTATCTATCTATCTATCTATCTATCTATCTATCTATCTATCTATCTATCTATCTATCTATCTATCTATCTATCTATCTATCTATCTATCTATCTATCTATCTATCTATCTATCTATCTATCTATCTATCTATCTATCTATCTATCTATCTATCTATCTATCTATCTATCTATCTATCTATCTATCTATCTATCTATCTATCTATCTATCTATCTATCTATCTATCTATCTATCTGTGGCGGATTGCCAGGCGGTGGGTCCGCAACAATCAAAGAAGAAAAAATCAATGTTTGGCTATTCAGTTTGTAACCAGGGGCTGAGAAACATACATGACAATAAATTTGGTTTCATTTAAATTATATCTTTTAAATACCATATTGGTGACCCCGACGTGATCCGTATAAGACGCATACCTTCTGTCTATCGGTAATCACATTTAAAATGGAAGCACAATTACAAGAGTTGACACAACGGTTGAAGTCGCTGACTGCCATCGTCGCCGCGCTCAGTGATGATCAGTTCCAAGGCCGTCGTCAGCGTTCAAGGTCACACAACAGGGCCCCAGCACCAGCAGGCACGACCACTGACAGAGGATTGTGTTGGTATCACGCTACTTTCGGCAACCACGCTCGCCACTGTGTGCCTCCATGTAAGTACCAGGAAAACATTCGGGGCAGTCAGTAATGGCGGCTGGCTATGGCCCCACTGCAAATCGCCTTTTTGTAACCGACAGGTTGACGCGCACAGAGTTCCTTATTGATACTGGGTCAGACCTTTGTGTTTACCCGAAAAGCAAAGTTTTCGGTCATCCCGGGAAAACCGACTACACATTGTTCGCAGCAAATGGATCCCCAATTTGCACATACGGTCCTCTGACTTTATCTCTGGATCTTGGTTTACGCCGAGATTTCACATGGCGTTTCATTGTCGCCGACGTCGATCAGCCTATCATCGGTGTAGATTTTTTGGCGCATTACAGTCTACTCATTGACGTGCGCCGACGGCAATTGGTTGACAACGTCACTACATTAACAACTCCAGGAAAACTATCTACTGGCGCGCTAGTACACGTCAAGGTAATTTCGCGCAACAATGATCTTCAGTCCCCCTTTCACGCGTTACTCGCACAGTTTCCGGAAATCACACGACCAAGTGGCAATCCTACAATGCCAAAACACCAAACGCAACACCACATCAATACGACGCCCGGGCCACCGGTTTCGTGCAGGCCCAGACGTCTCGCGCCAGACCGCCTAAAAATCGCGAAACGGAAGTTTGACAGTATGATGAAAACAGGCGTCGCGCGACGGTCATCTAGCAGTTGGTCCGCAGCTCTCCACCTTGTTCCAAAGAAAGGTGATCAGTGGAGGCCTTGTGGAGATTACCGCCCTTTGAACGCCAGGACTATTCCGGACCGGTATCCAGTTCCACATATCCAGGATTTCACGCAGAATCTTTCAGGCAAGTGTATCTTTTCAACCATTGACTTAGTGCGAGCGTACAATCAAATTCCTGTTGCTGCTGAAGACATTCCCAAGACGGCGATCACTACTCCCTTCGGATTATTTGAATTTCCGTTTATGAGTTTTGGCCTACGAAACGCGGCTCAAACATTTCAACGTTTTATCGATGAGGTATTACGGGACCTCGATTTTTGCTACGTCTATATCGACGACATCCTTGTCGCTTCCTCCAACTCAACACAACATGAAGAACATCTTCGCCTCCTGTTCACGCGACTTTCAGAATACGGCGTTTTGATCAACTCCTCCAAATGTGTATTCGGTGTTCCAGAAGTCAAGTTTCTAGGGTACACAGTCAGCGCCAGTGGCACCTGCCCTCTTTCGGAGAAGGTTGAGGCCATCCTCTCTTTCCCCTTACCTGCCAACGTCAAGCAGCTTCGCCAATTTCTTGGAATTATAAACTTTTACCGCCGTTTTCTTCCGTCTGCAGCTAAGATACAGGCCCCCCTTAACAACCTCCTCGCCGGTGACGAACCTTCAGCCAAAACAATCATTGTTTGGACACCGGAACTCCAGGCTGCGTTTCAAGAATGCAAAAACAGCCTCTCCCAGGCTACGCTTCTGGCGCACCCAGATATCAACGCCGAATTAGCAATCATCACCGACGCCTCTGATACCAGCATTGGAGCCGCACTCCAGCAGCGTACGAGCCGTGGATGGGAACCTCTCGCTTTTTTCTCACGAAAATTAAATACCGCACAGCGTAACTACGGTGCGTACGACCGTGAACTTCTTGCAGTGTACGACACCATAATTTTCTTTCGCCATATGTTGGAAGCGCGAACTTTCACTGTGTACACCGACCACAAACCGTTGACTTTCGCATTTACACAGCGCCCTGAAAAATGTTCACCTAGACAGTTTCGCCACCTCGACTTAATCGGGCAATTCACAACAGACATACGTCATATTCCTGGTAAAGACAACGTCGTAGCCGATGCCCTGTCTCGTGTTGACGCCATCTCTTTTCCAGTCTGCTACGCTGATATTGCCCGTGCTCAACTGGACAACGCCGAACTACGTGATCTCTTACATGCTAACTCTACCCTGCAGTTGCACCCACAGCAGCTTAATGACACAGATTTGCCTCTCTACTGTGACATGTCACAATCACTTCCGCGGCCATTCATACCACAGACTTTACGTCGACAAGTTTTCGATAGCCTGCACAGTTTGTCTCATCCAGGTGTCAAAGCAACGACCAAACTCGTCACTCAACGTTTTGTATGGCCCTCTATAAATAAAGATTGCCGTGACTGGGCCCGCGCCTGTATCACGTGTCAGCGTTCCAAAGTTACGCGTCACACCACAGCACCGCTTGCACGTTTTGCTGCAACCGCCACCAGGTTCGAACACATACACCTCGACTTGGTCGGGCCACTACCAATTTCCGATGGTTTCCGATATCTCCTCACTTGCGTGGACCGTTTCACGAGGTGGGCGGAAGCCATACCGCTTTCCGATATCACTGCCGAGACCGTGGCTACCGCACTCGTCACAGGTTGGATCTCACGGTTCGGGACACCGCTTAAGGTTACAACGGACTTGGGCCGCCAGTTCGAGTCCCACCTCTTCCGTGCACTCAGTAACATTACTGGCATGACTCACCTCCGGACCGCAGCCTACCACCCTCAATCCAACGGTATGGTGGAACGACTTCACCGTCAGCTGAAGGCAGCACTTCGATGCCACGGAGATGACCGCTGGACGGACGCTTTGCCATGGGTAATGCTCGGCATCCGTGCCTCATGGAAGGAGGACCTCAAGGCCACCCCCGCTGAGCTCGTGTACGGCACAACACTCCGTCTACCGGGCGAATATCTCTCGCCCCCTCCAGCGACGCCAGAATCCACCTCAGCATACGTTGACCGCCTTCGACGTCGCCTTTCACAGTTGCGTCCGGTTCAACCGTCTCACCACGGCCAACACGCGGTCTTTGTTTTTCGAGATCTTGCAACCTGCTCGCATGTATTCGTGCGTCATGATGCGGTCCGTACTCCTCTTCAACAACCGTATGATGGCCCATACGAAGTCATTTCACGTAACGATAAATTTTTCACCATCCACCGTGCCGGCAAGAGTGTAGTGGTCTCCATCGACCGGCTCAAACCTGCATATGTGGATGCAGACAGCATCTTGGCTGTCAACGCACCTTCCAAACCGACGCCAGGCCACACTTTTCCTGGCAACGTATTGCCTATTGCAGCCAACAACAACAACAACAACAACAACAACAACAACAACAACAACAACAACAACAACAACAACAACAACAACAACAACAACAACAACATCACACCCTCATCAACCACCATCATCGGTACACCCACCGCTCCGTCAAATGCAAAAACATCCGTCAAGCGCGTTCACTTTCCCGCCCAGCTGGTCCACACTTCTCCGTATCGTCACAACCCTCCGATACTGGGGGGAGACAACCCTCCGATACTGGGGGGAGGTACTGTGGCGGATTGCCAGGCGGTGGGTCCGCAACAATCAAAGAAGAAAAAATCAATGTTTGGCTATTCAGTTTGTAACCAGGGGCTGAGAAACATACATGACAATAAATTTGGTTTCATTTAAATTATATCTTTTAAATATCTATCTATCTATCTATCTATCTATCTATCTATCTATCTATCTATCTATCTATCTATCTATCTATCTATCTATCTATCTATCTATCTATCTATCTATCTATCTATCTATCTATCTATCTATCTATCTATCTATCTATCTATCTATCTATCTATCTATCTATCTATCTATCTATCTATCTATCTATCTATCTATCTATCTATCTATCTATCTATCTATCTATACATCTATCATTCTATCTATCTATCTATCTATCTATCTATCTATCTATCTATCTATCTATCTATCTATCTATCTATCTATCTATCTATCTATCTATCTATCTATCTATCTATCTATCTATCTATCTATCTATCTATCTATCTATCTATCTATCTATCTATCTATCTATCTATCTATCTATCTATCTATCTATCTATCTATCTATCTATCTATCTATCTATCTATCTATCTATCTATCTATCTATCTATCTATCTATCTATCTATCTATCTATCTATCTATCTATCTATCTATCTATCTATCTATCTATCTATCTATCTATCTATCTATCTATCTATCTATCTATCTATCTATCTATCTATCTATCTATCTATCTATCTATCTATCCATCCATCTATCTATCTATCTATCTATCTATCTATCTATCTATCTATCTATCTATCTATCTATCTATCTATCTATCTATCTATCTATCTATCTATCTATCTATCTATCTATCTATCTATCTATCTATCTATCTATCTATCTATCCATCCATCTATCTATCTATCTATCTATCTATCTATCTATCTATCTATCTATCTATCTATCTATCTATCTATCTATCTATCTATCTATCTATCTATCTATCTATCTATCTATCTATCTATCTATCTATCTATCTATCTATCTATCTATTTATTTATGTATTGATTCATTCATTCATTAATTAATTCATTTATTTATTTATATTTGAAGCTAACTATTTATTTATGTATTGATTCATTTATTCATTAATTAATTCATTTATTTATTTATATTTGAAGCTAACTATTTGAGAGATGTTTGCCAGTAGTTTGAAGCTTCACCTGAAAGATGTCGCTGATGATCTGAGCGCCGGGGTCTGAGCCGTAGTTTAGCTGTCTTCTGACTCGCGTCCTGGCCTCTGGTTCGGGTTCCTCCGCCTGCACGATCCACAGCTCGTGTGTCGGCTGCAACAAACATGAAACATCGGTCAAATACCTCAGTCTTGTTCGCAATCTTGGCCTAGCACCACGGGACACATCCGGGGTCACAGCCCAAACATAACATGCACATCTCGGGATAGATTTATAGAAAGATATTTTAATATATTGTGATTGTCGTGTCATGTTTGCAGAAATGGGAAAAACAAAGATCTAAGCTCTTATTCTTGAGAGTTGTCACTCTGTGACATAGCTCAGTTTAAGTGATATCTCAGTATAACAATGCTCTAAAAAACTCTATACATAACCTCAATTAACGTGATTTTCCTTAGTTTTATAAGCTGTCACAATGTAACAACTTTCAGGAATAGGGTCCCTAATATATTAATTGTCTCTTTCGGCCTATGCATCTGTAGGTAGAGGACATTAGAATAAGCTTGCCATATATTATTGGCTTTTAAACTATGCACAACCTACACAAATTTAGCTTTGAAATTGGAACATTGACTTCTAAAAATAAAAAATTAATTTATCTCCGTACCGTCGATATTGCTACTCTATCTGCTTCAATCCAATAACTTAGCCTAGATAAGCATACTGTAGAGTGTAGATAAACGATTTTGTTTGTGGCTGAAGACCATGACCGAATTCTCAGTTCAGTACCTGTTATGGTATCTAATTGTAATTGTCGGTACGAAGGTTTGTTTGTTTGTTTCGGTGTTTCTGTGTTTGTTTATTTGTTTGTGTCTGTGTTCGTTTGTTTGTCTGTCTGTCTGTCTGTCTGTCTGTCTGTCTGTCTGTCTGTCTGTCTGTCTGTCTGTCTGTCTGTCTGTCTGTCTGTCTGTCTGTCTGTCTGTCTGTCTACTTGTTTGTTTGTTTGTTTGTTTGTTTGTTTGTTTGTTTGTTTGTTTGTTTGTTTGTTTGTTTGTTTGTTTGTTTGTTTGTTTGTTTGTTTGTTTGTTTGTTTGTTTGTTTGTTTGTTTGTTTGTTTGTTTGTTTGTTTGTTTATGTGTTTGTTTGTTTCTGTGTTTCTGTATTTATTTGTTTCTGTGTTCCAGTGTTTGTTGTTTCTGTGCTTCTGTGTTTGTTTGTTTACGAGTCAATTTTATTCCATTACTATTATTATTACACGCCTATAATATATGCGAGAAAAGATAATTACGTGATCCAGTTGTTCCGCCAAGCCTGCTAGTGGGTTGCCCATCACGATCTCCATAAACAGCACGCACAGCCAGCAGTACAGGGGTAGGCCTACCATCTAGACAACACAAACACAACGGCAACACATTATACTGCAGTCAAGGCTAACAATACACATTTCTTGCATAACAATGTACGACATGACTTGAGTTGACAGGAATATTGATACCCAGTTTACCATTGTTATAACAGTTAAACACATAACAATGGAATTTAAGAAACTTTTAATTATTATTATATTTAATTCATTTAACAAAGTCAGTGTGAAACAAAAACAATTAAAATTATAGCAATGATGATAGTTTAACTTTTCGTTGCTAGGGGATACAAGTTCGAGTCGATTTGCAGATAAATTTGAAGCCTGATTAACGACGATTAAAACGAAATTGTAACGCATAAATTGATTGTTGCTTGTTGATTATTTATTGTAGGTGCTGTGTACAAGTGTACCTGATGTTAGTATCTACAGTGGCAACAGTGATCTCGAAGCAGTAAGTGCGTTGACATCCCATAACACAGACTTGTTCTATACAGGAGCCCTATGCGGTAACTTTCCTCGTTTTGCCCGGCATGAAAAGGTCAGAAAACATTGCAGCCAAAGAATATTTGCCGGGTTCGGCTTTCGGCAAAGATGGATGATATGTAGTTCGAACTGAAGAAATCTTTACTGGCGGAAATGATGCGTACATGACACTCTCGGTTCAAAGGTCTTAGGTTCCCTATTCCCGATTTCCCGCCACCAGCACTTACGATGGACAATTCTTCTCGGGCGAAATCGAATGTCGAGTTTGATTTTCACAAAAAGTACCCAATTTGTATTTTCGTGTCTATTCTCATATAGCATTAAGAGCGAAGGGTAGTCTCTACGTCAAAAACCGTAGAAAATGTACATTATTAAATTATATCTTAAGATTGCAACAAGAAATCGAAAATCTAAATCAGCGGCGCACTGAACTTTGGTAAGCCCTACAGACTGAATAAAATATTATAACCGTTAGTGTAGTATTTTGATTATAATTCGATAATTAGTAATAAAATTAATTATTTATAAAAAAACATACTGTTTGTAATATAAGTCACGACTTATGCCCGGTATTTCAATGTCCAGATAAAATCTACTTTTCAGTTAAATTGTTTTCACCATGGCAACGGCCAATAGAAATACACCAAACTGGGCTTACCTGACAGCTAAATTTACTTGACACTTAAACTGGACATTGAAATACCGGCCCTTAGAGCATTTAATGTGTAGGGCTTATTAAACCACATTGCGCTGTTGATTCAGATTTTCGATTTCGAAGCCCATTCTTATGATATAATTAAAAAATGAAAATTTTTTGCGGTTTTTGACGTAGAGGTATCCGTCCCTGTTAAGCTGTCACTACAAAACCCCACCCCATGAGTCTTACCATTCAACTTGTTATATTATATCCTGAAATTAATTCTATCACTGATAACTCTCCCTGGTGTTTTGTACGTCAAAACAATAATAATAAATTCTATATTTCGCTCAGTGTTATACATTAAATTCAATACAACAAGCTCGAATTCATGCACAATCAATTTCAGGATATACAATACAAAAATACAGGAACTGTTTGTGAATGTGAGCACGGAAGCGTCTTCATCTGCAATACAATTGCCCGGTCGAGAAGATCACTGTCACACATACACGATATTGAACAGAATGTAGACTTAAATATCATATATCCACACTCTTTTCAAAAAAAAAAAAATGAAAATAATGATGATTGAAAATGTTTGTTTTAAGAAAAGATCAATTTTACAATGTTTTTTTTTTTGTGTCGTGTTATCACGAATATTGTTCTCGATTCATTCAACTTTAATTGTACAAGTTATGCTATATGTATGTTATGTATGTTGTATGTTATGGTACATAGATTCTGTATCCCCACTTCCCCTCTTCATCTCTCTAGTGTTGGTGTTAGATCACTTCATACATTTCCCGCGGTACAATAAGTGACGGAAAACGGCAATGCCAAAATCTCTTACCTTGTAATAGTCTGTTGTTCGTTGATTCACTCACTATTAAATAATCAATCGGTCTAACGGAATTCCACTATCTTTATGTGAGGTGATCGCCCACTTGCGTAGCCCACGCCGCCGTACGCACTGTAACCCACGTGTTACGTAACCTTATGCTCAATTTCTCCATCCGACTTCCATACGAGGATCGAAGCCTTTCTCCCCGCTGCAGCAGGAAGCCCGGGGAATGTGCTGCACTCGGTTCAATCCATCCGCCCCATTTAAGAACGGTCCGGGCCCGCTGCAGCAGGAAGCCCGGGGAATGTGCTGCACTCGGTTCAATCCATCCGCCCCATTTAAGAACGGTCCGGGCCCGCTGCAGCAGGAAGCCCGGGGAATGTGCTGCACTCGGTTCAATCCATCCGCCCCATTTAAGAACGGTCCGGGCCCGCTGCAGCAGGAAGCCCGGGGAATGTGCTGCACTCGGTTCAATCCATCCGCCCCATTTAAGAACGGTCCGGGCCCGCTGCAGCAGGAAGCCCGGGGAATGTGCTGCACTCGGTTCAATCCATCCGCCCCATTTAAGAACGGTCCGGGCCCGCTGCAGCAGGAAGCCCGGGGAATGTGCTGCACTCAGTTCAATCCATCCGCCCCTTTTAAGAACGGGTCCGGAAGCTTAATATGCATGGTCGAAGCCTACCCATATCAAGAAATAAAAACATTTTTGGCAGCCTCGATTTTCTCATAAAGTAATGAAAATCGCAACCGAAAGTAAATTTGAAGTTTAGCTATTGTCTACATTCGTAAACATTCATCCTATGTATTTTTATATTGATTATTTCAGGATTAGTTTTGATTCTAGATTACATTGTCGATAAAACAACGGAAAAAATTATTTATTTTAATTTTTTTTTTTTTGAATGAATGAATTGAAAGTAATTTTCAGAATTTCAACATATTAGGATGACAAATGGAAAAGTTAGAAATGTCAGTGTTTTTCTAGTTTCTCTAAATCTCAGTCAGGCAGGACGCATGAAGACAGACGCATTGATTAATTAAACAGTAAAATAAATTATTCACATAGAAATAAAATATCAATTGTATTCTCCAGATCTTGCTAAAAAAAATACCTAATAGATGAAAGTACTGGGATGTGAGGGGTCTCTTTTCGGGAGCTCGAGCAGCTGTGAAACATTTCTTCGTGGATTTCCTTGAAAATAATGTAATGGCTTTTAGTTATCAATCCTTGATGATATTATTATATCGGCTTATTCGGGTATTATTTGGCCAATATGTTACAAGATCATTTATATAAAACAGCACGTAGAAATTGAACCCATTTTGTATTTAGTATGTATTTTTTGTTTTTAAATTATGTTATTAGTATGCTTTATCCTTATGGTCATGTGATGTAGGTACATTAGTCAGCTGATCACAATATTGTTTTTCCCTTTTTCTCTGTGTGATAAGTCAAGCAAGCACTTATCCTCAATCTACCCTACTGAAATGTCAATCGTCTGGCAATCTCAGCGTTAACAGGCGAGCATATATTTGACCTATAAGGCACTCACTCACTCAGTCACTCACTCAGTCCCTCAAACACTTACTCAGTTTCTCACTCACAATCACTCACTCACTCACGCACTCACTCAATCAATCTCTCACTCACTCACTCACTCACTCACTCACTCACTGACTCACTCACTCACTCATTCACTCACTCACTCACTCACTCACTCACTCACTCACTCACTCACTCACTCACTCACTCACTCTCTCACAATACAATACAATACAATACAATACAAAGGTCTTTATTTGCAATAAGCAATACAAAAAGGCGAGGTTCGAACAGAGTTCGCTCTTCCACCTAACCTATGTTTACAGTCTTAGTCTATAATCATATTAATGCAGTAAGAGATGTTCCACTGTATGAAGATATTAGCTGCAACGCATATACCTAGACATGTTATATGGCTTACAGACGTTAACAACTTTACACATTAAATATATACACAATACAAAAAAAAAATGCAATATATGCATTGATACGCCTAATTAACTATAAAAACTAATGGTTATTAAAGTAACTCTAAAATAGAAATATGCATAAAATGTAACTAAACTAGGTATTGAGAATCCACTTATAACACTTTTGTTTGAATACGTACGAACTATTGGTTGCTTGCTTAATTGAATGGGGCAACATGTTCCATAGCTTAGGGGCGAGAACTGAGAAAGAAGCACTGCCTGCCACAGAGTGATGTAAGGGAATTTCATATGTACTATTCCTTGTATTATAACTGTGGTACGAGCCCGTATGTTTTAGTTTATTATATAAATAACCCGGTCTTTTATTTCTTATGATTCTCGCGATATTGCAATAATAATGTAAGGTTCTACGTTGGTGCATTTTTAGAATTTTGTGTGTATCATATATGTGGCTAATGTGGTCAAACTTTCTAATATTACACGCAAAGCGAATTGATGCATTCTGTAATTTTTGAATTTGTTTTAATACATTTTCATTTATGCCCATGTACACTGTCTCACTCTCTCACTCACTCACTCACTCACTCACTCACTCATTCATTCACTCACTCACTCACTCACTCACTCACTCACTCACTCACTCACTCACTCACTCACTCACTCACTCACTAACTCACACACTTACCCCCTCACTCACTCACTCTCTCACTCACTCACTCACTCACTCACTAACTCACACACTTACCCCCTCACTCACTCACTCTCTCACTCACTCACTCACTCACTCACTCACTCACTCACTCACTCACTCACTCACTCACTCACTCACTCACTCACTCACTCACTCACTCACTCACTCACTCACTCACTCACTCACTCACTCACTCACTCACTCACTCACTCTACTAATTTAATTAGCCGATGACGAACTGTGTACCGGTACTGTGTAGGCCTACCGCGTAACACACGCTAGCACACAGCATAGTGGGCGTAGCGGAGCGTAGGCAAAGAAAGCTTAAATCAGTCATGTCCTGGGTACTGAGAATTCTCACCATGTGAAATACGGTTTAGAATAATTTACATTTAACTTTGGAGTGCAACTTTTACGAGTCGAAGATTTTTCGGAAGAGGTTATGGATAGGTTGTAGGAAATACTGGATTTGATTGTAATTATGATTATTAGGGGATACGAAAGTTGTGCAAATGCATGGTTTGATTCTATCTAGATATTAAGAACTAATATACATTTTTGTTTAATGACCTCCTAAACTCAAGAGCGTAACTTTCATAACGCACTTATTGACACTGTTTGAAGGATATACATTCATTGGTTGCTTTTCGACCCCCCCCCCCCCCCCACCCCCCTCATTTTATTGTAAGGAACCCTTTTCTACTTGCGCTTGCTCCTTAGACAATCTCGCCCTCCCCTCCCCCTCCCGCCTTAATTAAGGGACACAAAATAATGGATAGCAGAAAATTGGACGAGAGCGAAAATAACATATATTTAAACGATGAGCATTTAATATGCATAATATATAGTAGGCCTGAGTTCGTACCACCTCGTGCCATCACTTTGAACTTATAGTATTATATTGTTCAATGTTTGGTAGATAAAAAGGAGTTTTGAAATGGAGATAATTGAAGTAAATAGCTTCACCAGCTTCAGTAGGCTTATACAACAAAACTTATATAAGGAAGTAATTAGTATTTTAGTGTTTGTACAGGTGGTATGTATGTGGTATTGTAGGTGGTTGGATAATTGCTTTGTTGATATTGTTAGCGGGTCTAGGGCCGCGATTATTTAATGTCCGAATGCATAGTTCACACTCAAACCCTACTCTACTCAGCTTCACCCAGCCACCAATCACAGAGCCGTCCATATGGCAATGTCGTTCCGTGATTGGTAGTTGGGCGAGGCTGAGGATAGGCTGAGTTGAGGAGGACTTGAGTGTGAACTTTGCATACGGACTCCCTAGTCTTGTTATGTTGATTGTTGGATCTCCTAACCACGGGATAGTGATTGATGATATCGCGATAACAAGAGTCTTGTTATCCTTACAGAATCGCAGGGCAGGTCCGGAACCGATGGAGGCGAAAGTAACATTCGGCAATATCCTCTTCACAAGTGCCGGGAAAATGACTGTATAGATTCATTCAGAAGGACGTGTTACGGTGTCTGTATTGACGATTGAATAATTTTTTGTGTGAATCCCTGTTATAGTGTGCACACCAGCTTTATACTGCTCTCGCTGTAACGTACAAGGTGTTGTCGTCACGGATTATGTAAACATTTCCCCTCCCCCTTTCCACCACCACTCGGTACCGGCTGAGCGCTTGCGAGAAAGGTATGCGGGTAGGGTTGCGGTCAACAAGCCAGGTGTCATTGTTTAAAATAGCAATCTTTTCAAGTAGTTAAATGTTACAATTTCCCAATCACTTCTCAGTTATATGGATTATAATCACGAAAAATTGATATAAAATTAACTTAGAATTTTAAAAATAGCTTGAATATTAACAATGTTGGCGTAGTCTGAAAATTATAATGATGACAAGGCCACTGCTATAAAATTGACAGTTTTCAAAGAATTTTTAAAATTCAAAGTTAATTTTATATCCAGTGTTCGTGATTATTCCATATAAGTAAGAAGTAATTGACGACTTGCGATGGGAGGAGCTTATTTTAGTTTCCCGCGCGCTCCAGAGATGGCGCGCGAGAAGTGAGGAAACATTCTTGAGAAAACGATGGATCCCATGCTATTGTTACGGGAGCACGCTTAGGGAAAATGTTTAAATTTGTTTAAAAATTTCGAGATGAGTGTAGTTTTTAAGTATTTTAGTCACGAAGGAAGCCAGAGGCTACTCAAAGAAAGTTACAGCTTGTTTGTACCTTCCTTTTTGAAAGAGTTTTGGACCGCTGAAAATCAGGTGGCAGGCACTGTTCTTGTCAAGGCTAGAAGTGTACCTACGTGTTTTTAATTAGTAAATTTAGTTATATTAATGATGCACTCATATGTCTGCTATTATGCACGGTTTACTGTTTAATATTTCTAGTTTGTAAAACATTAGAATTCATGATTTAAAGATAATAATGCAGACATATATTACCGCCACTATAATGCACGCCTACTTGGGGCCTATGACAGGTAGGGCCTCTACCTGTCACCTGTCTTTGAAACTAGGGCTTTGGCTGGATTTAGCCTAGCGTAGGCCTACATTTTCCTAGCCTCTAGTCTAGGCCTAGCCCTGCCTATGCGTGCAGGCTATTTATGTAACTATTAACTTTCATGAATTAATTAATTAACTGTAACGATTAACTCTGATCCTCGGTGCTTTCAGCTTTCTTGGGGAAGTAAAACTTAACACACTTGGGATTGCATCCTTCTTGAGGCAATTTTTGCTGCCGTTTACAGCTTCCCTCAAGTCTGTTGGGATGAAATGACTAGAACACACTGTCACTGTTGACGAAACGGCTTGGTTCCTTCTGCTGTCGCGGCGTATTTTAATTTCCCATATCTTTCTTAGCTTCGCATCTTTGAGAAACAAATGAAATGATATGCCAGGAACTGTAGCATTATTTTTGCATCTAGGAACACAACAATAACGCGGCATTGCTCATTCGCTATGGAAATCTACGCTCAAACTACCCAAAGTTCCCATATGTTCCATGCAAAACGGCTGCAATGTTTACTCACATACGCAGCCATGTTGGGGGCGGGTTGAACGCGTCACGTGAGCGTGACGTAGGTGGGAGGGAACATCCGAAGTCGTCAATTGAGAAATTGTAACATTTAACAAATTTTTAAGATTGCTATTTTAAACAATGATACCTGGCTTGTTGACCGCAACCCTACCCGCATACCTTTCTCGCAAGCGCTCAGCCGGTACCGAGTGGAGGTGGAATTATTACATAATCCGTGACGACAACACCTTGTACGTTACAGTGAGAGCAGTATACCTGATGTGCTCCTCTTCAGGTGAAGTTACGAAGCATGTTTACATGGCGGACCGTACTGAGTACCAGACTGAGAACTGACATGGCCGCTTGCGTTTATATGAAGGTGTACCCAAACTTGATTTCGGTCTCACACCCCACTTGTTCGTTTTGGTCGTACAAAACCCTACTTTTTCCTTCTGCCATATAAAACTTATTTAAAGATGCATTCCGGTGAACAAAGGTTACAAGCCGTTGTAACTTTTTTACTTGATTTTTGTTGATGGCAACTACAATCATTTTCCACCTTATTCACCTACAAACAGAGTTCGTTCAAAGTTTCAGTTCTTCAGTCAGTCCGTTCTACCCGTTTACATGAAGGACTCGGTACGGTCTATCGGTCTAGTTTAGCTTTTTGGGCGGACCGGACCCAGTCGGTTCGGTCCCATTTTCTAGGTGTTTACACAGCGTGGACCGTACGCAGTACCGGACTCAGTCCGCCATATAAACAGGGTAAATGTCCGATAGCTGATAGTATGACTCAGTTCCAGCATTCGCTTTTACGGCCGAGGAAAACCTCGGAAAAACCGTCAGTCAGAACTGCCAGCGACCGGAATCGAACCGGTCTAGAATTCTTTGTCTCGCGTCTTACCACTGAGCCTCCTCTATGGTTGACGTAAGGACTAGATCTAGATGAAGGGAGATGGTGGGATGGGAAGCAGGTCTTCCAACCGTGTCAGTAAAGTGGTACCACAACATCCTTGTGAATGCTCACGTCATGGATGAGTGAGTCAAAGCCAATCAGCGGGTGGCTTTTTCAAATACTGACATTTGGTTGGCCAGTGCCCTCTCATATATGACGTCAGCATCCACAAGCCATTTATCCGCAGGTGTTCGCACTGTCCAGTCATTGATTCATATATATTTCATATTTAAATATCGATCTTTGATTGGTTATCGCTCTCTCGTCGATGGTGCTCGGAGCCTATAATGTTGGTTTTGTCACGTTAAATTTTAAGTCCCTCACTGAAAATCAGATGTGACTTGAGTGGGTAGACTATGTGGGTAGATTCATTCATTCATTCATTCATTCATTCATTCATTCATTCATTCATTCATTCATTCATTCATTCATTCATTCATTCATTCATTCATTCATTCATTCATTCATTCATTCATTCATTTATTCATTCATTCATTTATTTATGTATGTACTTATTTATTTATTTATTTATTTATTTATTTATTTATTTATTTATTTATTTATTTATTTATTTATTTATTTATTTATTTATTTATTTATTTATTTATTTATTTATTTATTTATTTATTTATTTATTTATTTATTTATTTATTTATTTATTTATTTATTTATTTATTTATTTATTTATTTATTTATTTATTTATTTATTTATTTATTTATTTATTTATTTATTTATTTATTTATTTATTTATTTATTTATTTATTTATTTATTTATTTATTTATTTATTTATTTATTTATTTATTTATTTATTTATTTATTTATTTATTTATTTATTTATTTATTTATTTATTTATTTATTTATTTATTTATTTATTTATTTATTTATTTATTTATTTATTATTTATTTATTTATTTTTTTATTTATTTATTTATTTATTTATTTATTTATTTATTTATTTATTTATTTATTTATTTATTTATTTATTTATTTATTTATTTATTTATTTATTTATTTATTTATTTATTTATTTATTTATTTATTTATTTATTTATTTATTTATTTATTTATTTATTTATTTATTTATTTATTTATTTATTTATTTATTTATTTATTTATTTATTTATTTATTTATTTATTTATTTATTTATTTATTTATTTATTTATTTATTTATTTATTTATTTATTTATTTATTTATTTATTTATTTATTTATTTATTTATTTATTTATTTATTTATTTATTTATTTATTTATTTATTTATTTATTTATTTATTTATTTATTTATTTATTTATTTATTTATTTATTTATTTATTTATTTATTTATTTATTTATTTATTTATTTATTTATTTATTTATTTATTTATTTATTTATTTATTTATTTATTTATTTATTTATTTATTTATTTATTTATTTATTTATTTATTTATTTATTTATTTATTTATTTATTTATTTATTTATTTATTTATTTATTTCTTTCTTTATTTATTTATTTATTATTTATTTATTTATTTTTTTATTCTTGCATGGTGTAATAATTGACAATGATGGGGGCACAAGAGTGGCTTGCGGGTAGCGATCGCACAGCAATAAACCACACTGGTTCGACGCTGCCCCGTGTCCCACTCAATCCCATCCTGCAGACCTTGGCATAGTAACAAACTCGATCGGGTCTAGGGTTAACACTTGACATTGACATTTTAGATGTACTTTCATATTACAAACACATAAAAACAAACACCAACACGCGAACTTATTGAAGAGGCGTGGTGGCATTTTTTAGAAGTTAGAAATATAGATGAGTTATGGTCATCAAATCAGGGCACATGCTTGTTGCGAAGGCGGCTCTGCGTAGCAATTTAATTAAGGTATTTTGTTCGTGCCTTCAATATAACAGCCAACATGCACATTTGTTTAGGTATTACAGCAGGGCAGTTAGCAGGGTAGTTACTATCGTGATCTATAGACATTACCGAAAAAAGGCTGAGAAGACTGAAAAGATTGGTGGTTAGGAAATTTCATTTATATCTCAAGCTTTCAATTTTATCCAAACGGGATGCATTTCTAATCTTGAGTTATTAGAACATTTGTAGATTTTGATTCTCAATAATATTTAGCCTTTCATCATTCCAAAATAATGATATTAAATGCTATTATAAAGATACGCACAATGCTTGGCAAGCTATTGTATCAAAAACTCATAGTGATGCACTCATGTGATCCAATGTAATACACTTACCAGAGACCTTCAAACCGACTTGTAATAGTGTCAGCGGGGGAGAAGGGGGGATGAGGCAGGGGAGGGGGGCAGTTGTGCATTCTTTGTTAGCTAAATCACAACAAACATTGTAACAATGTATTGAAAAATCACCGTTGTGTTGACTTTATGTACTTGGTCAAATTGTGTTTTGAGCAATCTATCAATTACACATTTTAAATGAAATATCCATCTTAATCAGCATGAAACTGGTTTACAAAGGGAGATAATTAATAATAAACATCTAGGCTAGGATACAAGGAGAGAACGAGATTGTGGTTCCAGGACTTGACAGTTAAGAGCCTGTGACTCAACGCCAAGTGAACCAGTGTTTGTAGCAAGAGCATTAAAACAAAGCAGCGTCAGGACTTGACAGTTAATTAAGAGCCTGCGACTCAACGCCAAGTGAACCAGTGTTTGTAGCAAGAGCATTAAAACAAAGCAGCGTCAGGACTTGACAGTTAATTAAGAGCCCGTGACTCAACGCCAAGGGAACCAGTGTTTGTAGCAAGAGCATTAAAACAAAGCAGCGTCAGGACTTGACAGTTAATTAAGAGCCTGCGACTCAACGCCAAGTGAACCAGTTTTTGTAGCAAGAGCATTAAAACAAAGCAGCGTCAGGACTTGACAGTTAATTAAGAGCCTGCGACTCAACGCCAAGTGAACCAGTGTTTGTAGCAAGAGCATTAAAACAAAGCAGCGTCAGGACTTGACAGTTAATTAAGAGCCTGTGACTCAACGCCAAGTGCACCAGTGTTTGTAGCAAGAGCATTAAAACAAAGCAGCGTCAGGACTTGACAGTTAATTAAGAGCCTGTGACTCAACGCCAAGTGAACCCATCCTCCTCCTGACCTAGACCGAGGTTGCCCAACTTCGTTGTTCGTATGGGAACCGGCTAACCGACCGCGGCTAAACCATTAGTACAAAACATTTTATGTGACTATGTATATTTTGGATGATTTTTGAAAAATAGCGGAGTGATATTATATAGGTCTTAACCCCAACATTTGCATTGTATCTGAAGAAAACTTTGGCAAAAAAACAATGTTAGGATTGCAGGTGTCCGGAATCGAGCAGGCAACCTCTCGAGTGAGAGTATCACGTGTTATCGTTGAGCCACCTCTATCGATATTAATGACGGACACAAATTTAAAAATACCTATTTATTTTCGCATTGTGGTACCATAGGGCTGGTACCAAAATAGGTACCAGTGGTGAGATGGGAGACTGAGGTCACCGTTTTGATTCCAATCACCGCGGGAACCGTGATTCTATAATATATCTTGCAAGTTTTTACTCAGTAATGCTACGGATTTTGGTATTTAGTCCTACTGAACGACTATAGGGTGACTCCGTCCAGGATCTCTGCCCCTTGTCCCGGTGTACCAAAAAAGCTTTCAGGACAGCCAGTTGTCCCTAATTTGTGTCGAAACGTAAGATTACAGAAATTTCCTATTTTGTGTCAGAATAATAATTGTTTCCAGTGAATAAGTAGCATTATTAAAACTATAAAACAATATATTCCCAAATAAAATAATTTTGAAGCCTACAGCAAAGACAATATTGTATCCACTCCCAAAGCCACCAAATCTCACTGAAACACCCCCTAAAACGCTTTATAAAAATTTCCCTGCGAGGCTGATTATTTGGGGGGCAAGGCCCCCAAACCCCCTGCGGTTCGTCATCTTCGCGACTACTACGATAATATGATTGTGTGTTCATATTTAGTTGTCCCGGATTTTGTTATTAGAAAAATTTTCCCCCTACTAACGACCCTGTAGGATTCTTCCCTAGATAATCAAATACCCTGTTGTACTTTTTTCTCACTAGCTGAAAGACACACCGGATAAAGTAAGTTTCACTGATCCAGAGTGGTCCAAAGGTAGTGGAATAGTAGGCCCACTCCGCCGATTATATGGACTTTACGTTTAACTGCTCATTGCTGGAGTATTTCAGAGTCCACGTCGTTCAACATGCATACTATTTAATTTATGTTTTAAATAAATGGAACTTGTTCAGTAAAATAAGATCCATAGGCCTACACCAGTTATATAATTTTGAATTTCTCTATGTTTATTTGGTAATGATTCTTGATTATTTTTCTTAATTTTTCTTTGTTTTTTTTGCTATGTCATTTCAATCGTGCATCCTTATACTGACAATTTCTTGTACACCCAAAATGGTGCTATAATTCAGTCTGTCACTACTTTATTATTATGAAAATAAAACAAACTAAACTAAACTAAATAACTGTTAATTCTCGTAGGTATTATCTTCAATAAAATAACGATATTTGCCATAATTGTAAACTAGAAACAATGTAGGTGTTAAATTGCAATATAATTTAAATTGTTTACTTTCACTTTTCCTCGAGTGGGCGTACTTTATGTAGACACTCACATTCGGCGGGACGCATTTTTAACACTGATTATTAATAGGCTATTGATGACATAGAAAAGCAACTTGTCCTGCCTTATATGTATTGTTATGTAACCTACAGAGCGGACTTCCCCTAGGCATCTTAACTGTCAGCGATAACACATTGCGCAAGGCATTTGCATGGAGAGCTGGATTAAACCTTTGTGTGCGGTACTTGCCGCAAAGATCACAACAATGAATAGTGATGCATCAGGAGAGAGACTGGTCCGGACTAAAGCCTGTCCGTTCGGCGTTCATAGTGGAAACAAACGTTTAGACCTAATAAGCAACCTCGGGCTAGGTCAGGAGGTGGACGGGTGACCACTCGCCTCTGAAACACTAGTTACCGTTGGTTAGAGCAGATTGGAGGGTTAGATAGCTTGTGTAACAGCTTCGTTCTTCTCGTCAACTGCTCGGCAGTCCAGGTTAGTGGAGGAACTTGTATGACTGGTCAAAGTTACACCGTCCTCTCGGATGGGACGTAAAGCCGATGGTCCCGTTGGTACTTTTCGACAGGAGTAGGCTACATGCCGGTACCAGGCTTCCCCTCTTCCCTTCCTCATTATCATTCATCAATCATCACTCATCAGGCTAAAGAGGGCATTGTGCCCTACACTGGCCTTAATTACAATAAAGTAAAGTAAAGTTAGAGCTAAAGACCAATGTTTGTCTAATAAACCGTGAAAAGTGAAATAGGGTTTAGGGCCAACAGGTTGTTGTCATTTCATTGCGATTCTTTTTCTTTCAAAGGGTGACATTCTTTCGACTTCCGTTATAATATAAAATTGGCAACCGTGTTTTTCTAGAAAATCTTGGTTTACAAGCTGATTATAATGGTTCAATACACAAACATGGGCCATTAGCTCTAAACGTTTCGTTTCTACTATGAGCGGACAGGCTTGCCAGATGGCCCCCTTCCCCGGTATATGGCCCTCCACCCCGGGGAAGTGGCCTCCTAGCGTAAATAGAGCGATCATTCAAATTGATTGATTGATGGAAAAGGGAATTTTCGGGTGTTTTTTGTATGGTTCCATTAAGTTTAATACCGATTTTCTATGAATAGCTAAAAATTGTATTTTTATTGCTCTGTATAGTTACTACTTATAAACATATGTATTTTTTGCAGGCCAGTAGTTTCTTTTAAATCTTAATAGGCTAGCATGTACGTGTATCACTTTTTTACACTCAAAACCGTTTCCGATGGTGGAGCCTTAGAATATCCAGATAATGCTGGATATTCTAAGGTGGAGCATATATTCAAGTGAGAGCTAACTTTCATACGTGTGGCGGGGAAACACCGTATAGAAGCTCCCATTTGAACCAATGCTTCACCATCGGAAGCTCTTCTTTGGCAGCGCTTCTGAGTGGCATCGTGAGAAGAAGGCGCTGAGGATCATGTCGTGGGTTTCATATCATAGGGGCGTATGAAGAAAAAGTGTTTATATGGGCGTATGAACCATCATAAGATTCTGCACGTTGTGTCAGAGAAGGATTAGTCCTTCAGCCCAGGACGTTTTGCTTACAAAGAAGGTCGACGCATTTTGACTTTGGAATATGATAAAACTAATAGTGGGTAATGGTTTTTGTAAGAATTGTAGCCGTTATACAATATCAGGGTTTATTTGAATATACTAGGCTATGTTCTACAGCATTCTCTCTTCTGGAAGAACAAAACCAAAACAAGAGAGAAAAGTCTTAACAATTGAAAAAAAACAAAACAAACTACATGGCACAACAACTTAGCAGTTATGGTTGTTGTTGTGCTTCATTTATATTTATGACCGTAATTAATTATACTGACACCTCCCCTCGGACATTAATGTAAATGAACATTAGCAGTATAATTACTAAACATCTCATCATTTGTTAAAGTGATTACAACAGTATCAAAATAATTGTTTACAGAATTTGATATCCTTTGTCTACCTACTTTACACCAATAATTTCCTACAATTTCCTTGTTTTTGGTCCTGGTAAAGGCTTAGTTAAAAGGTCTGCCACATTTCCGTTTGAGCGTACATATTTGAAAGCAATATCACCTGACTTTACCAATTACTTAACATAGTGGTACTTTACATTTATATGCTTGCTCCTGTCTGATACGGAATTATTTTGTGCAATACTCATAGCACTTGTATTGTCTACATTAATTACACATGGGGATTGAACAAAATCTCCATGTCCCAATTCTTGCAATAAAGATTTTATCCATACTACCTCAGTTACGGCCTCGTATATTGCCACATACTCTGCATGTGTGGTTGATGTGGCTACTCCCACCTTTTTTCGGCTCCTCCAACTAATGGCACCTCCAGCTAGGATCACCACATAGCCACTGATAGATCTTGCATCGGCCTTGTCGTTTGCCCAATCAGCATCTGCATATACCTCGATCGGCAACCCTCGCTTGACATAATGCAAACCGATATCTTTTGTATGCTGTAGGTATCGTAGCACGTGTTTCACATTTGTCCAGTCAGCTGTTGTTGGGTCCTCACAGTACTGACTCAACCGGCATACAGAATGTGAAACATCTGGTCTGGTGCCACCAGCAATGTACAAAATACAACCAATAGCCTTACGATAAAGAGAACTATCAAACCGATTCTCTGTTGTTGGATCTACTCTTTTTACTGCGCCAACTTCGAGAGGGCTGGACACGCCTTTGCATTCTGACATGTTAAACTCGCTCAATACGTCTTGTATGTAATTCGCCTGATCTACTACTAGACTACCCCTCTCGAACCTTGTTATTCTCAATGACAACAATACAGACACTGCACCAAGATCTTTGATTTTCATGCACTGAATCAAATCATTTTTGAACTTTATAACTTGTTCCCTCTCACCAATTAGTATCATATCATCTACATAGACACCTACTTTAACAGTCTCCCTTACATAGACACATGGGTCTGCTACACACTGTTTACATCCTAGTTTGATTAGGCAGTCATGTAGATGATTGTTCCAGTTTCTGCCTGATTGTTTGAGACCATAGAGGCTTTTGTTGAGTTTGCAAACATAGTGTCTGGCACTCTTACCGTCTTCCTCAAAACACGGTGGCTGCTCCATGTACACTGTAACTTCCAGTGGGCTATTCAGATAGGCTGCAACCACGTCGATTTGCTCCATTTCCCACTCGTTCTCAATAGCTAGTGCCATTAGGATACGAGGGCTCGTTTTCTTTATAACCGGACTGAAAGTTTCTCCGTAATCTATGCCTGCCACCTGCTTGAAGCCTTGAGCCACCAGTCTTGCCTTGAAACGCGTGATTCTCCCACTCTGGTCTCTTTTCAGTGTGAATACCCATTTACATCCTACGATGTTTGCTTCTTTGGGTCTCTTAACTACATCCCAGGTCTGCTTCTCGTTCATGTTCTGGATTTCGTCATACCATTGCAGTCTGCCATTCCTTCGCATATTTGCTGTTAAGAGCTTCCGTCGCGCTTCTTGGAATTTCGACTTCTTCCTGTTCTTGTGCTATTTTGCAGCACGAGTATTTCTTCTTTTCTCTTATTCTTGATGAACGGCGTGGTCCCTCTTTTTCCTGCTCTTCGTCACATAGTGGTTGGAATGCTTGAGGGTGTTCTTCCAAAGGAATTAGCTCCTCCCCTGGCTCCTCTCTCCTTCCTGCCTCTGCTCTCTCCTCTCCTTGAGAAACTGCTTCTTCCTCGTCTGATTCTTGCTCGTCTGATGTTATCCAATCTTCCTCATGGAACACAACTACTTCACCTGGATCAACAGGCGTTTCTTGTTTACTCTTGTATGGGAAGATAGTCTCCTTGATGATCGTGTCTTGACTCACAATCACCTTTCTATCCTTTATGTTCCACAAGCGGTAGCCCTTCACTCCAACAGGATATCCAAGGAAGACGCATTCCACTGCTCTTGATCCCAGTTTTCCCCCATCCTTGGTAGCGACCCATGCTTGGCATCCAAAGACGCGTAAATACCGCAAGTCTCTCTTCTCTAATTTCCTACCATTTCAGAGTTCGAATGGAATCTGATTCTTCACTGCTGTTGAAGGACAGAGATTTCTAATAAAGGTTGCAGTATTCAAGGCCTCTGCCCAAAAGTTGTGGGGTAGACCCGATTGTATCAACATACATCTTACCACATTCATGAGAGTCAGATTCTGTCTTTCAGCTAAGCCGTTTTGCTCTGGTGTCCGTGGCACTGAAAATCTATGGTGGATTCCACATTCTTCCAGGTGTGACTTGAATGCATTCGCAGTGTACTCTCCTCCATTGTCTGACTGCAGCTCTTTGATTTTTCTCCCATGCTTCAACTCAACTTGTCTCTGGTACTTCACGAATTCACAGAGTACGTCACCTTTTCTTGCAATCGGTGCAACTACCACATAGTTAGAGAAGTTGTCTATGAAAGTCACAAAATACTTTTTGCCGCCAATTGACTCAGGTGTGATGGGTCCCACTACATCAGAGTGTATTCTGTCCAACGGTGCATCCGTTTTCCTGCCTTCTCCATCTGGAATATTACTGCGCCTCATCTTACCTTGGATGCAAACTTCACAATCTTTAATTGCCTTTATATTGCGTTCCTCTGATATTGGTTGTATCTTGCCAAGTGCTTCCGCATGTAGGTGGCCCAATCGGTCATGCCAGGTACTGTAAGATACTCGTGTTGCTTTCCGTACTTCCCTGTCATAGATTAACTTTAGTGTTTCTATGGATTCTCCACTTACCGTAGTTATGTAATAGAGCTTCCCGATCCTCAGCGCACGGAGAATCTCCTTTTCTCCCCGAAACACACTAGACACTCCTTTATAGGCAGATATTTTGAGTCCTTTTTCTTCCAGGGTTCCTTGGGAGATAAGATTGTCGTGTAATTCTGGTACATACAATACATTTTTAAATTCGAGGTCCCATCCTCCACATTCATCAGAAATGTGAAGCAGCACTGTCCCCCTGCCTTCAATTTTTAAGGGTTCACCATTTCCTATCGCTACTTCCCCAGACATGGGAACCATATCTCTTATAAGGTCTCTACGTGGGGTCATGTGATCAGATGCTCCTGAATCAAACAACCAAACTCCTTCACACATAGTTTTAGTACTACTCTGGACAGTCAGCGCCATGTACTCTCTTGTTGCGACTGATGCTGATGCTTTCTTCGAGTTATCTACCTCCCCTTTCTCCAGTTCGCATGCAATCTTCGGGCATTTTTTAGCAATATGACCCTTCTCCCCACATGCGTAACACCAAAACCACCGAGCACTTCCTAATTATTGCTGGTTTTGTTATGGTTTGGACCTTTACCTTTGTTGTCGTTCTTCTTCGCGAAATAACCTCTTGTTGACTCTTTGGTTAGGCCTACTCGCAGGGCTTTATGATCCTGATTATCACCATTGTCTCTCTTGAGTCTCTTTTCTTCCAGCAGTAACTTGGCCTTTACATACTTAGTTGTTAGTTCACTCTCTTCATGCTCCAAACTTCTAATTAGGCCTCCATACTGTTCTCGTGACAAACCCAACAAGTAGAATGATGACAGCTGCCTGTCAGTGAAGGTTAGGCCACTCTTCTTGATTTTCCTATTCAGATCATTTATTTTCCCAATGTATTCATGCATGCAATTCTAGGGTGGGTCGAAAAAACATTTTATTTTTTTTACGGAACGCTTTAGTGCGGCAAAGTTGCCTGTTGTAATAAGAAGAAAAACTGCATAAAATTTTTTAAAATCGGTTAACATCTTCCGTTCGCGCATCGTACTTAAAGTTATTGAAATATTGCAAAAATCGCGCCTTTTTTGTAAATTTTTTAATAACGGTAAAATATTTTAAATAAACACACTTTAGTTTTTATGTTTGTTGAATGGTTCAAATAACCTAAATAAATTAAATTCTGATCAATAATCTATTTTTTCCGTTCGCGCAAAGTCTTAGTAAAAAACAGAAATATACAAATTTGTCGCTATTTCCACTGTGCAACTCTTAGCTCGTTTTGCTAGAACAAAACGAACCAGTACTCACCACGTGGAGGTGGTCGCACGTCGAGTTCCACCCACACCCTACCCAACCAACCATCTAATTGTTTGGTCTGAAATGTACATTATATTTACAAGTATTTACAAAGATTTTCCATAGAGTAGGATTCTTTGGCTTACTGTGTTTTTTACTTTGCCTTTTTTATTTCTACTAGACATTTTAAGTCTGATTTTGTGGATAAATGAGGCATATCCGATCTCGACTTCAGTGTTGTTCGGATATAGACATCTCTGGTTTCATGACCAAATACTTTACTCGAGGCCTCTGTCACAAGTGTCAGAGGAGTGAGCGTTGGAGAGGTGTCAAACACCTCTCCACAGCCTGGGTGTGACAGGGAAACTTTTGTATTTCTCTGATGGGCTTAGTGTCAGAATTGATGAGTGATTTAATATCATCTTCACTTAGGTCCCGCAGCATTGGGGGAAAATAAAACACACAAGAATTCCAATTAATTATTTAAGTGTAATCGGAAGCTTGAAAGTTTATCTTCGGTGGTATGAAATTTCTAACAATCTTCTTTGGGACGGTTTGTCTTGCTTTTAAGATCCTTCTGGACCCAAGCTCCCGAATATGTTCTCCAGAGTTGAGTAGTAACTTTTTGAAAGTAACGCGTTACTTGTAACGCGTTACTTTATCGGTAACTTTTAGGCTAACTAGTTATACTTTTTCCTCGAGAGTAACTTTTAACGTTGAAAGTTACTATTGATAAGGAACTTTAAAAAAAAAATGAAAAGTTACTTTTGAAACAGCCTACCCCCATTCCTAGGATTCATACATAACTGTATTCTTTGGAAACCATCCCAGCAGCAGCCGGCTAAATAGGTTGAATGGGAACTGAGTGACAACCAATAAACATAAGTGGATGTTATTTCTTTGTGTGAGCAACACTGCTTTGCTAGGACCTCACACTATTATCGAAGGTGGCCGGCAGACGTTATAGTTCGTAGTAGTATTTGGGAAATGGATTAGTGGATGTATTATTGTAATTTGTAATAAACGTAGCATGCTGAATGTTCGATGGCCGTGAAAACTTAAACGCGCTTAGGAGGTCCATCCATACCTTCGGCTCTTTTGTTGACATGTCCAATTTTGACTTCCTATTCACTGTTAGTCTTAAAAACTCAGGCTGCTGTTCTAATGATTTCCGACATACTCCGCCCGGCGCCCGCCAGCAAGGATTAGCGGGTTGAATGAAACTTGAAAGCGATATTATCAAAATTTCCCATCAAATTTCCTAAAAGTAACTTTTAAAGTAACTTTTAAAGTAACTTTTAATTTTCAAAGTAACTTTTAGTTACTTTTTCCAACAAGGAACTTTAAACGTTTAAAAGTTACTTTTAAAAGCAAGTAACTTAACTTTTTAAAAGTAACTTACGCAACTCTGATGTTCTCTATCATCGACAAACATTGCTAACAGAAGATTTTCTGGGTGCGCAAAGAACGCATTTCGTTCTATTATACTGGATCGACAACTTAAAGTAATTCGTCGGATAAATATCGTGATGTTTGGATTGCTTGTAAGAAATGTTTTAGTCCGTCAGTAAAATATTTGCTTCTTTTTATGGCAAACCACACAGGCATGTATGATTTTAAGATGAAGCCAACTATATCTTTTAAGTTTCCGGATGGATCTGATGAACTTATATACAACCTAAGGACTCGGTTGGCCGCAGTTAGCCATCTGGAATGGGACATAGGACCATTGTCCCAATTTGCCAAGTCTTCTGGACAATGTCCCAAGGTGACTGATTGCACTTAAAATGTCTAACAAATGCTGTTGGTTTTTGCTCAACAATTTCCTGCCTATATCAGGAATCAAACAATCTGTGGGTTCATAATCGACTAAAGGGAGTTTTTCACAGCAAGTGAGCTGCTGCCCGATTGGCCCACCAAAAGATTTAGGTCCTGCAGTTTGATCGTCAGTATGTTTGAAAATGTGGCGAAAAGGAAGCTCATTAAAATGCATGAGGCATATGCTCTACTGTAGCGGGCGTCCTACATGATTTTCTAGTCAGTGGATGACACCATTCTTCCATCCAGTGTTGATTACAGTGCCATCACACCCTACCACTTCTAGTTTTTCTACTGATATTGATAGTTCAGACAAACGAGAAATAATACTAGTTATATCATTTGATGAACCCGAGGAAGGAAATACATGTCCCATATAAGTAGATCCAGGTTCATGGATAAGAGAATCTCTTCTTTTACATTCCTGCGAAATTGCTTGGCATTCAATTTTTCTACGAACAAAGTATCATCTTTTCGTCCGTCAAAGAAAAGACTCCAACTTTCCTCAGGAGGTGTGAATTGGCTTTCCAAATCCGTCCTAACACGACTCTTGTCTCTTCTTATTTTACTCTTATCAACCACATAGGTAGAATCTGTGTCGGTTATCAACCCAATGTCTCGCAGAACCTTGACGATATGACAGCTGTTGCCCAATCAAAAACTCCGAACCGATCACTGTTTAGCGCTGTTGCGCTTAGTTGAATTCTCATCTGCCCTTAAGGGTTTTCAGTCGATGTACTTTGTTTGTTTTCATCTTCTTGGGGGGAGGGGTGCGGCAAGAAGGGATTGACCATGCCGCGCGTCATGATTCAATGTAGTTCAAACACGTTTTATCTATTTCAAGTGAGTTCTGGTTCGTTTTGTTCTAGCAAAACGATTTAAGAGTTGCATAGTGAAAATAGCGACAAATTTGTATATTTCTGTTTTTTTCTAAAACTTTGCGCGAACGGAAAAAAATAGATTATTGATCAGAATTTAATTTATTTAGGTTATTTAAACCATTCAACAAACATAAAAAACTAAAGTGTGTTTATTTTAAATATTTTACCGTAATAAAAAAAAATTACAAAAAAGGCGCGATATTTGCAATATTTCATTAACTTTAAGTACGATGCGCGAACGGAAGATGTTAACCGATTTTAAAAAATTTTATGTCGTTTTTCTTCTTATTACAAAAGGCAACTTTGCCGCACTAAAGCGTTCCGTAAAAAAAAAAAAAAAATGTTTTTTCGAACCACCCTAATGGCTTACCGAGTCAGTTTTCTTTGTAAGGACTAGTTCTTCTAGAAACATGGTTTGATGCAACAATCCATAACTAGTGCAGACTTCTTCCAAGGTATCCCAGGCCTCTTTTGCTGTTTCGCATTCTGCTATATCTTCGAGATGGGCGTCGTTGACTGTGGTAAGTAACGTGGCCAATGCTGTCTGGTCGAGTTTAGTTCTTCTCCTTAATTCACTTGCCGCCTCGTTGACTTCAAGTTGTTGATTTTGTGGTGAAATCCAATTATTGCCTCCCAGCATCCTGACCTCATACACAAACCTTTAACTCGTATTGCCCACGAGTGGTAGTTATCACCATCAAGTATTCGGGTCCTCACTACCTACTGTCGTCATCTTGTCGCCTAGATAGGTCTACTACGAACTTGGAACAAATTACTCCTACCTTTGATTTTGCCAGCTACCTCCAATTTTCTTATTCTTGTCCTGGGCCCATAACTTAATAGTGGGTAATGGTTTTTGTAAGAATTGTAGCCGTTATACAATATCAGGGTTTATTTGAATATACTAGGCTATGTTCTACAGCATTCTCTCTTCTGGAAGAACAAAACCAAAACAAGAGAGAAAAGTCTCAACAATTGAAAAAAAAAAAACTACATGGCACAACAACTTAGCAGTTATGGTTGTTGTTGTGCTTCATTTATATTTATGACCGTAATTAATTATACTGACTAAAACAACGTTACCTGAGTGGTACTTCATGAGGTGCTTAACTGGCAAAAGGGCCAAACACCCCGCTATCTTGGATTTTATATAATTCACACTAAGGGCTATAAAAACCAAAGTGCTTGAGCAATTTTAAAAAACTGTTTTTTTTTATTGCATTTTTTAATTACAATGTGTTTGTGTAGTAAAGTTTCAAATTTTATTACTGTATTATACATTTAAAAAGCATTTTCCTACTCAATGTTTTTAGTTTCGGAATGTTAAGCTTATAACTTTTATGGAAGAGTATTAACTGGAAAAGTGCTTTATATAAACGTTTAGATATCTTTATTGAAAAAACAACGCAATCAAATTGAAGTCTCTAGTTAGATTACTTCGCGAGATATGAGTTTTTGAAGAGTCGCGCTACGCTCTCTTGCCGCGCTCGGCGTTGCTCAAGCCAGGCGCCGAGCGGTGCGCGTGTGGTCTATAAGTAGTATTTCCTTCTCAGACCATCTTCTGATAGTTTATTTGAATTGAATTATTGCGTAAGCTTTGGTTTAGTTATTTCAAATTTCAGAAATTTGCTTACCCCCCTATTTACTTACCAAGCTCTGAGACAATGCTGAATGCAGCGTACGATTTGTATTGCGAGTTGACCAACGAAAGGCAATCAATTCGTTACTATTTTCAGTTATTAAAATGGTTTGGATTAGGCATAAACGGTACCTGCTCACAATTTTTCATGCTCATTATGATTATTTATAAACAACTTGCGTTTGACAATTTCCAGAGAAAACTTTTATTATTTTACAGAGTTGGAACAGAAAAACAGATATTGACAATTGACAAGAGATTGATAACAAATACACGCTGACAAACAGAGTTTGAAATCAATGCTGAATATTTAAATTTAGAAATTTCCTCATTTTGATTATCCCAGTATCGGTACAATGCGTCTTCATGTCCATGGACCATACAATTCAGTACAAGTTTTTACTGCAATTGCATATTAGTGAGATTTTTCTAAAGCAAAAACACAAACACCTCAGAGCAATGCTAATGTTATAGCGTTAATAATGTAGAGCCATATCTATCATTTTAAAACGTATAAGCTAAACAATGATTGCGGTATAAATGATACTATGTCTTGTACACATTTAATATATTTACCATTGATAATCAGATATTAAATTAAATAGAGCACCTCTTAAAATCGCTTATTGAATATGAAGCAGAACAACTAGAAACATTGTCTTTATCACAAGCCAATTGATTGATAGTAAACATTGCCTTGCCAGTCCATTCATGGCACTTGTATCACCAATATGCCAGAGCTCAATACTGAACTTGTTGAAGAAACACATGCGAATAATACCTCACACGTTCCATGCTGTAAAGTTGGCATGTTGAATTATAGTACATTTTTCTCATATTCATGTTATTGTACGTTTACTGTATTACTTTAAGATATGCAACATGTAGGATTACACTAGCTCCAAGTAAGAGGTGGAGTTGGTGATTCAACACGGTCCATCCCAAATCATACATTGGCTACAATTGGTAACATGGGCGATATTCTTCCTGCACTGCACACTTTAACAGGTTGCGATTACACTAGCAAGTTTGGCAAAATCTGCTCTTAAAGCAGATTTAATTGAATGAACTTTGAAAGAACTGCTTCTTTAACATATGATGAAATTCTAAAGGCTGAAGAGTTCTTAGTTCGTGTTTTGAAGAGTAACACGACATGGAAGACTATGGATAAACTAAGACATTGGAAATATCACCACAGTAAAGCCAGTGACGATTTACCACCTACTATCAATTCAATAAATCTCAATGTCATGCATGCTTACTATTGTACGAATGATAAATATTTTAATTATGATACGTCTATTTAGACAACATTATTTGGCTTTGAGAAAGCAGACGACTACTGGTTCCATTAATGCCGAATAATCATCTCTAGATAAATTTCAAAAAGCTTGCACTGATGGAAAATTTTCCACTAAAAATTGTGCGTGTCGTGAGAATAATCTGTCATGATTGTTGTTCATTTTTTAAGTGTCAGAGTTTCGATACAATAAGCTACAAAAATCAATTGAATGAAGATGGTCAATTAATAACCATTTAATTCATCATAAATTAAACAATGTTAAAAATAACATATTTCTTTAATATCTCATTTTCAATAATGGTAAATACATTAAATGTGTGCAAGACATAGTTGCATGTATACCACAATTGTCGTTTAGCTAAGACGTTGTAAAATAATAGATAGGGCTCTACATTATTAGGGCTTTAACATCATCAGTGATCTACTGTGTGTGTGTTCGTAATAAAATACACTATTACAATTTTGCTTTAGAAAAATCACTAATATAATACGCAAATGCAGTAAAAACTAATATGTGACGTATTTTCATCTTCATCTTCATATATTACCCACTCATCATCTCGATTAGCCAAAGTTGCAAAAATATGTTGCACTGCTTTCTGATTGGTGATTGGGCGAGTCTAAGGAAAGACTGAGTTGTGGAGCACGTAAGGAACGACTATGCATTTGACACTAGTCTTCCCCTCACATGCCCAGAAGTTTACAAAATGGACAAGCCATACGAATTCACTTATTGATGCGCGCAGAACACATTGATACTTATCACGGTCTAACCGTTATTTTATTAGTTATGAAGATGTAACTTATAGCAAATAATAATTAGTTAACACATCAATGAATCTTGAAAGCCTTCTTTCAAAACGATAGACACAGACTTTGACTTTGAACAATTCAAACAATAAGTATAGGGTTCCCAACTCTGGAAAATAACATTCCGGGACAAATAGCGCATGAAAAGGGAATCGTACTATACTAAAGTTCATTATAATGCCGAAGGCCCACCGGAGGCCTATCGCCAATGGCGATTTTTTTGCCTTTTTTTCATGATTTACGTTTCTAAAACGTGTTTTTACTGCTTTGCGAGAAATATTTTCAACAATAATCTTTTGCAGAGAATTAGAAATTAGGAGTCCACGTGCCTGTATGAGATTTATTATTTTATTATTAATTGTGTAGCTATAATAATATTAATAGGGTATATACTATATATATATTAATTTTTACTAAAACCTGTGAAATGATTAAGAAAACATCGTGCATTTGAAAAAATCAACTTTGGAAACCATGCTCACATTCATTTATTTTCCATTCTCACTGCTCGTTTTGAGCTCACGTTTCGCGCGGCGCGGGGTCGCGGCAGAAGCAAGACACTTTCATGTAATTCCGGGATATTTGCCGTCCCGGAATCAGTTTAATTTCGACCAGAACAATGTCTTCAATTCCTGGTCTGTCCCGGCGGAACCGGGAGGGTGGGAACCCTGAAAAACTACTTATTATTATATATAAAACTACTTATTATAAGTAGTTATAATAATAATAATAATAATAATAATAATAATAATAATAATAATAATAATAATAATAATAATAATAATAATAATAATAATAATAATAATAATAATAATAATAATAATAATAATAATAATAATAATAATAATAATAATAATAATAATAATAATAATAATAATAATAATAATAATAATAATAATAATAATAATAATAATAATAATAATAATAATAATAATAATAATAATAATAATAATAATAATAATAATAATAATAATAATAATAATAATAATAATAATAATAATAATAATAATAATAATAATAATAATAAGTGAGAGTGGAAGAAAACACAGAAAATTGGATCCCCGAATATATTACTAATACTACTAATTACATATCATTTATGACGGCCGTGCCGTTACATTCTAAATATTTACACCAGGCACTTTATTACAACATACTCAAAGCGATGTTGATTAATTAGAAAGTATGACCAATGCAACTAGTCAGTGTCTTTGAGTAAGCAGTCGCCTGTCCGAGTATCGTGTTGCACATTATCGTCTAATCCACTTTCTTGTGCTTTCATCCGGAAGCTGTCCCGTTTTTCTGCAAAAAAGGCCGAACGGAGTTTCTAAACTCAACCATGGCTGCAGCTGAATTCGTGTTGGAGTCCTGAAAAAAGGAAATACATAATATAATTATAACAGGTTTTCACTGGATGGAAATAATATTCCCAATTCATTTGCCAGCATATTTAGATTTAGTACCAACTATTTGTGTTCATACAATATTAAACACAACGACCCTATAGTTGTTACGAAGCAGCCTAATCGTACAGCAGAGTGATACGCGGCCAACCAGCTAGTATGAATCTCAAACCCTCACCGTTCAGCGCTCTTTACAGTTCCCCCCAAAATACAAGGACGTTTCAAAACGTTTATTTTAGTAAGGAAAACATTACATTATCAGCCATAATGGTAGTATTTCAAGATGGCTAGTTCCTTTAGTTATGAAGTTAATTAATCGAATGACAAAGAATATATAAATCCAAAATAAGAATAAAAGAAACAAGGCAAATTTCAAACTAAACTAATAAAAATAGTAGTTCTTCGAGTAGAAAGATACCTTTCAGAAAAGATACAGGCCATTTTCCACTTTCAGGATCTGTCTCGAATATTTAGTTTTAGTTTTATACTAACTTTTCAATTACGGTAATTTGTTTGGATCAAGAATTTGAAGATCTTGTGGCATATCAAGATTTTAAGAGAAAATGGAAGATGTACTGATTCTCGGATTGCTTTTTCGTGAAGTTTGATTATTCCCTGATTCCATATTGTGTTTATTTATTAGATATCCTATTCATACATAACATCACGGATATTGGGGTTGGGCAAAAAAGAGCACAGATCCAAAACCAAATGAGTGACTGCAAACCCTTACTAAATCAAACTAAAAGCCAAGTAATAATAATATACGTATCAAAGAATATAATAAAACCGCAAAACGATGATTAAAACCTAACAATATGAAATTCTTATGACTAGTACAGTAGCAACTAAATATATTATTAAAATTTGGCTTTCGGATATCGCCGTGTCCATTGACAAAAATATCTCGACGTTTCGGGCCGATTGCTCGGTCCTGCTTCGCAAGTAATCATTGAAGAGTGCACACACAGAACAAAACCTTCTCAATCCAGCCCTTCCGTGTGTGGTAACTGTCAACCCAAACAAGTTGTGCCTTTAGTTTTAATAGTGCACTACCTCGACCACGGTCGAGGTAGGTTGTATGCGATAAGCTAGTTGAAGCGAGCGCTATAGGATACGTCATAGCCCCTTATACTGTGGTTGTCAACCGACGGTCATTTTCCAAGTGTAAACGCTTCACAGTTAGTAAATCAGTCGGTAGGTTTACCAGAGTACACTTACGGCAGTTAGTATACTAGTTGCCATCTAAACTTGATCTTAAGAAATATCCATACAATACAACTCGATTGTTTCGCCTAATACGTGACATATGAATTAAATCAAACCTGTTTCTACGCCAATGAAACAACAATGTAAAAGATAACATCAATAATACACCAAGCTCCATCGTCCCGCCATTTGTATTTTTGTATTTGTGTTCAGTATTCCGTGGATCCGTGATGACTGTGTATAAACGCTGGTAGAGTTACGAACGTCAAGCACCCAGGACCTACGATCGTAACGATGAGGGTAACGTAAACGAGGTGAAATTCTTGCGTGAAAGTGAAACCTATTTTAAACAAATTTTCGAAAACGAACCACCAGAAATAACAGGAGTGGAAAAACTGTTAAATCATATGAAAGAAAAACTTGCACCTCTGGATGTCGCGACACTTGAAGCTGACACCACACTGTTAGAGGTGGAAAAGACTATAGCCAAAACACAAAACAATCGTTCACCAGGCCCTGACGGCATTATGTATGAGTTTTACAAACAATTCTGGAATCTAACTAAACACGATTTAGAAAGCTTATACAATGAAATATTCAACACACCCAATCTTGACACGTCATTTCTCTCAGAAGGGACAATTATCCTCTTACCGAAAACGAACAACCCTAAGGCCCTACAGGACTACAGACCGATTACGTTACTTAACACGGATTTTCAAATATTCAACAAATTGTTAGCAGGACGATTTCATTTGATTATACCTGACATTATAGGAGATGGACAAACGGTTTGCACAAAGAAGAAAATAACTGATAATTTGTCAGCGCTTCGTAACACGATAATTTATTTTGGCAATACGCCACACGAAGCAGCTGCTTTGGTCAGCCTTGATTTTAACAAAGCCTTTGATCGAGTGTCACACGAATATTTATGGAGAGTACTTGCACATATTGGTTGCTCAAGTAAAGTCATACAATGTTTACACAATGGGTATAAAAATAGCTCATCAAAAATATTACTTAACGGTTTCGTATCAAACAAGATAATGATGAAAAGATCGATCCGCCAAGGATGTCCCTTGTCAATGGCTTTGTTTGTACTGACCCTAGAACCCTTCATACGACTTCTACACGACACGATAGCAGGGATAAATATTGATGCAACAAGGCTCGTGGTACGAGCTTTTGCTGATGACGTAACAGTAGCAATTTCGAGCCCCCGCGACATTAAAATAATGGAGGAAAATATTAAAATGTATGAAGACGCATCTGGAGCCCTACTCAACCTACAAAAATCTGCCCTTATTCCTTTGGGTCAGTGGGAAGACTGGGAAAACAAATACATTACTTTAATCTCAGTTTTTAAGATAGTTACCTCTTTCAAAATTCTTGGGATCAAATTTCAATCCCGAAGTATGGAAGATACGATTTACGAAAACTGGCAATCACTGATAAATGTCACGCAAGCCAAGCTAAGGCAATACTATCAACGGAATCTGAATATAATTCAAAAGGTATGGCTTGTAAACACTTTTGTTCTCAGTAAAATATGGTATACATCCCAGATCCTACCTGCCACAAAAGCAATAACGCAAAAAATCGAGATGCTAATAGGGAATTTTATATGGAATGGACATCTATGCCGTGTCAGGAGAGACCAGCTAAATAACAGTTACAAGACAGGAGGACTAGGATTAATTTCCGTTGCAGGGAAATGCGAGGCACTACTTGCACGAAACACCTTGCTAAGTGTGCAAGGTGTAGGGGACAAATTCAACTCCCACTTTCTGCAAAAAGCTATAGAAAGAAAGGATGTACCCGATTGCCTGAAACCTGTTTTTAGAATACTAGAAAAGTTACCCAAAGAAACCCTTCAATCAGACAAAATCACAACCAAACTTCTATACCATCACCAACGTAGCCTCAAGAAAGTCAGACCTCTAGTCGAAACAAAATTTCCCCAAAAAAAAATGGAAGCGTGTGTGGAAAAATCTCTACGCCCCTTTTTTACCAACCGCCTGGAAAGAGAATTTATACCTAGTCATCAACGATGCACTACCAACCGCCTCAAAGCTACAACGTCACAAGATGGCAATGGACTCCAGCTGTAAATTATGTGGTTTCGAGGATACGATAATGCACAGAATAACCTTGTGTGTTGGAAAAGATATACATGGAAATGGACGTATAACAAAATTAAAAAGATACAGCCGGCGTTACGAGCAACAAATGAGGAACTTATATACTTAGATTTTCATATTAATAAGGAGAAAAGTTTGAACTCAATCTTGTGGTTTATAGTAGGTGTAATTTCCTTTAATATACAATTGTTCAAGAACAGCGAACTCAAGATGACAGCGCCAGAAGATACGGTAAAAGAATTCATAGTTTCTTTGAGAGTTATGCGACTCGATTTAATCAGAAAAGGGAGGTTTATTGAACAATTTGATACGCATCTTTTTGGATTTTAAAGCAACAGTATTATTTTGTATTGTTTTATTATTATTATTTTTATTATTGTATTCTTATGTTGATGTTGATTTGTTTTGCTGTCATCATTTTTACGCTGTGTTGTGTTCCTGTGCCATATGATTTTATGTTTTCTGAGTTACCAATGAAATGTACATATTAAAAACAGAAAAAAAAAATAGTCAACTGGCGCCTGCGCCCTCTCTTCGTGCCTAGCCACTGACGTCACCCTGCTGCTATCTCGCTTGAGCCGCTGAATGGAGTGTTCATGCCTGCGGCCTATCTTCGAGCCTAGCCACTGACGTCACCCTGCTGCTATCTCGCTTGAGCCGCTGAATGGAGTGTTCATGCCTGCGCCTTATCTTCGAGCCTAGCCACTGACGTCACCCTGCTGCTATCTCGCTTGAGCCGCTGAATGGAGTGTTCATGCCTGCGCCCTATCTTCGAGCCTAGCCACTGACGTCACCCTGCTGCTATCTCGCTTGAGCCGCTGAATGGAGTGTTCATGCCTGCGCCCTATCTTCGAGCCTAGCCACTGACGTCACCCTGCTGCTATCTCGCTTGAGCCGCTGAATGGAGTGTTCATGCCTGCGCCCTATCTTCGAGCCTAGCCACTGACGTCACCCTGCTGCTATCTCGCTTGAGCCGCTGAATGGAGTGTTCATGCCTGCGCCCTATCTTCGAGCCTAGCCACTGACGTCACCCTGCTGCTATCTCGCTTGAGCCGCTGAATGGAGTGTTCATGCCTGCGCCCTATCTTCGAGCCTAGCCACTGACGTCACCCTGCTGCTATCTCGCTTGAGCCGCTGAATGGAGTGTTCATGCCTGCGCCCTATCTTCGAGCCTAGCCACTGACGTCACCCTGCTGCTATCTCGCTTGAGCCGCTGAATGGAGTGTTCATGCCTGCGCCCTATCTTCGAGCCTAGCCACTGACGTCACCCTGCTGCTATCTCGCTTGAGCCGCTGAATCGTTGAGTGAGTAATGTAGCGTAATAGGGCTAACTTTATTACTCACTCAATGGCTGAATGGTAGGTTTCCATGTTCTATTCAGTTTTAAACCATCTTCACGGTTGGAAATTATCCGGGTGCTTTTCATTTCTACCGCCTCACGGACAAGACGAGGCCTGTAGTTCTGCACTCTGCCAACACACGGGTTTCTTCGAAAGTTGATGCGATGAAATTTAGTAACGCTGTGTTCCGCTAACGCCGACTTGTCAGTTTGCCCTAATCTTGTGTGGCTAATATGCTCTTTAAGGCGAGTGAATATTTTTCTGCTCGTTTGCCCTATGTACATTTCGCCACTAGCGCCACACGGTATTTCGTGGACTCCTGGTATTACATCTAAGCGAAAGCCTACGACAAGTGGTAAGTAAATATATGTTGTTATTAAATATATGTTGCAATTCTCATATTCGTTAGAATTGGTATAGTTTGATAAATCAGTCTTTCTTCCCCTCTCGTTCTCTTTTTCTTTTTCTTTTCCCTTACGCATTGAAGTGCTATTAAAAATATTTATTGTATTCTTGTCACCATAAAATGTTATTTCAAACAGACACACTCAATATCACATAGGTAAAAGGAACTTAAATTTAAAAGTCTCTTGACAAGAAACGGCGTCGTCGACGCTAGCAAACATTTTGCTAAAACACTTCAATTAGGTATAGGGATATTGTTTGAAGCTAAACTATGAATCGTCCATTACCTTCTTTGTGTGTGGAAAGAGGATTGATAACTAGCTTATTGTAAGGGCGAAAAGTAGTCGAATCTACTATAGACTAGATCTTACTTGAATTGCGGTTGCCCATTCCTTCTGCAAGAGGTTTCTCAAACCAATCAAGTTCTTCCTCAGCACTCCCATTAGCTGGCTTGCCGTGGCCTTGTATGGCCCTGCGGTCGTGGAGCTTCCAGTACCTTCCGTTGTCGCCTCGGCGTCGCCACCACCTGACGACCCGGTCGTCGCCGGACTAGAGGTCGTGGTACTCTGCCAAAACAAGTACAATAAATAAACATAAGAATATGGCTTCCAAAGTTCACCAGAGTGGCCACCCTCCACACAGCCCTAGGAACGCCTCTCGTATCTGACCTTATCGCATCTCGAGCCAGACGCTTTTTAAGTGCCCTGGTAACTCACCCTCATCTCACAGTCCATCGACAACTTCTTTTTACGCCAAAACCCCTTGACAGGTTTCGACGCCCAATCTCCAGCACGGGTACCCCGAAGGCTCGCCCCGTGAGAATACCCAAGCGAACTCCCGTCCACCAAAGAAGGGTGCCTAAGCGACCTAAGCGACCACCTGCTCGTCTCTTGAGGGCTCCCAAAGGTCTCTCAAATCGTCTTCCCCTAACGGCAAAGAAGAGGCGGGTGCCGTGATCCGTCACAGTCTATAGTAAGGGCCCTGGGCCCTGGATGGTTCAGCCCTAGACTGCGACGGCCCCCCTCGCTTCTACTGAGCACTAATTCAGTTTTCTTCTCGTTTTCGCACTGACTCCGTTGTAGCAGGTTCTACCCCCATTCATCCCCACACTAATTCTTGTTATCATTCCAGCCCTCGGGCTTATTCGTTTTTAATTCTGTACTCCTTCATCAACTGCTCTAGAGGGCCCAGCCCGGGAGAGCGTTCCAGCAAAGTTCTATGTTGAACTATTGCATCTAGTAAGTAAGTAAGAATTGAGTGTCTACCCATACGGTTAAACAAGAACTAATTCTCAGTATAATAATGTTTCATAGGAAACCTGCCCAAGACAATTCAACCCCCTCTTTAGCTGACCTATAGGCCCGGTTTATCGATCGGTTAACAGGTCGTTAGCGGAACCGTTAGCTGACGGACCGTAATCTGTAACCCAACAATTCCTATGCAGATAATGGACCGTCAGCTAACGGCTGCGTTAAAAACCGATTGAAAAACCGGGCCTTACTATAGGAATTGAGTTATTTTGAATAGTTGATATGGAATACCCGTTAGTAAGACTCAATCCCAGGATTCACTTCGTGACTAAGGACACCTCAGAATAACCCTTCAGTCATGATTGCCGGTGGCGGGTATCGAACTGGTGATCTCCCGGATTAGAGCCTCGTGTGCCACCTCTAATCGCTTATATTATTCCATTTATTATGTACTTCGTTTCTATAACGGCCCCAAAGTCATCATTTACAAACACGCCAGTAGCATACAGGTAGATTTAAATTAATTTCCGAAGATAAAACTTACAGCCCGCTAACCTGTAATCAAACCTTTGACTGAGTTCATTTGACTCAGGCCCGGTATTTCAATGTCCAGTTAAAGTGTCAAGTAACTACTTGACAGTTAAATTTATTAGTCACTTATAACTGGCAGTTACCATTTTCCCGTATTTCAATTCCATATTATTTGGCAGTTAGCTACTGGGAACCTCTCCCTTGCTGTGATTGGTCAAAGCAGGAAAACTTCATTATCGACTTTGGCTGAGCGAATTTCACGGCCTGTTATAGTGTCAAAATTATGTGGTCAAGGTCTACTTGATCTCCGCCTAGCGGAGATCAAGTAGACCTTGTATGTGGTTTGTTATGGTTGTGAAGTTTGAGGTTGTGTCAGTTTTATTTCTGGATGTGTTGACTTTCAATTTGGGTTTTTATCAAACAATTTAGAGAATTAAAATATTAAAGATTAGTGACAATAAAAAAAACACGAGGGGGTAATTTCACTTCAGAAGAAAAGATTTTACTTGTTAATATCTTTGAACGGTTCAGGTTTATTGTGGAAAACAAGAAAATGAATGGCAAAATGGCAAAAAATTCTGGTAGGTGGGATGAAAACGGGTGGTGAAGTGAAATTAGAAGATGTTACTGACGTGAAAATTGTTATTTATTTATATTCTCATTTAAAAAGAAACACATATTTTACCGTTTTCCAAAAATCAAATTAAGAAATGCGAAAAGGTCTTCATTTTCATCAGAAAAGGCATCAACTACATTGTGATCAACATAACCTATTCTCCGAGCAGCCATCTTTTCATAACGGTAACTGTCAGTTATCGCTTAACAGGCACCTGATCTATCAGTTAGTTTACTTGTCAGATAGGATCAAATTTAATTGCCAGTTAGGCTAACTGACGGTGGAAATACACCAAAGTTGGAGTACCTGGCAGTTAAATTTACTTTCCACTTTAACTGGACATTGAAATACCGGGCCTCAGGCATAAACCCACGAGACCAATGTTGCACTTCAGATCCTGCGTTATTTTCACTTTGCACGCGACAATATGACAATATGACAATATGACAATATGTGAACTATTGGTGTAACTTTCGATATTCCAGTACTATTAACAGACGCCTCCTTTGTTTTTCTCTTGTCACGTGGTAAAGTAATCTTGTGCAATATGCCATCAATTCCCACCCTTAATAGTTGTAGCAAATAAGTGACATCTAGAGCTTTGACATAAGAAAACTTTTGAAGCATTTGGTTTTCTGTTCAAACTTGCAAGCTCATTTTCTACCTCAGCACTAGATTTCCAGACAGACTAAACTGAACCCAGTTTACAAAGGTTTAACTAAGTTTTATATTCACACTTAAAAAGCGCAAAATTTGTTCCTAATTAGGGGTAAACTTCTATTATCAAAGTGACTTTAGTTTGTATTCTATAACAAAGTTGAATGTTTGTTTGCTGATTTATTCAGAATTTAGAAGAACTTGTATTTGGGCGGGTTTTATTCCTTCTTACCCTTATTTTTTGAGAATCCGTTCATGGAAACAATTCTACATGGTTTTTATTTTCAGGCACAAGTACAACTTTGAAATTGTTGCATTTGATTCGATTTTTTTGTTTTAATTTTTTGTTGGTACCGGGTATTGAACTATATGTGCCAACTAAAACCATTCATGTTCACAGGCAGTGAAGGTTTTGCTTAAAACCGAAATTTGTTTTTCTTGTAATATCAAAGGTAATGCTTATAGTGCCCTCTTGCGCCTTCAGTTATGGTACAATAAACTTTGCATATAAAGTTATTACTACGGCTAAGGTTTTATTGACCTTTCAAAGTGAGAAATAGGCAGGCAAAGAGTACCGTAAAACAAGAAATAGATCTAATAAAATGGAGCTATCGAATTTTAAGAAGTCGGGTTGTTCTTGCGTCTCACTAGTCACTATGAAGACTCAGATAGGCTACATTTGCAGCTATAATACTGAGTGTTTCTTTTACAAAAGTATATCCAAATAGGACAACATTACCTTTAAAAGGCAAAAAAATTACATGATTCATAACAATTTGTTAAGAGTGCACTCTCAGGCAAAAGAAAATATGCATTTTTGGCATAAGCAACTCTTGAAACATATTTATAACCACTTTGCCGGTTCCCACACGAAGACCGAAGTTAAGCAACCTCGGGCTAGGTCAGGAGGTGGATGGGTGACCACAACCTTCTCTGAAACACTAGTTACCGTTGGCTAGAGCAGATTGGAGGGTTCGAAAACTTGTGTAACAGCTTCTAGCCCGAGTATTATAGAATTCTACCTTAAAAAAAAAAATGTAGAGCTGAAAATTTGCACATAGGTCCTAACAAGGCTCCTTAGTAACATACTCAAAGTCCCCTAAAATCCCAAGTGCGCGTCACAACTTTTTTTCGCCAACTGCTCGGCAGTCCAGGTTAGTGGAGGAACCTATATGGCTGATCAAAGTTACACCGTCCTTTCGGATGGGACGTAAAGCCGATTGTCCCCTTGGTACTTTTCGACAGGAATAGGCTTCGGGCCGGTACCAGGCTTCCCCTCCTTCCTTCCTCATTATCATTCATCAATCATCTCTCATCACTCATCAGGCTAATGAGGGCATTGTGCCCTACACTGGCCTTAATTACAATAAAATAAAATAAATAAAAACATTAACAACTACTACTTTCAACACATGAATATGCCAATAGAAAAAGAATGTCAATTAAATCATAGATGGCAATTTCAGCACAAGATTGCTAAAGATGATCTATCAGTACTTGATATGATCGCGGTTGTGTTGTAAATGTGTAGGCCTACACAATACAGAACATTGCACATTTCATCTTACTGTAACTGCACTTTATTAAGGTATTTACTTTTGTTTATGCAGTGATCCAAAATAAATTTTAATCTATCAACTTTAGTTACAAATCTCATCATGATGTAATAAGCCCGTCAATAATAACTGTTCACGCGGCTTCAAATGAATGAATTATTACTATTGTCGTTTGTGTGAACATGTCACACCATTAATCCAAGCAGCAAGTGGATGGTTGGGGTCTCGCTTACGGTAGACATGCTTCTGATGTCACACATTGCAGGGGTGTAGCGTTCAGGGGGGGGGGGGGTCATTCTACTTTTGACGGGGGGAGGGGAGGGTGCAGGAGTCTTTCTCCTTAAAAACAGGGTTAATTGCATGGCCACCCCATAGGGTCTCCATATTTTAAAAGTGGAAAAGCGGGACCAAGCATAGTGGTGTGTTATGTGCCTTGTACTTGCGCAGACTGTAAAGCTTCTGGGCCTGAGCCCCAACCGCCGGAGGATAAAATTTGTGGGGCAATTTTTATCCTCAAGACAGCATTTATAACGACCTGAGCAAGCAAGGAAGGTTTGTTTTGGGTGAATGATCAAATTCAAATACTAATATTAGTACCGTAACTGTTTCGTGTTTTACACTTACGAGCCAGCGTGAAATCGATATGTTTACTAAAACGGGACAAAACAGCGTCCCCGTGAACAGTTGTGTGAACACCGGGACAAATCCCTAAAAAGTGTTCGCCCTAACTATATATGTTTAATTTAGAACTATTATAGCCGCAAGTTTAGAAAGGTTCATAATAACAGTAATGAGTAATACATTATATTGAATACGTGTGCCAATTTTTCAATTTCCGGGTGTGGGGAGGGGGGGGCAACACCCTGATTCCCCCCCTCGCTACGCCCCTGACACATTGTACAGGCTGAACTACTGTGTGCGGGGATGATGATGGTCTTGATTAGACTATGTCAATTACCTCTTTGGATGGTTCTGGTGCAACGCTATCTGAAACCAGCTTGGAGATCTTTCCAACAGCCATCTCTTGGTCTTCTTTTTGCTAAAATTCACAACGATAATCAGAACAAAAACTTCATTAATATTACATCAGAACTTGTTGCAATGGAGAGCATCCACAAGCGGAAATAATCACACACATTGGTGAACGCTACCTAACACTAAAATTACTCTAAACTCATATTAAAATGAGAATGATTTCAAAAAACGCTAATATTTATTAAATCTACCACGTAAGGTGATTGGGACTTGCTTTGACTTGTAGAAAACATTGCATTCAGCTAATGGTTTTAGGTGTGAAAGAATGAAATGCGTAAACATACACTAAATAGATTTTCTACTTCTTCAGTTTTACACATTTTGTTGAGTACGATTGTGATATAATAACACAATTTTAACATTTGTTTAACCGCTCACATTTTTAAATTAATATGTTGTCTTTCGTTTCAAATTTCGGCGATAGTTTGATTGATGATACTAATTATTCCATGAGCCATCCCGAACCCAATCCAACCATCGAACCTTCCTATACGTGGTTATATACCAACCCACACTCAGGGTGCGTCCCATGATCCTTTTTCACGCTAGTCGACTAGCGTCGCTGACTAATTTGATGGAAGTGTCGTCACAAGCAGGTGACCAAAGCTGTTAGTAGGCTATAGTAGCTAGTGGGTAAGTTAGTCAGTAGGAGGTAGTTGGTGAGAATGTACACTCGAATACCGACTAACAATGGCAGACGAAGTGCCACTCCCATTACTATCATTTATTAGTCAGAATTTGATAGTAGATAACAAAAAACATGTTTAATTGATAACACGTCATCAATTTGATATATTCTTCTGAAATTACATTAATCTGGAATATACAGCTTTGATGTGTACAATATAACCTCACACGTGGGTGATAGTCTAGGCACTGGATGGATGGCTAGTGTCCAAAGCTCTTTTATGACTAGTGGATAGCAGGCCACCTAGCAGCCTAGTGGCTAGTGGGTAGCAGGCTAAATCACATTGGGACGCACCCTCATCCTCTCCCATACGAACCTCGGTGTAGAGTTGACCGATGACTCCTAGCAGATTAATCTTGTCTCTTATACCCCGACGGTTTCTGGAAAGAACATCATTTTCAACTCCGTCACCAAACTGAACCTGAAATTAAAGTAACCTCAGTTGTAAAATGGTTCACTAAAATTATTCGCAATGATTATTAAATATTTGTTTGCAGAAATCCGATCTATACATAGAGTCTGTTTTGCCTGATCCAATTTCTACGAAATGCACTTTCAGACAACTTATAACTCACTTGCCGTGTGAAGTACGTGTAGGCATATACGAGTATACAACATTGGCTCGTAATGGCTATAGCTCTCGCTGGCTGTGAATCTTCACATACATAATATACCAGTCAAAACCTAAAGTCGTTCCACAGCAACTTTGGTGCTGGTGACGTCACTGATGAGTGAGGCTTGGCCAACCAAATGGTAGTATTGGTAAAAGCCGCCCGCTGATTGGCTCCGACACGCCCATCTGTGACGTCCTCAGCCCAAAGTTGCTGTGGAACGACTTTAATACTCAGCCCAAGTAATCTAGATCATGTTGACTAAGTTTCTAGATTACGTAAAAAGGAACATAAAGAAATACAGGTCGGAACGTTTGTTTTAGAGACATTGAACTTAAAAGGGACGTTGAATAGAACTGATAATGAAATAAAAAACGTAATTTAAAGTAAATTAATTTTAATTGAACATAATTATTTTACATTCATACAAAAGAATAGGGATGAAGTGAAATTAAAAATATAAGAAGATATGTCGTTCGCGGTTGCTCATGCGGTTGGGCCCTGCCTGGTCCTAAGCGTTCAGCACCAAGGGACGTAAGTTCGAAATTCGAATCCCACATAAGACATGGGTTTTTTGTAACTTCCTTCATCTTCAGTCTTAGTTTTACATGGTTTGAAGCTCCACCCCCTATTTATGTGACCAGCAACCAGCAAAACCAATATGACTTATTATAAATAATATAATATGAGATGAATAAATGTGATATGATTATCGGGTTGTCACGGGTGTAAGGGGTGGTCGCATAGCGATGAGAGGAGTAGCAGGGGAGCGTTAAACTAAAGAAATCTGGTCGTTAACTCCTCATTGTCTCGAATAGCATCATCGCAATAATAGAGACGGCGAGCAACTAGAATCATCATCAATATCACCAGCATCCAGGAGCAATTAATGAGTGTTGTAAAGCAACTAGAATAATCATCAATATCACCAGCATCCAGGAGCAATTAATGAGTGTTGTAAAGCAACTAGAATAATCATCAATATCACCAGCATCCAGGAGCAATTAATGAGTGTTGTAAAGCAACTAGAATAATCATCAATATCACCAGCATCCAGGAGCAATTAATGAGTGTTGTAAAGCAACTAGAATAATCATCAATATCACCAGCATCCAGGAGCAATTAATGAGTGTTGTAAAGCAACTAGAATCATCATCAATATCACCAGCATCCAGGAGCAATTAATGAGTGTTGTAAAGCAACTAGAATAATCATAAATATCACCAGCATCCAGGAGCAATTAATGAGTGTTGTAAAGCAACTAGAATAATCATCAATATCACCAGCATCCAGGAGCAATTAATGAGTGTTGTAAAGCAACTAGAATAATCATCAATATCACCAGCATCCAGGTACAATTAATGAGTGTTGTAAAGCAACTAGAATTATCATCAATATCACCAGCATCCAGGTACAATTAATGAGTGTTGTAAAGCAACTAGAATAATCATCAATATCACCAGCATCCAGGAGCAATTAATGAGTGTTGTAAAGCAACTAGAATAATCATCAATATCACCAGCATCCAGGAGCAATTAATGAGTGTTGTAAAGCAACTAGAATAATCATCAATATCACCAGCATCCAGGTGCAATTAATGAGTGTTGTAAAGCAACTAGAATAATCATCAATATCACCAGCATCCAGGAGCAATTAATGAGTGTTGTAAAGCAACTAGAATAATCATCAATATCACCAGCATCCAGGTGCAATTAATGAGTGTTGTATAATTTTCCGATTACTTCAAAACAAACAGCAATTGAAATCAAAAGGAGGTGTAAAGTAGGCTTATGAGGGGGTTTACATTCATTACTGATCAAAATTGAATACTACGTAAAATTATAATTCATAAATAACTTCTATTTCAACTTCTTGCACATTTTTTCTGTCAATGCAAAAGATCTTGCAAGTCGACACATACGTAAGTTTCTTTTGCCCTTAGGTTACCCTTAAAAATAAATCTTAAGGAAAAAAATGATAAAATTGTTCTAGGCCTACTTGTTCGGTATATCGTTCAGATTAGGCCAAAAATTTTCATCACAATCTGTCCGAAGTCCGAAATATTTCCTCTTGATCCTTGCTCCATAAAGCAACAAAAACAGTACATGCGTATGAATGCTTGAAATAATAAGCGTTGTTTCTCATTAGGACGCGCTAAAAATGAAAAGATGGAAAGTTAATGAATTATTTAGATCTGAATGTATTTGTGCCACTGGTTGAAAGTTATGAGGTTAGAATAAACTGCTATGTCTTCGGTTCCACTGGACGCTTCGGTTTAATATGGTTCGTGCATGGACCATGGAGCCACCCAAGGTCTACTCGTCGAACTCCCAAGTTAGGTCGTCGCAAGGAAACCAAAATCGACATTTTGCATCCCACTAAAACAACTGTTATAACATAGAAATATCCGATGTAGATCTTGTAATACAATACTTAAACACGTAAAAATACATTTTGATAGAATACAATGAATGAAGGTCTTAAAATGTGATGATTTTTCCTTTTTAGGAGGTAATTCAATTTGACAGATCACTTCATTTGGTTTCTTTCACGTTTCTCCCATTTGAATGATATGTGATATTTAACAACGGACTGCGACGACCTAGCTTGGGAGTTCAACTAGCCACCGCTAGGCGGAGATCAAGGGTGGCGCACGCAAGGGGGGGATCTTGGGTGGCTCCATGATACGTATTCCTACACATTAAGAGACGAAAAATTTTTAAGTTTTAAATAAAAACAATACAAAATGTTTAATAAAAAAAAAAAGATACACATTTTGTTTTAATAATAATAAAAATAAAAACACAACACCAACAGTATAACCACGGTCATAAACTAAAGAAAATACCAAAACGCGTTAATTTTCGGGAGCATCCGCTCTCTTCCTCAGACGCAAGGACACTTTGATAACTTTTTTTTACCATAGTTACTGTTCGTGTTGTGTGTGTTTTTATTTAAAATTCTCCCGTTCTAAAAGTCTTGGCTTCATCATTAATTATAAAAAAAAGTAAACAAAGTAACTGTAATGCTTAACCATGACGAGCAAAGATGTACCAGGGAGTGGTGCTCTAGCTTGTGATGTCCGTGATGTTGGTGGTTCTCTCCGTGGTGAGGATGTGGATGTTGGGTGGTGGTGGTGGTGGGTAGGCCTTCCCGTGTCGTGGAGGCCACACTCCAGAGGACCATAGTCACCGCGCAAGCCAGCGCGTGCCCCTGATACGACATTCCTGCAACACACAACACACTGTCTAGGGTGACCATTCCAAAACACACACCATAGTCACCGCGCAAGCCAGCGCGTGCCCCTGATACGACATTCCTGCAACACACAACACACTGTCTAGGGTGACCATTCCAAAACACACACCATAGTCACCGCGCAAGCCAGCGCGTGCCCCTGATACGACATTCCTGCAACACACAACACACTGTCTAGGGTGACCATTCCAAAACACACACCATAGTCACCGCGCAAGCCAGCGCGTGCCCCTGATACGACATTCCTGCAACACACAACACACTGTCTAGGGTGACCATTCCAAAACACACACCATAGTCACCGCGCAAGCCAGCGCGTGCCCCTGATACGACATTCCTGCAACACACAACACACTGTCTAGGGTGACCATTCCAAAACGAAAAACCGGGACACCAGGGCCCGGATTCACAAGAGGTCCTGTCTTTTTTTGGTCTTATCTCTAAGACTGGCGAAACTTTGGACCACCTGTAAAACCAGACCCAGGTCACATGAAGAAGTTAGTTACTAATTCCTGGTGAGAACAAGGATACAATGAGCATTCTAATAATATGTTTTAAAATCTGTTCTAAGATATTTTCCTGGTTTTACAAGAGATTCAAAGTTAGGCCGGTCTTACAGATAAGACCAAAAAAATACAGGACCTCTTGTGATTCCGGGCCCTGGAGATTGCGATCATGTACCTGCGCGGCACACAACGGGTCTGGGGCGGAGCCCCAGCCGGCGAAGGCGAAAATTGTTTGGATATTTTTAACCTGAAGATACCTTTAGACTTAGAGAGATCTGAGCAAGGATGGTACTAAATTACTAATTACAAAAATTTGAAAGAAAACTTATAAGTGCGTTTATTTTTAGAATTTAATAATATTTGTTATATTTTATTAATTTATTTTGTATAATAATTAATAATAATGAACTTTCACAAATGAAATCTGGCCTTACTAACCTTATATTACCTTACTTGCCGAGTAGGTCTTTTGTTTGTTATTAATGATATAAATTTTCATTTTAAACCGTATACAATTAATATTAATTAAAGGAAAAACGAAATAATTTGTTGAATTCGGAAAACCGGGACATTTTGCCGTCCCGACAACTATTTTCAGGACAATGGGACAGCCCTAAAAAAAACGGGACGATTTCGGTAAAACCGGAACGTCTGGTTACCCTACACTTGTCGTAACACTTGAACGGAAACAAATTATGTGCACTGACTTTGATCATATCCTTGATATTTCGATTATATTGTATCTTTTTGTACAGTGCACTGATAATTAAAATTATTCGTGAGATTCATGAGACTTCTGAAATATTACTGAATACAATATTTTAATTGTAGAGTCTCATACAGTATACACACACTGCCTAAACTGGAAAAACGCCACATGAAAACCGCGTTGGCAGATGAGCGATCCACTACAATGTATCTTTTCACTTGTTCTTTAATCGACTACAATATAAACAATATTCTCAGTGGGAACCCTCCTCCCCCCCAAAAAAACAAAATACTGTGAAATAAAAATAATGTGTTTCACAAGATGGTGGCGTACAACTTGTACAACCTTACAACTTGTACAACCGTACAACTTGTGTAAAGTGTTAATCAATATCTGTTTAATAGTTTCACGAAATATTATTTAAATCTGTGACGAAGTTTTAATTAAATAAATTATAAGCTGAATGTTGATTTCTTAATTATTTCCGCATAATAAGGAACCCGTACTCGTAGGTTCGTGGTCACGACGCGAGTGTTGATATAAAATTTCAGCCAGATTTCAGCCGTTTCACCTGTGCGCGACGAGCAACATTTTGTGCTGCACACAAACACAGAGAACAGAGAGCCGTGTTTGAATTGAATCGATAGATTCGCTACGCACATCTAATTACATATTCAAAAAATCATTAATAATAGATCAGTAATACGTAAACTCATACATTATTGATACAGTCGGTTAATAAATAATATTAGCCACTTTAAAAAAATCACACAATCACACCGTTTTGGTTACTGAAATTCACAATGTATAATAACATACTTCTCCTTATTGAATATACATGTCTAGGAATGACGTGTGCTGCTAACTTAACAGGACAGGATACCTCTACGTGTAAAACCGCACAAAATTTTCATTTCAAAGTTATATCTGAAGAATGGGCTTCTAAATCGAAAATCTGAAATAACAGCGCACTGTGGTTTGGTAAGCCCTACATACAGAATGCTGTAAGTTGTGTCATATTACAATCAGTATGGGTTTTATATCTAATTAATTTTAATCCTAATAATCGAATTAATAATCAAAATAACTACGCTAATGGTTATAATAATATTTCATTCAGTCTGTAGGGCTTACCAAAACACAGTGAGCTGTTGATTTAGATTTTCGATTTTGTGTTGCAATCTTGAGATATAATTAAAATATGAAAATTGTGTTCGGTTTTTGACGTAGCCCTGCCTGTATTCCCCGAGTTCGGTCCTGCGGCGTAGGACTAGTCTTGTGCACTGATTCAGTCAAGGAACCGATAGCGTCGTAATACCCCAGGCAGGTCACATCGACAAGGTTGAAGCGATTGCGTACGTACGCACAAATTATAGACCGGGAAACAATAGACTATATTTTTTTCTTCTACATTTGAGCAAGTATAACATATACGTAACTGATATGTATGTTGTTATGTATGTAAATAGGCCAAGCATTACAGCTTGTTGACATCCCAGCAAAACAAACAATAGCAGCCATGCGTGATTCATACAGTGTTACCAATCAGAACACATAAGTTAATAATTACTTATGTATTATACTGTGTATGATATAATATACTATAAACAGTGGGTAAGACGCCACGGTAAGAATAATAATAATTATTATTATTATTATTATTATTATTATTGTAAGAAACGTGTACATCGAGATGTAAAAGGCAATAAGATGGAACACGTGTATAGGAAAGTATGAACATTTCTGAACTTATTTATTATCCTTTTGTGGTTTTCATGGTTTTCCACAATCCGCAGAGCAAATGCTGAGATGGGTACAACAAATCGGTCAAGACATATAATCAATTACATTTATTTTTAAGAAAATAATATAAACCATGATAAGGTAAGATCATGACATACGTGACATTTATGTCCGTAGACCTAAACGTTCCGTCCGGATTGGACCGAGTTTGTATATATGTATTACTACCGTTGGTAAGAGTAGATTGGAGGCTGGAAAGCTTTTGTATAGCTTCGTTCTTCTCGTCAACTGCTCGGCAGTCCAGGTTAGTGGAGGAACCTGACTGGTCAAAGTTACACCGTCCTTTCGGATAGAACGTAAAGCCGATGGTCCCCTTTGTACTTTTCGACAGGAGAAGGCTACGTGCCGGTACCAGGCTTCCCCTCCTCCCTTCTTCACTAGCTATTATCAATTATCACTCATCAGGCTAAAGAGGGCATTGTGCACTACACTGGCCTTAAAAAGTAAAGTTAAATAATGTATTACAACAATAAAATAATAATGAAGATGTTTGTGCTATTGGTATTGTTAGTACTAAGTATTATAATTATGTTGAAATCATATAATATAATAACCTGGTAAAATGTCCAGCTATAATGACTTGATCATTACGTGAAGCTAAGTGAACGCATCGGGCCGTGGAATAGCGCGTAGACGTGAGATATGGGGGAAGCGCGGTGCATCTCAACTCAACGCAAGCGTTACGCAAACGCAACTTAAGTACCACTACTAACACGTAAACTTCGATCAATTCTCTATAATATCCGTCGTTTAGCTGATGACCTAACGTCCCACTTGAAATAGTGCAGTGTTGTAATTTGGTTCATCTTGACTGCACTTTGACTCGCCTGCTATTATTGCACAGTGTAGTAGGGTAGTATTGTATCGACACATTACACATTGCGTGTTCATGTTACACCAACTCAGCTGTGAAGGCAATGTGGATGTGAAATAACATGTTTGGTTTAAGTCTGGCACAATACACTTGCATAAGCTATTACTATTAGTTAACGTCTTCTCCACTGTTAAAACTTTCTTGCTGTGACATTTTAACTGACAAATGGCTGAAGAATCGCTTCTCGTAAATCGTTTAATACATCATTCTATGAAGTATGTAAATGTTATTTTATGTCATGTTATTTTGTATGCATTACTGTAGATTGAGTACAATATGTACTTATTAAATTATCGACATGTAATACACTCCGACCATTATGATGTAACGGTTCTATATAATACAAAATATACAAACAAACAGACAGACAAACAAACAGATAAACAAAACCCATTTAAGCCCAATACAACCGTGTTAACCGCAAACGAATGTAACACTTAACATCATGACATAAGCGTTTTGTATTCATTTGGTATTTAAATGCATCATGCATTTTATGAACGGTTATAGTTTCAAATTAAAAATTAAACTATGCCTATGTATATAGGTATATTCACCATTGACTGAACAAAGTGGTGACTACACGCGTACAAATATCATGTTTGCACAGTTCAATGCCAACGGATCCACTTATACCTGATTTCATATTATCTCTAATTCGGGAGGTTGTCGGTTCGATACTAATCACCGGCCATTCTGACCGAAGGTTTCTTTTATGATTTCTTCAGTCACAAGGTAAATGCTAGGAATGAATCCTACCATAAGGCCTCGGACATAGGTTTCCAAGTATCCAAACACCCTAATGTGCCTAGTAATTGTCATCTAAAGAAGGGTACTTCAGGTAAGCCGGTGTTCACACCTACAGCAGGGATTCATACGAAAAAATAATTTATTATTATATTCGAGTAGCTTTTGTGGTAGTTGATATCAAGAATGCACAAATGCAAAACAATTCAAATGTTAAAATGGTGTTCAGAATACCCTGTTTCTTTTCTACGAACCCAGGACACTTATTCATTGTTGGCTTCTGTAGTGGGATGACCGTTGTGTTATATGAGGTATCTTTTCTTCTAGACTACTAGACTACTAGACATAGGCTAATAGGTTACTAAACATACAAGACTACTAGCTACTAGACATACCGGTACCAGACATACTACTGGACATACCAGACGACTACCAGACTACTTAGACATACCAGATAAACTAGACCACTAGACTACTAGACTACTTAGATATATTGGAATACTAGAATACTAGACTACTAAACATACCAGACATACTAGACTACTAGACATACTAGACTACTATACTAGACATCTAGACATACTAGAATACTAGACATACTAGATTACTAGATATACAAGACTACTAGACATACTAGACTACTAGACATACTAGACTACTAGACATAGACTAATAGGCTACTAAACATTCAAGACTACTAGCTACTAGACATGATATACTACTAGACATACTAGACTACTAAGACATATTGGAATACTAGAATACTAGACTACTAAACATACCAGACATACAAGACTACTTGACTACTTAGACATATTGCAATACTAGAATACTAGACTACTAAACATACCAGACATACTAGACTACTAGACTACTTAGACATATTGGAATACTAGAATACTAGACTACTAAACATACCAGACATACCAGACATACTAGACTACTGGACATACAAGACTACTAGACATACAAGACTACTAGACATACAAGACTACTAGACATACTAGACTACTAGACATACAAGACTACTAGACATACTAGCCTATTAGACACACTAGACTACTAGACATACCAGACTACTAGACATACCAGACTACTAGACATACAAGACTACTAGACATACCAGACATACCAGACATACTAGACTATTAGACATACTAGACTACTAGACATACAAGACTACTAGACATACAAGACTACTAGACATACAAGACTACTAGACATACTAGACTACTAGACATACAAGACTACTTGACATACTAGGCTACTAGACATACTAGACTACTAAACATACCAGACATACCAGACATACTAGACTACTAGACATACTAGACTACTAGACATACAAGACTACTAGACATACTATATTACTTAACATACTAGACTACTAGACATACTAGACATACAAGACTACTAGACATACTATAGACTACTAGACATACCAGACTACTAGACAAACTAGACTACTAGACAAACTAGACTACTAGACATACTAGACTACTAGACATACCAGACTACTAGACATACTAGACTACTAGACATACCAGACTACTAGACATACAAGACTACTAGACATACCAGACATACTAGACTACTAGACATACAAGACTACTAGATATACAAGACTACTAGACATACTAGACTACTAGACATACTAGACTACTAGACATACTAGACTACTAAACATACCAGACATACCAGACATACTAGACTACAAGACATACTAGACTACTAAACATACTAGACTACTAGACATACAAGACTACTAGACATACTATATTACTAAACATACCAGACATACCAGACATACTAGACTACTAGACATACTAGACTACTAGACATACTAGACAACTAGACATACTAGACAACTAGACATACTAGACATACTAGACTACTAGACATACTAGAAAATTAGACTACTAAACATACCAGACATACTAGACTACTTAGACATATTGGAATACTAGAATACTAGACTACTAAACATACCAGACTACTAGACACTAGACTACTAGACATACTAGACTTCTAGACATACACAACTACTAGACATACTAGACTACTAGACAAACTAGAATATTAGACTACTAAACATACTAGACATAATAGACTACAAGTCATAGATTACTAGACTCGTAGACTACTAAGACATATTGAAATACTAAAATACTAGATTACTAAACATACCCTAGACTACTTAGACATACTAGAATATTAGACTACTTTACATACCAGACATAATAAACTACAAGTCATAGACTACTAGACTCGTAGACTACTTAGACATACTAGAATACTAGTCTTCTTATGACATATTGGAATAATAGAATACTGGACTACTAAACATACTAGAATATTAGACTATTAAACATACCAGACATACAAGACTACTAGACTACTGGACATACTAGACATACTAGGATATTAGACTATTAAACATACCAGACATACAAGACTACTAGACTACTGGAGATACTAGACTACAAGACTACTTACACATACTAGAATATAAGACTACTAAACATACCAGACATAATAGACTACTAGACATACCAGACATACAAGACTACTAGATATACTAGACTACTGGACATACAAGAAATACTAGACTACTAGACATACTAGAATATTAGACTGCTAAACATACCAGACATACATACAAGACTACTGGAGATACTAGACTACAAGACTACTTAGACATACTAGAATATTAGACTACTAAACATACCAGACATAATATACTACTAGACATACCAGACATACTAGACTACTAGATATACTAGACTACTGGACATACAAGACAACTAGACTACTAGACATACTAGAATATTAGACTGCTAAACATACCAGACATACATACTAGACTACTGGAAATACTAGACTACAAGACTACTTAGACATACTAGAATATTAGACTACTAGACATACCAGACATACTAGACTACTAGACATACTAGACTACTGGACATACAAGACATACTAGACTACTAGACTACTTAGACATACTAGACTACTAAACATACTAGACTTCTAGACTACTTGACTAATAACACATACTTGAATACTAAACATACTAGAATAATATACATAATAGAATACTAGACTACCAGACATACTACACTACTAGATATTCCAGACTACTAGACATAATAAACAACTAGATACACTAGACAACTAGAATAGTAGTATTGTAGTAGAAATAGTGGTAGAAGTAATAGTATACATACTAGACATACCAGACATCTAGGCTGCTAAACTACTAGACCTACTAGACATACCAGACATCTAGGCTACTAAACTACTAGACCTACTAGACTACTATACTACTAGACATACTAGACTACTAGACATACTATAGGCTACTAGACATACTAGACTACTAGACATACCAGACATACTAGACTACTAGACATACTAGACCACTGGACATACAAGACATACTAAACTACTAGACTACTAAGACATACTAGAATACTAGACTACTAAACATACTAGACTTCTAGACTACTTGACTAATAACACATACTTGAATACTAAACATAATAGAATACTAGACTACCAGACATACTACACTACTAGATATTTCAGACATCTAGACTACTAGACATAATACACAACCAGATATACTAGACTACTAGAATAGTAGTATTGTAGTAGTAATAGTGGTAGTAGTAATAGTATACATACTAGACTACTAGACATACCAGACATCTAGGCTACTAAACTACTAGACCTACTAGACATACCAGACATCTAGGCTACTAAACTACTAGACCTACTAGACTACTAGACTACTAGACATACCAGACAATAGGCTACTAAACTACTAGACCTACTAGACATACTAGACTACTAGACATACTAGACATACTATAGGCTATTAGACATACTAGACTACTAAACTACTAGACATAGTAGACTACTAGACATACTAGACTTCTAGACATAAGAACAACACAAATACAAAAGGGGTGACAGGGTAAGTGTACGTTTTTAGTACGTTGATAAAGTCAAATATGTTTAGAAGTGGTTGATAAAAAGTGGAAGATAATTACGTCTTCTTTTACTCGAGCTTCAAACTAGATACGAAACGAAAACGAAATACTAATTCATCTAGTCAGTCTATAATACTGTTACGTCTGAAAACAACTCGCTTGAAAAATGAGAAAAGAAAGTATTTATCGCATGACATAATGTGTGGCACATTAACTCTTATCCGTGAGCACAGCATGTTAAAATAACAGCACTGTCTACCGACTTGAAGCACATATTTCACGAAGTATTCGTAATGTTAATAGTATATAGATCTTACCTTATAGTCGTTGTCGTGTGTTTATCCGAGAAGCACATTTCATTCGACGCGTTTACAACGACGCGTACCACACGTGTGTAAACATTGATGTTTACACAATCGTCCGATTTAGATTCACGAGCAGGTCCGCCGAAAAGTAGGCCCCATTGTTTCGAATCGCATTCCGTATCTAACCGCCAAATATTAGGCGACTCATATGTTACCAGGCAGGCAGGCACTTTCTATCACGCACTCGCGCGCTCCCTCTGACGGCCGACTGACGCAGCGGCTGACGCAGCGGCTGACTGACGCAGCGGCTGACTGACGCAGCGGCTGACGCAGCGCAGTGGTCGTATCGCGCCCTAAGTTCACCCACCTTGCGCAACACCCGATTTCGTTTTGTTTAAATTGCTTCAAGATGGTTTTAAATTGTCCCAAAAGAAAATCAAAATATTTCGTCTTATAGAGAATGTTATGATCCTTCTTAGAAATGTTTATATTATTCGAATATACGTATTTATTTATGTATTTATATAATGTAACTATTTATTTTATTTTCATCTGTCCAATTCCGTTATATAACCAATTTACAAAGTATTTTCTCAATATCATTTTAACTGTTTTATTACGTTTGTAAAGTTTGCTTGCATACTGTATATTTCGTTCAAGTGTACTTAATATTACTTTTTTGCTGTTGGTTTAGCTGCGTGTGTAACATGTCATGTCATCTCATGTCAGGCAGCTGCTTGGTTGAGCTGCGCGTGTAACATGTCATGTCATGTCAGGCAGCTGCTTGGTTGAGCTGCGTGTGTAACATGTCATGTCATATCAGGCAGTTGGTCGGTTGAGCTGCGCGTGTCACATGTCATGTCATGTCAGACAGCTGGTTGGTTCAGCTGCGTGTGTAACATGTCATGTCATGCCAGGCAGCTGCTTGGTTGAACTGCGTAAGTAACGTGTCATGTCATGTCAAGCAGCTGCTTGGTTGAGCTGCGCGTGTAACATGTCATGTCATGTCAAGCAGCTGCTTGGTTGAGCTGCGCGTGTAACATGTCATGTCATGTCAAGCAGCTGCTTGGTTGAGCTGCGCGTGTAACATGTCATGTCATGTCAAGCAGCTGCTTGGTTGAGCTGCGTGTGTAACATGTCATGTCATCTCATGTCAGGCAGCTGCTTGGTTGAGCTGCGTGTGTAACATGTCATGTCATCTCATGTCAGGCAGCTGCTTGGTTGAGCTGCGTGTGTAACATGTCATGTCAGGCAGCTAGTTGGTTGAGCTGCGTGAGTTACATGTCATGTCATCTCATGTCAGGCAGCTGCTTAGTTGAGCTGCGTGTGTAACATGTCATGTCAGGCAGCTGGTTGGTTGAGCTGCGTGTGTAACATGTCATGTCATGTCAGGCAGCTGGTTGGTTGAGCTGCGTGTGTAACATGTAATGTCATGTCAGACAGCTGCCTGGTGGATCTGCGTGTGTAACATGTCATGTCATGTCAGACCGCTGGTTGGTTGAGCTGCGTGTGTAACATGTAATGTCATGTCAGGCAGCTGCTTAGTTGAGCTGCGTGTGTAACATGTCATATCAGGCAGCTGGTTGGTTGAGCTGCGTGTGTAACATGTCATGTCATGTCAGACAGTTGGTTGGTTGAGCAGCGCGTGTAACATGTCATATCAGGCAGCTGGTTGGTTGAGCTGCGTGTGTAACATGTCATGTCATGTCAGGCAGTTGGTTGGTTGAGCAGCGCGTGTAACATGTCATGTCATGTCAGACAGCTGGTTGGTTGAACTGTGCGTGGAAACAAGTCATGTCATGTCAGGCAGTTGGTTGGTTGAGCAGCGCGTGTTACATGTCATGTCATGTCAGACAGCTGGTTGGTTGAACTGTGCTTGGAAACAAGTCATGTCAAGAAATGTTTAATTTATGCCCGTTAACCGGTCACGTCAGGAAGTTATAAAGCTACGACTTGTTTACCGCGGCTAGGTCCGGAAGTTATATAAAGCCGCGAGTTGTTAACCGGTTATGTCAGGAAGTTGTAAAGTTACGAGTTGTTAACCGGTCGTGTTATGAAATTAAGTTGGGCGTATGAACCGGTTATGTCATAAGATGGGTAAAGCTCAGCGTGCTAACTGTTTGTCAGGAAGTTGGTTGAGCTCCGGAGTTGAAGGTCATGTCAGAAAACGGGTCGAGCTTAAATTGTTTTTGTAATGCTTACATTCAAAATAAGTAATAATGTTCACAGAAGTTAATATATAATGGAGATGGTAAATCTGTTGAATACTTCACCTGCGATTGACGTGAAGCCTCGTTGATAACCGTGCTGATAGCTCTGCTGATAGCTCTGCTGATAGAACACAACCAGCACAGCGCAAAACGTCTTATGAGAGTTACACATTCGGTTATTTAGGCCATGGAACTACAATTTATTAACAGATTCAAGGACGCCTAGAGAAAGGTATGACACAAGCTCTTCAATGGAAGCAAACACCGCATGCATAACTGTTTGTTTGTTGGAACAGGTTTTATTGTAAACTTAGTCGAAGAGTTCAAACAATTGCAAAATGCTTTTTTTATTCTTCTATGAAAATGAATTTAATTAATGAAGTTATTCGTTTTCCTAATCAGTTACTTCATCGACGACCTTATAGTCTCAAGCTAGATGTAGTGCAATGACCCTGATGAGACACTACTTTCCCTGACGCCGTTCCTGTGAGACGGAGTTGACTGACGATGAGCGCTGATTGTCGCTCCCGAAACTACTTACTCTAGTCATAGGCGTGCGCAGTGGTTGATCAGGGAAGGGGGGGCACAATACGTTTCCGACCAAAGTACTTCCCGGTGGCGCCAATGGGGGTGTGGGGGGATGCCTCCCACAGAAAGCGCTGCAGGCGATTTATTTAAAAACATGCGTTTTTTAATGTATTTTTAAGCGGAGATTAGGAGAGTACAGGTTGTCTGTCGAATGGGTTAATTTATCAGTGATATAATTGTTACCAAGTGATGGAAGTGGTCAGTCACAAAGCCAAAATCTTGGTGGTATGACAACAGGTGATGTTGATGCCGGTCAGCTCATTCCAAGGTCAATCCAATCTAGGACTTCAGACAAGATTATAACCATTATGTCATAGCATTTTGGTCGCCCCTCAGGGCGCCCCCTCAAGCCTGGTTTCCACTGAGGCAACATTTGGGCGACATGCAACACGCGACATTGTCGCACACAGCAGTCGGTTTTCAACTGAGTCAACACGGTGCGTCATGTAGCATGCGGCCTTGTGGCATGCGACGTGTCGCGACCTGTCGGGCCCACAATCACGCCGCATGCGGCAGTGTCGGCCTGGATCCAGCAGTGGGTGGATAGATGCGACAATTTCCGTGCGTCAAGATGGAGTGGTCTGGTGAGAAAACTGTACAATTTATTGAAGATTATCACAATGCTCCAGAATTATGGAATGTAACTCGCCAAGATTATAAAAACAATAAAGTAAAAATGGATGCGTTGAAACGACTCTCAGAGAAATATGAGTGTAATGTCGAGAAACTGAATAAAAAAATATAAGATTGATTGATATTTGGTCTTACGTCTCATATTTTTGCAACGAGGCTAATCGAGACAATGTGTGGGTGATAGATGAAGATGCAATAGAGGGCTGTTTGGTGGAAAGGGGCAAGTGGGAGGGTGGGGAGGATAGGTGAAGAAGGAGGAAAAGAGAGTGGGGAGGATGTGGACTGCATAAAATGCGTTCAGTTTTCCATCGAGAGCGCAAAAGAAATGAGAATATGAAAGGTAGTGGTGCTTCTCCACTGAAACGAAAATTGTAGTTCGGATATGACCTTCTTACTTTTCTTCTTGATAGGCCTACCGATATTCCTAGGCAAAAGACTTCAACGGCATGTGACAGTGCAGAAGAACTGTTGCCTTGGTGGAAATACGTTTGTGGTTTTCTACACGTCTCCACAAGTAGCGCATGCTGCATGGGGCAACACGTGTAGCATCCCACAACAATTCAAACGCACTGGCAACATGCCGCATACTACAAATAGCAACATATGTTGCCAACCGCATGCTACATGTTGCCCGTTGTCGAACGCAGTGGAAACGTACCTTCACACGGGAGACAAATAGCCCAGCGACAGACGACAGCAACTCACGAGCCACTTGTTGCTCAGCGACAGACGACAGCAACTCACGAGCCACTTGTTGCTCAGCGACAGACGACAGCAACTCACGAGCCACTTGTTGCTCAGCGACAGATGACAGCAACTCACGAGCCACTTGTTGCTCAGCGACAGACGACAGCAACTCACGAGCCACTTGTTGCTCAGCGACAGATGACAGCAACTCACGAGCCACTTGTTGCTCAGCGACAGACGACAGCAACTCACGAACCACTTGTTGCTCAGCGACAGACGACAGCAACTCACGAGCCACTTGTTGCTCAGCGACAGACGACAGCAACTCACGAGCCACTTGTTGCTCAGCGACAGACGACAGCAACTCACGAGCCACTTGTTGCTCAGCGACAGACGACAGCAACTCACGAGCCACTTGTTGCTCAGCGACAGACGACAGCAACTCACAAGCGAAAAATAATAATAATAATAATTTTCGTGATTCCCTGTTACAGGGTGCACACCAGCTTTACCTGATGTGCCCCACTACAAGTGACTCTATAGGTATATTAGGGTGCCTGGATAGTTGGGATTGAATGTCCGAGGGGTAGTAGTATGACTCAATCCCAGCAATCGCTTTTACGACTGAGGAAAACCTCGTAAAAGCCTTCAGTCAGGACTGCCGGTAGCCGGAATCGAACCGGCGACTTCCGGACTCAGTCTGGTGTCTTACCGCTGAGCAACCTCTATCGGTGAGCCGTGTGATACCAACGTGGTGCATGGATTCTCATGTCACATAGCTTGGATTTTTTATCCAGTAATCGTCTAGAATGTGGTGATTGCATTGATTCGCTTTTCCGGGTGATAATATGAGCAATACAACAGGAGTGCCGATGTCGGTAATCCCAGCTAGGTCTATTACGTGGAGGTTTCACAAACACATCACACCTCACACCTCTTACTTAAGCGCAGAGATGCTTTTTGCACTGGGGAGAAAGCGCGGTAAAGCTCGGATTAAAGTGTCATCATTGTGATATAAACACTGTCGAGGTTAGCCTCGCAGGTGCATAACTATTCATGATCTGTGAAATAAATTATAATTGTTCCATTATGCGTTTCCTAATCAAATAGCAAGATTCAATACAACATCTTTCTAATTAATGAAGCAATAGATCATAATTAATTTTGAATCCGTCTGTCACGCTTGAAGGACGCAGTGAGCAACTGTCCTCCCAACATGAGGACCAAAGCACGACCGGACCCACCCTCTCTCTTGAAGGACGCAGCGAGCAACTGTCCTCCCAGCATGAGGACCAAAGCACGACCGGACCCACCCTCTCTTTTGAAGGACGCAGCGAGCAACTGTCCTCCCAACATGAGGACCAAAGCACGACCGGACCCACCCTCTCTCTTGAAGGACGCAGCGAGCAACTGTCCTCCCAGCATGAGGACCAAAGCACGACCGGACCCACCCTCTCTTTTGAAGGACGCAGCGAGCAACTGTCCTCCCAGCATGAGGACCAAAGCACGACCGGACCCACCCTCTCTCTTGAAGGACGCAGCGAGCAACTGTCCTCCCAGCATGAGGACCAAAGCACGACCGGACCCACCCTCTCTCTTGAAGGACGCAGCGAGCAACTGTCCTCCCAACATGAGGACCAAAGCACGACCGGACCCACCCTCTCTCTTGAAGGACGCAGCGAGCAACTGTCCTCCCAACATGAGGACCAAAGCACGACCGGACCCACCCTCTCTCTTGAAGGACGCAGCGAGCAACTGTCCTCCCAACATGAGGACCAAAGCACGACCGGACCCACCCTCTCTCTTGAAGGACGCAGCGAGCAACTGTCCTCCCAACATGAGGACCAAAGCACGACCGGACCCACCCTCTCTCTTGAAGGACGCAGCGAGCAACTGTCCTCCCAACATGAGGACCAAAGCACGACCGGACCCACCCTCTCTCTTGAAGGACGCAGTGACCAACTGTCCTCCCAGCATGAGGACCAAAGCACGACCGGACCCACCCTCTCTCTTGAAGGACGCAGTGAGCAACTGTCCTCCCAGCATGAGGACCAAAGCACGACCGGACCCCGTGGTCGCAACATATCTGTCGAAGACGAAAGGCCTTGTTTCCGCGTCTTGCGTCCTTATTTCAAGCATATCTTATGTAACCCCCAATTCACGTCCTAGACAAAGTGATGGTCGAAGGCGGAAGGCCTTGTTTCCGAGTCCTTCACGCTCGACGGAAGCCTATGCTTTGATGAGCATTGCAGCATTGAATTGGTTTACATTGATTGTACTTTCTATGCAACAATCACAGCGTCAATGTAGGTACTCTGGTTGATATTCTCAATATATTCACTGTCGTACATCAAACTTTTCAAAGGAAATTGTTTTCCCGGAAACACTGCATTTTTATTTACAACTATACGGAATCCATATTAAAAAAACGCTCGATTACGACCAAATATTACATATCTGCTACTTTTAAATCACGTCCATAAAGAACTTTACACTTGCACACACCTCCCAATGCTTTATTAAATCAAAGCAAGTATGCAAATAATTGTAATTAAATAATAATACTATTTATACTAAAAATAATAATAATGATAATAATAATAAGAATTATAATAATCATAATAGTAATAATAATAAAAATAATAATGATTATTATTATTATTATTATTATTATTATTATTATTATTATTATTTATATTATATATATTATTATTGTAAAAATAGTTATAATAAAAATGTAATAATAATAATAATTATTATTATTATTATTATTATTATTATTATTTTTATTTTTATTATTATTATTGCTGGGATAAGTACAAATCGGCCACGACCGTACATAGCATCCACAGTTCGGTTTGGAAAAAATAATGTAAACAATGATATATTAAGTAGTTCTAAGTAGATTTTAATAAGGTAAACACATGGAAATACTTAACATTGGTGTCCGTACAACATGTTTATGCCGGTTTTGACCGAGTTTGTATGTATTGCAACAATAAAATAATAAAAATAATAATAATAATGATAGTAATAATAATTTCATTTCATTTATTTCAATGACACAAAAATACATATATACTTATTTTGGCATAAGACCACCATGAGCACTTTGCTTGCGCGGTGGTAAGCTGACATGTCATTAAAACAATATTTATTTGCCGTGCCGCCGCCTACTAATAACCATATAACATATACACACAACTTAAAAAAAAAAACTAAAACATTTAAAATGTAAAACTACAAAAAGATAATATATAATAGATAATCGATAATAATATAATAATAATAATAATAATAATAATAATAATAATAATAATAATAATAATAATAATAATAATAATAATAATAATAATAATAATAATAATAATAGTAATAATCATAATAATAATAATAATAATAATAATAATAATAATAATAATAATAATAATAATCATATTAATAATTCATTCATTCATTCATTTATTTATTTATTTCATTGACACAAAAATACATATATACTTATTTTGGCAGAAGACCACCATGAGTACTTTACTCGCGCGGTGGTAAGCTCACAATGTCATTAAAACAATATTTATTTGCTTATAATAATAATAATAATAATAATAATAATAATAATAATAATAATAATAATAATAATAATAATAATAATAATAATAATAATAATAATAATAATAATAATAATTAACAAAACTACATAAATATTATTATTATTATTTTTGTATTAAACAGATTATCTAACCTCATCAATCCATTTATTTGTTAATTTTTTTTTTTAATTTATTTATTTATTTATTTATTTATTTACTTATCAATCAATCTATCTATCTATCTATCTATCTATCTATCTATCTATCTATCTATCTATCTATCTATCTAACTATCTATCTATCTATCTATCTATCTATCTATCTATCTATCTATCTATCTATCTATCTATCTATCTATCTATCTATCTATCTATCTATCTATCTATCTATCCATCCATCCATCCATCCATCCATCCATCCATCTATCTATCTATCTATCTATCTATCTATCTATCTATCTATCTATCTATCTATCTATCTATCTATCTATCTATCTAGCCCTCCACTTTGAAGTGGAGGGGGTAAAAGTGGTCGTGTTTATATCCATGGACGATATTGGAACCACTTGCGTGATTTTTTTTATGCTGTTGTGGACGTAGCTATACAATCTGGTTCGTTACCACGGTCAATGCAGCTATCCGTACTTGTCCTTGTCCCCAAGAAAGGTGACAAGCGTCAGTTAAAGAATTGGAGACCCATATCGCTTTTAAATACCGACTATAAGATTGTTTCGAAAAGTTTATCAAACAAACTCAATTCAGTGCTACCGAAAATCATTCATTCTGATCAAACTTTCTGCGTGGAAGGGAGATCGATTTTCTCAAACTTGCACTGTATGCGGGACGTTATAGATTATTGTAATCGACGCCGCTTACCCCTCGCCATTGTGTCACTTGATCAGAGCAACGCCTTCGACAGAGTGGAGCACAACTATATTCATCAAGTGTTAAAGGCGTTTGGTTTTGGCGATCGTTTTTTATCCATCATTAAAACATTATACACTAATGCGCGTTGTGCAATACGCGTCAACTCCACCCTAACGCCTCCCTTCCCTATTACACGGGGAATCCGCCAAGGAGACCCGATTTCTGGTCTCCTCTATACAGTGTCTGTAGAGCCCTTTCTCCGTCTTTGTCGTACAAAGTTAGCTCCATATGGCCTACAATTACCCAACTATAACCAGCCAATTGTTACATCGGCCTATGCTGACGATTGCTACGTACTTCTTACAGACAATACAGGGTTTCTCCATCTTGAAAATGTATTAGATGCGTACAGTCTTGCGTCTGGGGCGAAGCTCAACCGTGATAAGACGGTAGGTTTGTTTGTTGGCCCGTGGACTCAACGAACCGACACCCCTCTCAACTACTCGTGGCGAACCGACGGTCTGCACGTGTAGGGGGTATTTCTGGGGAACACGACGGCATGGGAAGCACAAAACTGGACTGGTCTAACAGGTAAAATTCAAAACTGCGTTGATAAATGTGCACAGAGGAAAATTGCATCGACAATTCGAGGGAGGCGAATTATAGCCAATCAATTGTTTGGTTCTAAACTTATTCATGTTCTGACGGTCCTTCAACCACCAAATGGTTTCATTGACAATGTCCACAGGATTCTTATTAAGTACGTGTGGGGAGGCAGACACTGGTTGCATCAAAACAATGTGTTCGCCGAACCTACTGTTGGGGGAATTGGTTTAACCCACATATACTCACGAGTAATGACATTTCGAGTTCGTTTCCTCGTCAACTATTTGTCACACGAGGCGGAGCGAACAGCCACACATCATTTGCACGAGATCAACTTCCAACAATACTCCCCAACTGTCCATGACTTAATTCTACAACCAATAAGAACGGACTGGCTGGGACGAGTACAACCATTTTATAAATCAGTGTTACAGGCGTGGGACTTGATATGCCCTGCCGCGAGCACTTCCCTACAAGAAGTTCTCCACGTACTGGACACGACAAATCGAAGGAAGTTGTACCTAACGTGTAAAAAGAAGATACTGCCTGGTTCACAGTTACGCAGGACGTCGGTTTTGGCCGATGTTCCAGTCCTTTGGTCCGCCATCTACGCCCTGCCGACGGCAG
>OX246746.1:37529838-37577338 GCA_945910005.1 Isoperla grammatica | reverse complement strand
TTGTTTGAGAAATCTACGTATTCTCTTTCTTTGATATTGTTATTTTTATTTCTTTGAACGGTTAAGTTGTATGATATTATTATAATCTCTTTATATTGCAATAATACTGGTATCATAATATGTCTTAGGTCTAATTGATGGTTTTCTTATATAGTGTTGCATTTCTTGTTTTGTATATCAAATAAATACGATAAATAATAAAACATTAATACTCCATATAGAATTAAAGATCATAATTGGAAATGATAACCTTATCAAATACTCATCTTGTCATTTTGTATAACAAGACCAAGTAATTATTTAGGGCGAAAAGCAATAAGCCTGCATTTTCAACATCTGATGTTACGTTTTATGAGAAAGCTCATTCTGCATAAAACATAATACAAATTAAATACAGATATACGAACCAGGTTGTTTTATTTGGTGATTTTGAATTGTTCTTTATAAAAAAAAAGTAGAAACCTATCTGTAGACTGTACGTTATCAATAACCAGAACGCATTTTGACTATTCAGTGGATAATATTATCAGCTTGTTGGCTTTGCTCTCTAGCTGGCAGCTGCCTCTATGATACTACGATACAGCGTATTATTCTTAGAAGTTCTTCTGACTATAGCTAGAAAAGACCCGTCAACGATCATGTACACTTGCCGATCATGCCATACAGGATACCGAAAGATTTGTATTTGTTAAACATAGTTATATATTAATTAACGGCCGGATTATTAATTATTTATTATACGCGTTATTTTATTTCATAAAATAGGCTGTGAAGAACAATAAGAAACTATATTTAAATAAAATAATAAATTACATTATTATAAGTTTTACTATTATTATTATAATTATTATTATTATTATTATTATTATTATTATTATTATTATTATTATTATTATTATTATTATTATTTTTATTATTATTATTATTATTATTATTATTATTATTATTATTATTATTTTTATTATTATTATTATTACTATTATTTTTATTACTATTATTATTATTATTATTATTATTATTATTATTATTATTATTATTATTATTATTATTTTTATTATTATGATTATTATTTATTATTTTTATTATTATTATTATTATCATTATTATTATTATTATTATTATTATTATTATTATTATTATTATTATTATTGTTATTATTATTATTGTTATTATTATTAGAATTGTTATTTAGTAACACTGACAATGATACCAAATTATTATTATTTTATTACAATCTGTTTCAGAATGCTATTGATATTTGCAAATTGTTGCTTATTGTTGCCGTGTTAATATTTGTATATATAACTATTACATAGAATCCCTGAACTTGATTATTTATTTCCTGACTTGCCACGGTTACGTGTTACGAGGAGTTTTCGATATTTTGAGTGTATCCTAATTTCATTTAAGGTTTTGTATGCTGTATCTTTGTGGGCAGTCGATGTACGTTAAACAGCAGAGACAATAAATAGTTTAGTTATAATGCTGTACAATCATAAAAGTATTTCTAGCGTGTCATATAATGCATTATACATCATTATATTTATATATTATAATATATTTAACATTATATCACTTAAATTAATATGGCTAACGAAAACCTGTTTGAATTGCTAGTTTTATTATAAACATTATTCCAGGGTGATTAGTTAATAGTTCACACTGGCCGCACATACAACAATTGGGCGTTAGAAGGTAAGAGGTGCAACTATAGCTCTAACGTTGACGCTTGGTTTAGATTCCAGTTCTAAACTTTCACTCGTGTAAAACCTTATTGAGCTAGAATATACGTACGTACAAGGGTTTACTTTACGGTTGGCTCAGGTATTTTTATGTAAAACCTGTTTCCACGATAAATATTACTAGAATGTATATTACAAAATCGTTTCTAAGTATATTTTGTTTTTTTTATTGTAACCACAATATCCCAACCCGGAAGACACTAAAATGGGTTTTATCACTGTGCACTAATGACTAATGTTTTTTTTTTTACACAATCTTAAACGTTTAATTTCCTGTAAATTAAGTTTTGCCGTAATAAATGTGTTATAATTATTCCTAGTGTATAATGATTGCAATGATTACTCTACTCCTATATTACCGACAGGCGCCCCTTGTTGCTAATACAAGGGTTTTCAACAAAACAGCATTTTATCTCGTCTCGTTTACTTCCGTGATGAACATCTAAATGTTTGAGTGGCGCAAGTCGACTTGTTCATCGCTTGAACAGGTTATTTGTTAGAACTTCTGTTGTAAACGGTGTCTAGTGTTATTCTCTTTATCTCTTACCTTCCAAAATAGAATAATTACGATCTTATGTGATAAAACAAAAATGTATCGTACGGCTCGTTATAGGGTGCACACGCACACCAGCCTTACCTGATGTGGCCCACTTCAGGTGACTAACCAGGTTAGTAGGGTGTTTGGATATCTGGGAAGGAATGTCCGAGGGCTGATAGTATGACTCAGTCCCAGCATTTGCCTTTACAACTGAGAAAAACATTGAGAAAAACCTTCAGTCAGGACTGCCGGTGGCCGGCGTACCAGAGTCTCGCGTCTTACCGCTGAGCCACGCTATGCCGGCCACAATAGGTAAAATAGCAGCATCCTGGTATTCTGCTTTGCAGGGAAGCCACCACCACTCCAATCTTGACAGTCTTCAGAAGTCGAACGAGGATTATTCTTAGTAAGTAAGTAAAGTAAGTAAATCTTTATTGACAGGTTGAATCTTGAGTTTAGAGAAACTCTTTGCAGATTCCTTAGATAAAATTTTCAATCAGGAATTTTAATTATGTCAACTTATATACTAACTAAGTACAGATAGTTCTAATAAATATTGGAAAGTAAAATCATACGGGTTGATTGCATGCGTGCTTGAATATGATATTACTATTAAGCAACCTCGGGCGAGGTCAGGGGGTGGATGGGTGACCACTCTCCTCTGAAACACTAGTTACCGTTGGCTAGAGCAGATTGGAGGGTTCGATAGCTTGTGTAACAGCTTCGTTCTTCTCATTAACTGCTCGGCAGTCCAGGTTAGTGGAGGAACCTATATGACTGGTCAAAGTTACACCGTCCTTTTGGATGTGACGTAAATCCGATGGTCCCCTTGGTACTTTTCGACAGGAGTAGGCTACATGCCGGTACCAGGCTTCCCCTCCTCCCTTCCTCTTTAACAATCATCAATCGTCACTCATCAGGTTAAGAGGGCGTTGCGTCCTACACTGGCCTTAATTACGTTGAAGTATAAGTATTAAGATTACAGGTATGAACAGTAGCGCTCCCGTTGCAGTTGCAGCCAAGCAGTAAAAGCTAATGAAATGAAGATATGTTTGTGACTCCAAGGAAGCCCCTCTGTTACTATTTACAAGTCTTTGGGCAGTGAGTCAGTCTTATCACACCCGAAGCAAATATCAGGAATATCCCCTCAGGATTGTCTCTTCACTTCTGTTAGTGAAAATAGTCCCTCTATTTTCTTTTCTATAGTACTCATACAAAGTATTGGTTAGATATCTGTAGGTAGGCTCACTGAATAAAACGTCGGGAAAATCTTCATTTAATTCCTTTAATCAACATTCAGTACAATAATAAGTCTTTAACCACAGGAAAGATCGATGGATTTGTTTATACACTGTTAATTAATATTACTCTGCATTCTAGGTTAATAAATAATTATACGGCACCAATAATAGTATCATTCGTTCACAACCACATCACCTAAACTGCACAGCTGTACATCAGAGAATAAAACAACTTACACATAGTTTACTAATATTAGAATAGATATTCCAAAAACCTGTCGTTAACGGTAATGGGTATTAAAACTGCAAAAAATTAATGTTTTTTTTATTATACCAAGAGAACCCTTCCAAATGTTGAAAACGTGATTCTGATCCTGCCTTTAGTTTTGTATCAGCTACACAATGGGTTTAAAAAAAAAAAAAAAAAGAATATTTTTAAGATCTTTTTTTGGGTAATTATTAATAATTAAATTATAAACAAAATAAAAATCGTAACGATAACAAACTGTGAGTATTTATAACCCCATTGTGTATCTTATACAAAACCAAAGACAGGACGAAAATCACTTTTTCAATATTTGGAAGAGTTCTCATGATATAATAAAAAAACATGGTATTCACGGAGTGAACACGAAAAATTTTTTTTCAACGAAATTTAACCAAAATCCCTTTTTTATGTTACCTGTTACTGTATCTTTCCAATAATGTAAGGCGCGCGTAAAATAGTACATATTTATGTTTTAAATCATTTTAATGATGTTGAATTGGCTAGAGCCTATGTCTATGCACGCCATTCACCATTAGCAACATGCACACAGCCTACTGAATGCTACAATCAGCTGTTCTACGTTGATTCTGTAGCCAACGTATGAAATGAAACCGAATATCGCCCGCAAACTTGAAGAAGGGGTAATTTATTTTTTGGGTATAAATTAATTTTAAAATAATAACCCCTTCTTCAAATTTGAAGAAGGGGTAATTTATCGAAAATACTGTGATAATTATACAGTAACTTGTGTTTAAGTTGGTGCACCTGCTGATAACATAGAACCAAAGCACTTGTTTTGCTCAGAGATATTTCTCTTCATCGCAGTTTTGAACAATAGCGAATGGCGTGCATAGGCCTAGGCATAGGCTCTAGCCAATTCAACATAATTAAATTGATTTAAAACATAAAGACGTACTATTTGAAGCTTGTGCCTTACATAATTGGAAAGATACAGTAACAGGTAACATAAAAAAGTGAATTTTGTTAAATTTCGTTGAAAAAAATATTTCATGTTCACTCCGTGAATACCAAAAACATTAATTTTGGGCGGTTTTAATACCCATTCCTCTTAACAGGCAGATTATTAGATAACATATACTATCAGGCGTTACCTCATCAACAGAATAAAAAAAAAACTGTATACACGTTTGATTTGATGTAACCAGACAACTATTTAGGTAAATGTGGACCGTGATTGTGGATGGCTTTGTAAAAATATTTAAAATAATATTTTTATTTTTCAATAATCCATCATCAACAATCATATTCTACTAATTACACAGAACGCTAGTGTGTCCTTGGGCAATGTAATGTCTTCTTCTCTGCTTCTTCACGCGTTATTCGATTTTGTTAAGACAAATGAAAACTACATATATGATAAATAAAAATACACTATTTGATGTAAGTAAATCAATGTAACATACAGAAAAATGGTCGTAAATGACTGTTTTAACTGCGATAAGGTGAACTGTATTGGTGGAAAAATTAAGAACGTCGTTTTACCATGGAAATGGTAAGCATTATAACTTCAGTTTCGATAATGCCAAGTTTCAACACCATTCAGATAGTTTCTTTCAATGCATTTTTGTAAGAAGCTAAACACTGCAAAAAATGCTTGTTGACATAGCCTATGTAATGCATAAACACATTTTTATCAACAAAAACCACACATAATAACATTACATAACAACTATTAATGCCAAAAGTGAATAATACGAAAATTGGTATTATTGAATAGTTATTAGTCTGTATTTTACTATCTAAAATCAGTTATGTTGAAAATATAAGTATTTATTAAATTTTCGTGATCTTACTGACTTTGCACAACCATTTTAAACTGATATTCCAAACCGGTCTTTGGTAACATCATTGTGAGCTGCCCTATTGTGCAGCTAATCATCATTACAATATTTTGTGATCGGTGGCCACATAATCTTGGCAACAATTGCATTCGTTCGTGTTACGTCGTATATCGGGTAGAGGTTTATATGCTATCGTGTTGCGGGCATCATTCCTGTACGTAACGGTTCCATACTCGGGTATATACCCAAAAATATACAATAGCAGAAAATTAAAGCGAAACGAAGAATACGCGAATCATACTGGCTTACATACATCATACTTGCGCTTATATTGCGAAGTTACCAGAAACATTATCATACCTCATGGATACACTAGCACGAACTTTGACCTTTTCCCCATGTTAACATGTGTGCTGATGCGTCTATACAGAAATATGGTTTGAAAGAAAAAGTAGTGGCTAGGAAAATGAAGACAACTCACTGAGTAACTTCGCCAAAAGTGTAAATCAATATAACAAAAGAAAACCGTGAATTACTAGAATCACAACATACAACTTTAAGCCCCCTACCCCCACTCACTCACCCACGCACTAGATTTGTGAGAACGGTATAGTTTTGTATACTTCCAAGCCCGGATCCACAAGAGTCCTAATTCTTTTTTTGGTCTTATTTGAAAGACCGGCCTAACATTGAACCTCTTGGGAATCCAAGAAAATATCTTAAAACAGACTCTAGAACATTATTTGGAATGTTCATTGTGTCCTTGATCCTACCTGGAATTAATAACTTCTTCATGTGACCTGGGTCTGGTTTTACAGGAGGTCCGAAGTTAGCCCGGTCTGAGAGTTAAGACCAGAAACAGACTTAGAACCTCTTGTGAATCCGGGCCCTGATATGTCAATGTGCGACTGATATACGTTCTTCATTACAGACTATCTAGATGGTTGTTTTATGACGTCTCTGTCTTGGCTGCTCATGCGGTTGGGGCGCAAGTCCTAAACGTAGACGTAACCACCTACGGACGTGGGTTCACGGTTTCTATCACCCCTCATCGTCTTGAATAGCATGATTGCTCTAACAGGGATGTAAACCAACAAGAATGATTCACAGTGTATATGAAACAAGCTCACACGCTTATGAGTGTACAGACAGTGTAGAGGCAGTGTACAGACTACAGCAGTATGGCGGACACATAGTGATGAGTTCATTCCTCCGATGCACATTGAACGGTAATAGTATTTCTGCCGGCTATATATATGAGAGCAAGGCGTTATAAATATGCTAGCCTATTTCCTAAGATTTCACGGCCAACAAAAGATGTATAGATTCTTTGTCTTTGTTTATTGATTTGATTCTGAAAATAATTACTTTGTTAAGGAAGACGCGAAAAGACAAATTTTATATGTAATTGCGAGAATAAAAACTAAAAAAGGGATTTTTTGTATGGTTGGTATAGGTGACATTTTCTACTATATGACTCTTTTAAGTGGTTCTACTAAAAAGGCTGATTTTTACTTTTAAAAAATACTATTATAGGGACTTTATGCAGCTTAATTGTATATACATGGCTATCAAAGATCAGTATCACAAGACAATTTGAATCTATTGACGTTTGCCAAACTGGTTCTTCTCACGAACACTAGGTGACATATCTGTACATGAATAATGCCAAATGTGTCATGGCTGCTGGCATTGTGCACATGTGATATGCGTATACAATGCCAATTTATTCTAATACACCCATGCAACATCAATATAGAGGTGAAAGATTGCTAAAAATCCACAAAACGTCAGTGGTCACCTTACTATGTCGCAAACTTAACACTCGTTCAGTAATTTTGTGATTCTTGGAATTCATTTTCGCGTCCTGAATACTAAACGAACTAAGTTTATCAAAGCATACAAAAATATCAGAATTATCAAAAATTTAAACCCTTGTAAAAAAGAAAATATTATGTTCTAAGGGGTAAGTATTTTTGATAATTGTTTGTTACCCAAACAATTATCAAATATACTAACCCCTACCTTTTACCCCTAAGTTTATCAAAGCAAACACAAAATATTAGAATTATTTAAATTTTAAACCCTTGTAAATAAAAACATATTATGTTCTAAAGGGGTAAGTATTTTTGATAATTGTCTGTTACCCAAACAATTATCAAATATACTTACCCCCTACTTACAGCAGTAGGTAATGTAAACCGTAAATAGGTTATGTAAGGCTAAGATAATGTGTATGTAAGCCGTAGGAAGGTCATGTGGTTATTTGTGTTACTTCTTATATTTACAGTCGCGTAAATCTCAAAGTAACATACCATCATTTGACATAATTATATTCCTTTCAATTTGGAGGAGAGAACCACTCTAAAAACTTTCAAACATAAAATATCAAACAATTACAAAACGATAACATATGCCTCTACGCAATATAAAATTCCTGCCACATCCAAGTATGTTTCACGCGCGGAAGCTTCTATCTTCTATCTCGAGATTGATGACGTCACTGCACGGCCTAGGCTGACTTGTTCATCTGGGTGTATTCCATCTCCTCGGCTAGGCGCGCTATTGATGACGTCACTGCACGGCCTAGGCTGACTTGTTCATCTGGGTGTATTCCATCTCCTCGGCTAGGCGCGCTATTGATGACGTCACTGCACGGCCTAGGCTGACTTGTTCATCTGGGTGTATTCCATCTCCTCGGCTAGGCGCGCTATTGAAGCAGGGATCGTTTCTCTCTTGGACCGGTCGTTGCCCGTTTCAACGTGTAAGAACTTCCCTAAAAGCGGCTTGAACGCCTCCACTAACCTCTGGGTCCGCCTGGCCGTGTTCTGAAAGAAGGAAGAGATTCATGTTAACTACGTTGATGGCACAAACCTCTGGGTCCGCCTGGCTGTGTTCTGAAAGAGAGAAGACATTCATGTTAACTACTTTGATGGAACTAGATTGTCTCACTATCACATTTTATGACAAAAAACATCCGCGACTATCAGAGTGAAATAGATGCAGGAACGAACATAAGGAATTCCAGAAATGGCGTAGTAAACATTGGGCGCCAATGAGTAGTTTTCCATAGTATTACTTACTTCTTTTAGTTAGCAACTTTGTGAAGTTTGAGATGGAATCGAGTCCAACATTTGCCCAACTAAAGTCTCACATTTTATCACTAAGGAAGGACAGCTATGCAAATGTTTGTGTTATTTTATCAAGATATTTTTAACTTAAATATTCAACTTGTCATCCCCTGAACAAAACAAATGCGTCTCATATTGCAGATATTACGTATTATGTGTATTGACTAATAATGCACGTTCGTGCTCGGCGGATATATGTGCATGTTCGCTGGTAAAATTACACTTACAGCTTACAAATATTGTTTAACAAGTGCAACACATGTTACACAATGTTTTCGCTGTATTTCGTGTGTCATACCTACTCTTGTTTTGCAGTAGAGACGGTACCATTCCACGTAGATTAGAACAATTAATTAGTGTATCCATTAATAACAATGCTAGTTTAAACGTCATCAATTCAAGACTTCTAGCAACAAATATCTAGCGGAACAATAGATGCAATGTAAAATTTAGTGCATATTAGAACCAAAGTGCCACAGGTTGTTTAATTTAATGAGAACTTTTGTGTGTATTCTAATGCTTCATACATATAACCCATGCCCTCGAGATTTTCTGCTATAGTTTCATTATGCACTGTCACTCATTGTGAGTTATTAGTTTTTTGTTCAATATTTGGAGATCGTGTAATTTAGTGAGTGTAACCTTGTGGTTTCATTGATTACACCTTGTTCGGCCTCGGCCTAATTGACTACAAAGAAGTTTTGTTACAGTTTCTAGGATCTTCTAATACCGACGCCTGCAGCGTAAACGCAGCTAAGCACGTGCTTTTGTAGTAGGTCAAGTTCTAGAAGAAAATTTTGTATTACCAGTAAGTCAGAAATATACACTTAAAAACATAATTTTTTCATTAATGCTGTAGTTCACCTACCTTGCGGAGCACCCGGTTTAGGTATGTTTAAATTGCATTAAAATAGGTTTAAATTGACCTAAAATTTAAAAAATATGCCATCCTCTATAGCGAATTTAATGCTCTTTCTTACGAATGGTTTTTTATTCCAATAAATGTTTCGTTTTGCAGATGTTTTTAATTAGGTGTGAAAGGTGTCCAGCAAGATCACATCACAAAAGGTAATTAAAAACATATGATAAACAAAAATATTGATTGGAACAAAGAATCATTCATAAGAAAGAGAACTAGATTCTCTATAGGATGAAATATTTTGATTAAGAATTGGAGCAATTTAAATACTTTTAAAGCAATTTTAATTGACAGAGATCGGGATCGAGTTCCGCCGACTAGGTGGGCATACTGCCTTAACCAGTCATGATAGTAAGATTTATTAGTTTTGAATAAGTTATAATAACTGTAGAGGGTTATTGACCGAAATGTTTATGAATGTACGCTAACAGCTCATATTTTGATTTAAAACCGGGATTTTATTTATAAAATCTGGATTTCAATGTTAATTAATAATTAATAATTTTTCATATGAATAACCGTTATAGGCTGCACACCATCATATTTAACTGATGTGCCCCTCTTCAGGTGACTAACTATAGGTTATTAGGGATTTAGGATAGTTGGGACGGAATATTCTCCTAGGGCTGTTATTAGGACTCAATCCCAGCATTCGCTTTTACGACTGAAGAAAACCTCGGAAAACCTTCAGTCAGGACTGCCGTGGCCGGAATCAAAGCCGCGACCTCCCGAATTAGAGTTTCGCGTCTTACCGCTGAGCCACCTCTATCGGTAAGCAATGTTGTACACGTCATTATGGTAGAGAAAAAGGTTTAATAAATTATTTCAAACATTGTCAGTACTAGTATACAAACCAGAGACATTTTCCATGATTGTCATACGTTTTGAACGGCTAAGCTAGGAATAGTTTTTGCAATGTCGATTATTTAAGTTTGAATGTAGATGTAACATCGATATTTGACTTTCTTGTCGATTTTGTTATTTTACATACTTAAATTGTTTGTAAATTAACTTACTAAAATTCTATAATGAATAGCCACATGGAAGGATGGTGAATAACTAAACTAATAAAGGTAAGGCTAAGCCGACAGTGTTGCCGTTTACTCACCGAAATAACGTCTCCAACTACTCGGGACACGTTGGTTACCAGTGAAAAGCCGGTTGCGAACAGCATCGGTGGTAAGTCAAGATTCACCTTGTTGCTGTCTATCACAGGGACCTCTTCAGTTGTTGTCGATACTCCGCTGCCGACGCCGACGCCCCCCTGCAGAAACAGAACACATGAGGGTTCAGGAATTATTGAATTTCTTTTATCTTACAGGTCTGCGGGAGTCAGAACTCACAAGTAAGGTTTCCTTAGTAAAGGTTTCAGTAAAAACCAATTTTTAAAATTTAAATTGTGGTTGGATACCCCAGCTGGATATCAGAGTCTACAGACGACGACAAAAATATATTCAACAATCATTACCTACGTTTTGATTAGATCCGATAATTGAGATGTTATTGTACAGTCGGATTTTATCAAAACGTAATAAATTGTGCATATATATGTTCACGTTATCTGTAGATCTTGATAGGATATAGGTGGGGGATCCATAGGATATAGGTGGGGAATCCATGGGATATAGGTGGGGAATCCATGGGATATAGGTGGGGAATCCATGGGATATAGGTGGGGAATCCATGAGATATAGGTGGGGAATCCATGAGATATAGGTGGGGAATCCATGGGATATAGGTGGGGGATCCATGGGATATAGGTGGGGAATCCATGAGATATAGGTGGGGAATCCATGAGATATAGGTGGGGAATCCATGGGATATAGGTGGGGGATCCACAGGATATAGGTGGGGAATCCATGAGATATAGGTGGGGAATCCATGGGATATAGGTGGGGGATCCATGGGATATAGGTGGGGAATCCATGAGATATAGGTGGGGAATCCATGAGATATAGGTGGGGAATCCATGGGATATAGGTGGGGGATCCACAGGATATAGGTGGGGGATCCATAGGATATAGGTGGGGAATCCATGGGATATAGGTGGGGAATCCATGAGATATAGGTGAGGGATCCATGGGATATAGGTGGGGGATCCATGGGATATAGGTGGGGGATCCATGGGATATAGGTGGGGGATCCACAGGATATAGGTGGGGGATCCATAGGATATAGGTGGGGAATCCATGGGATATAGGTGGGGAATCCATGGGATATAGGTGGGGAATCCATGAGATATAGGTGGGGAATCCATGAGATATAGGTGGGGAATCCATGGGATATAGGTGGGGGATCCACAGGATATAGGTGGGGGATCCATAGGATATAGGTGGGGAATCCATGGGATATAGGTGAGGGATCCATGGGATATAGGTGGGGGATCCATGGGATATAGGTGGGGGATCCATGGGATATAGGTGGGGAATCCATGGGATATAGGTGGGGGATCCATGGGATATAGGTGGGGAATCCATGCGCCCACAATTTCGATTTATAAAGTTGTTTTAAAGATACGAAGAGAAAACCTTCAATCCTCCTCTCTGACTCTCTCGCTTCAGGTATTAAAGTACATTGAGTGAACACGGTCAACGGATTGGCATTTTACTAAAGAAACTGAGACGATATCGCACGTAATCATTATTAATTCATGCCATTTAAAAGAAGCCCTCCGATGATTATTGGTTATTGTTGAGTCAATGTTCACTAGACACTAAAATATAACCACTGAAAGTAAATTTCAAATAAAATATTGAACTCCGATTCGCTTGAGTAATGACGTCGTCTATAGATGAGCGTCATATATAAAGTAGAAAGTTGTATCATATTAATATGTTATATATAATCCATATAATCCAGCCCTTCACGACAATATATAGACACAAATCCTGTGTTGTAGATATACTGACAAATAATTTATTTCTGAAATGTTGAGATAATATATCCAAGAAGTAGACGAGGATAGCTTATTGGACTGAGCAGTTTGGAATGATTCTGGTAAAAGGTTTTGATTAGAGGAGAGGACATCTGAGTTTTGAAGAAAACAGACAATGATTGACATGATAGTTAATTGTATCTGGGTTCTTAGTTGGATTTATTCGAAATATGACTGAGACCACCTCGAGCTCAGCGGATACACCCGCGTCAAAAAGAACCATGTTCAAAGTGATACTAAAACCTGGTGCTAAAACATAATATACAATATTGTTCGAAACAAAAAAATTCGAGGGTCTCAAATAGGGTTTCAAAATCTCCTGAGATTTTTCGCTTGGAAAAAACTTTTTTTTACTTTTTTCCGAAAATTTTAGGGTCAATTTTTATTTTAGAGCTACGTTCAAGTTTCTCAAAAAACCTACTTTTCCAGACCATTGGGGAAAACTCCAAAACCCCTGTTTTTTCCAAAATGCCGGTTTTTTCCACCATTGATAACTCTAGTCTCGAACATAACTTTTTTATTTCCAGTTCACTATAAGTACCATTCAACAATGGCAACTGATTCCCCCCCCCCCCCCCTCCCCGATAGCACTCTGCGACGGTGGAAAACTATTGAGAATTGAATGCCGCCATATTTTATTTGAAATGTATCTACTTAAAAACTTGTGATGCTTAACATTTTGTTTTATTTGCTGATTTCAGTTTATTTACCAGTATCTGGTGTAAATATATTATTTAATTGAAATATGCATGTTTATCTATGCACTTAGTCTCTGAACTTCTGAAACCATTTAATCTTACTTCCCTGCTACAGGTGTTCGTTGTTCACAGAAGCTCAATTAGGGTATTGGGATTATTTAAAAGGAATGCCTAAGGACTGTTCTACAGTACTGAATCCTAGCATTCACATTATGATTTAGGCAAACTTTCAGTCAGGATTAACCGGGAATCAATTCAGCGGCCTCCTGAATTAGAGTCTCTCGCCACCTCAATCAGGGTAGGTATTGGTTTGTAGAGGCAAACGCAACGCATGATTGGAGGTCAAGCCATGAACGCGAGAGGCCACCAGATGTATTAGGGGAAGGGGGGGGGGGGGGTGATAATATGTCACCCCTTTTTACTTCAGTAGCTTTGCATCAGATTATTACTTCGATTGGCATTATTAAATCCCCATACATTTGTCTCTGTCACTAGACGGAACAACGTGCGCAATATCGCCTCAAATGAAAGTCTTGGCTAAACACATGCATGAATGGTGATTTTCGAGGAATCGTTGTTGAGTATTGTGTAAGACACCTTCAAACGCAGACTTGTAAACTGTGCACGGAGGTCACATGACACAAGTAGGCCTACTCGTGCACTCGACCGTGTGTAAACACATTGATATGCTTTTCGAAGCTCGCAGATCAATTCATGGTTTTTAATTTTCGCTAATATAGGTAATAAAGAGATATCATACATTTTGAATGTACGTTGAGCCTTGGGGGCTCTACCTACGATAGTACTTTCTTAATAAGAAATGTGATGAATATACATTTTGATTTTAATTTTTCCTGATATGTGGTTTAATTTCAGTATTAATTTTCACACACCGTTTCGTGAAAATGCATTCAACCGAATCGGCTGGTCAGCGGAGAGGGGGGGGGGCGGAGGGGTGGGGTGGTCTTCATATGCATCTACCACTAATTGTCAGAGAATTATAATGAATGTAAACGAAAATTCGGTTTTCTTCTAAATTTTCTATCTACCATGGTAGCAACGCCAGACTTTGTGTGCACATCCTTCTTTGGTGATATATTTATATGTTTATTAATGTAGAATCAGAATTATTTGATTTGTTTAAATAAGTAACCGTGCGTTGCAAGTGACAAATTGTTTTCAAACGTAATGTAAACTAGCGATTTTGTTATTATTAAAATTAATACAGTTGTAGGTAGAGCGTGTACATAAAATTATGTTTATATGTAACAGTATGAGCATGAGTAAGGAATGTCGGAATGTTTTTGAATTTGGATAAAATGGTAAGCTGAGCTTCTAGTCACATTCTGATACCAACTGAATAAATCATTCTTTAAAAATGCGTTTTACTTATCTGGCAAATTTTCAAAACCTCTCTTCAGTTCGTAGGGAAAATACTCCTACATAAGTACTCAACATTTTAAAAGTGCTAACTAGGGGCTGAAAACTCTTTGTAATTGAAATTAATATAACAATCATATTAGGCTTTATTATATTATTAAAGTGGCATTCTCCTAACACTCCCTACCTTGTGCAACACCCGATTCCGGTCTGTTCAAATTGTATTAAAATGGGTTTAAAGTCTCCCAAAACAAAATCAAAATATATAATCCTACATAGAATATAATGTTCTTTCTTTATGAATGCTTTCTATTCCAATAAATATTTCCGTTTTGCAGCTGTCCTTAATAAGTGTGTGCAACATGTCCAGCTATACAACACATTACAAAAGGTATAACTAAGAACATCTGAAAAACGGAAACATTAATTGAAACAAAATACATTCATAAAAAGAACACTAAGTCCTCTAGATGATGACATATTTTGATTTACATTTGGAGCAATTTAAATATACATTTTGAAGCAATTTTAAGGGACAGAAATCAGGAGTTCCGCAGTCTGGGAGGACGTACAGTCTTAAATGTGATGGCAGACTTAAGTTGAGATGCTCCAGTGATAATTGATGTGATGCGTACAATGTGTAAGATAAGATCCCAGTGGTGCGTGCGACTGTGCGAGCCATGCGTGAGTGCGGGAGAAAGCAGAGGTGATTCAACCAAGTGAGTCTGATGAGTAATGCTCAACGTTTTGACTTCAGACGCATTCGTGCACCAACTGGTTTTAAAAGCCCATTCATCAATTACACGCGCAATTTATGTAGGCAAATTATAGACTAGCAACCGAGTTTTATTAATACATTCATTACAAATTGTATGTTTCTTTAGTGCTATTTTATATGCAAGGAACTACCATTTAGAAACAGTGTTACAACGACACATCCGTTTTGATGTATCCGTAGAATTTTTTTTTTCGCATGAATACCCATTATAGGGTGCACAACAGCTTTACCTGATGTGCCCCTCTTCAGGTGACTAGCTAGGTTAACAGGGTGTTTGAATAGTTGGGAAGGAATGTTCGAGGGCTGTTAGTAAGACTCAATCCCAGCATTCACCTTTATGACTGAGGAAAACCTCGGAAAAAACCTTCAGTCAGGATTGCCGGTGGCCGGAGTTGAACCGGCGACCTACTAACTACAGTCTCGCGTGCTACCGCTGAGCCACCTGTATCGGTCGAGAGATAATGGAGGTCTTCACACATATTTACATCTTTAGAAGTCTGAAAAAGATTCACTGTCTATCGGTTCCGTCTAAATCGTGGAACGATGGGAACATTTAAACTTATTCCAGTAGTTAAATGCCAATCCAAATATTGCGTTCAATACCGTAGTATTCTATGTTTTGGTAAAAATCAGGTGCAAGGATGTGAGGAATGCATCGAGGTTCCTCTTTGTTTCCAAGTTCCGGTTATCTTTGTCCCTTATCGTCCATCCATCCATATTAACAAGCTTGTCACTCATATTCCGAGTGAATCGAAAACCTCAGTGCATTCCTAGTAGGATTGAAGCAAGCAAGGATCGTGGGCATTCAATTCCATGGCGGAACAATGTACTTTATTATCACATACAAAACATCATTTAAAAACACAAACATGTCCGTGCATATGCTCAGTGATGCATGATGCATCAGTGCAAGATTGACCAACAATCCTCAATCGTAAACATGCTTCTTTACCAAACATGTTCTTCATACATTTACTTTCCTATTGACTTCCAACATTATATGGTTGTTAGATACACATTTCACCCAATAGCTAAAACTCTCTTTTATGATTACCGATACGGTATTTTTAATTCAACAGTGTGACATAACGATGACTGTTTACCAGTAGTTGTAAACGAAATGAGTTTATACATGTGTGATGTTTAGGTTGTAGTGTGTGTGCATAGTTTACATAATGAAATTGCACGCCCACGAACCCAGTAGTGAAAGCTTAGGTGGTGCCGACGTTAACCCCAACATTGAGTCCTCCGAGGAGCCCTTGGAGCGCTCCGAATGCGCTACCTAGCCCCCCAGCGTTAGTCAGGACCCCAGCCTGGGACCTCGGCTCAGATACGCCCGTGCCCGCCGTCACTGACGCGGACCCACTCACCTGGCCAGAGGGGGCGGCGCCATTGGGCCGACTACCCAGACCCAGGAGGTAGTAGTTCTTGTAGCGGTTAGTGCGGTCCAGGTTGCTCACTAGCTTCGTCTTGTAGTCAATCACTTGGTTTACTTTCTGGAAAAAGTATTGGTTTTGATGATCTGATTAGTAATATTGACAAGAAACTATTAGTCTGAAAATAAATACATAAACTGATGACAAGGTAAAACGCATGGATACGGTGAGTAACGTGTTCAAGAGCTACGAGCGTTGAGGGAAACTTGTCGGTGGATGAAGCCTTTAGCCGTTGAGTTTACTCATGGGAAGAATTCCTCAGAAGAAAAGACAGTACGAATGAGTGTGAAAAATCGAATGCAGGAAGTCGAGAGTTAGACTAAAAAACGAAACGTGAAAATGGGCGTGAAAAGTAAATGGAGGAAAAGTACCGACTCATTTGCGTTGGGATGACATCGTGATTAACATTGTTACTAGATATGAGGTTGCAATGCTACACGTGTTACGTAGGCTTACAGCTTGCAAAGAATGATGTGCACAGACAATATTTTACATCACCTTCACCATTAAAGCGCTTAATTCTCTAACTCGCGGTCTCATTACACACAATCCTCATTTCAGGTGACTTAAGTCGTGATACTTTCAATGTTCATCGTCCTCACTAACTGATTCACCTATTACATTAACCACATGTTAACAAGGATGATATTCACTTTCTGTCTTAGCCTAATTTCGCAAACACAACATAAGCGTTATTGTTGGGAGCCCGAGACGAACGCGTGATGTAACTCTTAAAAAAAGAAGATTGTGGTTTCGAACAAGAAAAGTGCAACGTACTAATTGACTGAAGCTCATAGTGGAATAATGCTGCAACTTGTTCACTTTCTTTCGAAACCGTTATTGAGGTAGGCAACCTTGAAGAACGTGTGCGGTAGTACTAGTAGGACGTTTCCACACACTACACGACTCGTTGGTACGAGTGATTCTTGTCCTTCGGCCAGTAAACAAGTTGCATTGGCTTTCTGAGAGCGGTGATCGAATCTCTCAGGATGCCCTAATTAACTTAACTAAGTGAACTCAGGTAGCCAAGGATAGTTTAGATTCAATTACTTTAATCTGATAAAATTTGTTGGTGCCCTTGAATATTGAAGTCAAACTCTTTGTGTTTTCAATTGTTCATTTGCAGATCAGCAGCCTTCTTTCAGCCACCTTCCAATGAATATTGTGTAACAAAACAGCTACTATCCTTGAGTAATTCTAATGATAATGCAAGTGATGTCTTACCCCAAATATTAAATCTAGTAGGAAGTTCTTAACTCCGAATCCAGAGGCAAGTTTCAGTTCAATCGCCTTCTTCTCCCTGTCTCCTCTGGCTGCCAGTTCTGGTCCGAAGACATCGTCCACCTCGTAGATAGGTCGGCTATCATCGGCTGCTGCGCACACGCCAATCACAGCGCACACAAGCGTCACCAGACATAACGTGTTGAATTGCATCTTTCTTATGTCTGAAATGAAGCCAATGGTCATCAGAAGGGTTGTTCAATTTACTTCACCTAACACTACCTTACAGATGCTTTCGTCACAGGCGAGGCACTTGTAGCCAACGACGAACCGCCCGCGCAAAAACCGATCGCTGGTAGGCTACGAGCCCCTCGCCTGTGACGATAGCATCTGTAAGGTAGTCTTGGGACAACTATACACACAGACGTAGCTAAAAAAATCAACTTTGTTATTGAAATCAAACTCAATTCACATTGAATTGGTCAACTCCTTTGCCATTTAAACTATTTTGCAAGTACATTTACATCAATTGTTCAATATAGAAACATGCTCAGGTTAATTTGATGGAAAAGGTGACAATGGTCTACCAATTGAAAATGGAAATGGTTCTTGCCTGTACCGAATGACAACCAAATGTGATAGGATGTTTTGACTCCTGAGAAGTTATGGTAAATAAAATAAATAAATTCGTATTTACTATTTATAGAGTGTACCCACTCACTAACAAAACTGATTTCAGTGGGGGACTTTAATGACACATTGACACATTTAATGGTACATTTTTCATCCCTGTTTACCCTATTGGTTAGAATATTCCCATAAAGCAATTACCAACTCATGAATACCCTCCACAAACTCCTATACAAAAATGAATGTACCAGTAGATTTAGTGTGTCTATTACAGGTACAGCACAGAGATGAACAAACCATTCCATTCACAAATATCTGCTATAATAATAGTCAGACCGTCAAGCTGTCATATCAATATAGTTTCTGATTATATCAAAGATTACCAGTAATCTTTGTTATTATAAAATAATGTAACAACCTACGCTTTATCCTGCGGGTCATAACCTTGTTCCTATAGTATACAGCTCAAATCGTGGGCACTGACATAGATAGACTTATATGTCTCAACCAGAACAAGTTGCTCTGACGTGGCCGATGTTTGGCCGATGAGGAAAACTGGTTCAGTGACGAGTTGAAAGTAACTTGGCTTTGCATCATCTAAACTGTTTCAGCTTGCATGATGGGCCCAAACAATCTAGTGAGGCGGAAAGGCAAGTCAAAGTGGTCTGGGGAAACCCTCCCTGTCGTAAGAGGTGACTACAAAGCCGACGTTATATGTATGAGCTTGTTATTTAGTAACGCAATGCAATTCTCAATATGTGCTGCGTTTTTTATACGATCAGCTGTTTTTTATAGTCTGAGAAACTTGGCACACGGATGATTTGACTTGAGAAGACTGGACATTTCAATGTTATAAACTAAAGCTATGGCAGCCAATACACAGTACATTAGGATACGTTTAAATTTTTCAACATTAGAATGTTCTATAAATTAGCAATCTGCAAAGAACCAAAGAGAGATGTTTTATGGTAAGAGATCAGAAATTGTATTACAAAAGTGTCAATTATTGTCATCTTTACTATTTTACAGTTTTTATTTTGGTATCTATTATCTATTAATCACTAATCTTGTAAATAGTTCTCAAAATAATAATCGGATAACGATAAAATATTTGAGATTTTTAACTCCAGTTTTAGTTCCAACAAAACCGCATCTGCTTTTAAGTATGATTTAGATTTGTAAGATATGACTAAAATTCCTCAAAAACAACTAAAAATTGAAGGACCAATTTATAATAATAATTATCGAAAGATTTAGCAAGAGTGTTGTGGTTTCAGTTAGATGGTAGAACACTTTACATAATTTCTCTAAAATATTAAAGTTCCTATGTTGTAATTGTGTTAACTTCGTTTGGTGTGAGACTAATGGAAATATTTAAATTCATATAAGAAACTATTTTATGTTTCCACAAGTGAACCTAAAACGAAAACGTACAAACAATCATAGTAATTCAGTAACATCTTTACAAGTATCATTGTATCATGAAATCACCAACTATGAGACATCATTGTTTATCTTTCTCAGACATCACTTTCCGTTTCCCCTGCTGCTGCATACGCGTAACGTGTGACACCTTTCACTAGGCGCACCATAGCATCGTCCACACGGATCTCAAATGTCACTGTTTATCGTTTTTACATCTCCATTTCTGTTAGCCCAACTGCAAACAATTCCTTCTTCTAATGCAGAAGGTCCAGGGTTCGATACCTCTATTAATTATAATTGTATATTGTTTATCTTTTCAAGCATCGCTTTCTGTATCCCCAGCCGCAAATAAGAAGTGGCTCACAAGAAATTGAATCCATTGATATCCTAACGTAATAACGCGAACAATGATATTTCTCAACCGGCGCTTTCAGTTTCCTGATCTGCTAACAATTGACGTCGTGATACTTAAGAAATATATACACGCAAAACAAATATAGTCCTTATTTGTCAATCGGTTATATAACGTGGCAATTCAGCGCCATCTTTCATGAACGCGTGTAATATCAACAAGAGTGTTCAACCATAGGCGTGCGCAGCGTCTAACGTACATTAGACCCGGCACAAGATGGTGTGGTACAGCCGGGGTCTGGGGCGAAGCCCCAGCCGCCGGAGGCAATTTCGCCGTAGGCGAAAATTTTTCGGTTGATGCACTAACTTGTATGGCCTAAAACGCGTTTTTAAGACCCGACGCTTTCCGCTGCCATAGGATCTTGTGGCCCCTATAGAGCTATGTTTCGTTTCATTTAAAATAAAAGATAAATTATAAATTATTTTCGCAGCCCCGGTTGAAGTGTGCCTTTGCGTAAAAACGCGATACTGACAGTGCGTTTTAATTTAATGACTAATTTAAAGTTAAGTTTAAAGATAAACTGGTCTCGGCCCAGGCCGGGTCTAGAGGAATTGGAGTCCAGCGCGGCCCGACCGCCAAGTTGACACATTAGGTCCGGCCTGGGCCGAATAGGCCTGGGCCGTGCACGCCTATGGTTCAACAACTCGCAAAACGTGTTCATGATTTTGTCCGTGTTTTTAAAACAATCACAGTAAGAGATGTTGCTCGACATCGATTCAATTTGGATAAAAGTATCTAATCGGAAAATTCAATAATATTATAAAATGTCTAAAATTTTATCCACACGCAATGCATTTTGCGTCCATTGTTACAGATTATTTTAGACCTTCATAATATCTTCTTAAATAACAAAACCCTTTGAATTGTGCTGCTTGTAGAATATGTAAAACGGTTTTTAGCCGCGTGCTTGAACGCGGACTCCATGTAAGCTGCATGGCTGGGCGTGGTTCAATACCTAGAGATATAGTGAACGACCAATTATACCTTGCGTAAGCAGTTATAACCAGAACAATATAAATTCATCATTTAAATAAACTTGATTTAAACTTAAAAAGAAACATTTACAATTCAGCGAGTTGTAATTATAGATGTTACTTACTAACGGTAATTGAATGAATGTGATTGTTCAAATAAAACGCAGTGATGTATTTTGATTAGTTGGTGTGCGTTTGTGTATTTAGTATTGTGATGTGTTTTTATGATATGCTATAGTTAGTATTGTGTGTACGAGTGTGTATTATTTGTAATACACATATATAAGTATGATTAGCTATAATATTACTTGTTGATTGATAAGGTGTTTTATGAGTGATTGTAATGAAACTTAAGATACGTGAATTGTGTAACATTGTACTTTTGTGTAGTAACATTGGTTGGATGATTTGGAAAATATACTTCTAATATTTTGAGGTATGCAATAACATCTTGAAGAGTTGATGTAATGAGTAGTTGTGTAAATGTAGTTACTAATTGGTGATGGGTACTGAGAATCACTGTGACCGCGGAGAAGGCGGATGAATGAGACGTCAGTTTATGCCCCGTGTAAACGCAGCGTCGTTTTCATCACGTTTTATTGCTACGACGTTGCACATATATCACTCGTTCAACGCATTTACCGTACATCATACTTATCATACTTCTCATTCTGCATCATCAATCCTCGAATGCCGTGTACGAGTGGCAACAACGCGATAATCACCCGAGAACAACTTAAATTCAATTACCACAAAATTACGAAAATTGAAAATCACTGTAATTATTTAACTCTTTTCTAAATTCAAGTACATAATTTTAATATAATTTTAAAACGTTTTAATAATGGCAACAATATTAATAATAATGACCTTAAAATATTTATAATCGGTAATTAATATGCCGTCGCTGTTTATCTTGTAATATTTTGATTTATATTAATATTATTGTAATATATTATTGGTCATTATTATCCATATCGTTGGTGTAGTTGTTTGAATAGACGAAATAAGCATGTGTACCGACTGAGACTCAAGCTCAGGCCATGTCGAGCTTCGACGCCGCAGTCCACTGTTCAATTTATCATCTACACAAAAATCACTGAGTAGGCCCTATATAAGTAAAGGTAATTAATATAAGAGTTAGTCCTGATGGTCCGGTAACTGAAATGACACGAGTACCGATACCGGTACCTAGATGAATGGTTGTACCGTAAAAGTGAGTATCGTGCACGCGGTATCACTGAAACACAAGATACACGTGTGATGAATGAATGAGTAACACTTCACCTTGCTCGTCTGTCTGACTGAGAATTGTTCGTTCGTACGACACCTCCAACTACCGCGGACAGCCTAGCTATCCTTAGAGTGTAGCTCTCTTTATATGAGGTCATTAGGTTCTGATATCACAGATCCTGGGAGTAGTTAACGAATCACTGCATATTAGGTCAAGGAGATCCCCGCCCTCTGCCACCACCACGAGTATACGAGGCACTGCGAGCGCACTTTCATACACATCCCCAGTCGACGCGACTGGTTATCGTCTGTGCGGTGCACTGAACACGTTTCAAATCGAACTTATTCGTCGACGAATCTAATTGATTTTTTTTTTTAGTTAACTTTCCGGAGAAAGTTTAGGCCTACATATTCTACTGAGTTATGGGTTAGGAGAAATAAGTTGGCGACATGTGACATGGATGAGTTCAAGTAGAATGTGGAAGTAAAGGGAAACTGCCCGGGCGGCATTTGTGACAAGGTGTGCATGGGTGCGTTTGTAGCTACTGTACATATTTTTTTCTCGGTAGAAATTGAGGAAATTGAGGAAATTTACAAAGAAATATTTACAAGATTACAATACAATGCATAGTACAACTTATGCTTGTTTTGAATGCAAGCTAAAACGCAATGCCCGCTGGACAATTTACATGGTTTATATATACATTAAAATTAATGTATATTTACTCAATAATTTCTTCATTTATCCATTCGTAAATTCAGCAACGTCTCAATTTATCTCTTTTTCGTGTATACGTTAAATATTATGTTATTTACGTATTCACCCATTCATGTATTCCTGCATTTGTGTGTTATTTAAATATAAACACTATATTCACTCATTCACACCTTCATTCACGAATTCTTGTATCACATTTTATGCGCTAGCCATTAGCTATTTTATAATTCGTTGATTAAATCGCGCATCCATCTATTTATTCATGAGACTCTAATTGGGAAGGTCGCCGGTTTGATTCCGGCTACAGCAATTTTTACGGAAGGTTTATTTTTATTCCAGGGTTTTCTCAGTTATAAAAGCGATTGCTGGGATTGAGTCCTACTAACTAACATGCCAGGAGCATTCCTAATCAACTGTACAAACACACGTATACCACCTGAAGAAGGACACAGTGAAATGGGTATTAAAACCGCCCAAAATTAATGTGTTTCATTATATCATGAGAACGCTTCCAAATATTGAAAAAGTGATTCTGGTCCTGTCTTTGGTTTTGTATCACCTACACAATGGGTTTAAAACATTCACAGTTTGCTATCGTTACAGTTGATATTTTATTTATAATTTAATAACTAATAATTACTTAAAAAATAAAATAACGATCGTACAAATATGTTATTTAATTTTTAAAACCCATTGTGTAGCTGATACAAAACTAAAGGCAGGATCAAAATCATTTTTTCAATACTTGGAAGCGTTCTCATGGTATTATAAAAAAACATTAATTTGGCGCGGTTTGAATACCCAGTCCCGTTAAGGCTGGGATTCTTACTAACAATTACTTGTTGATTCGTTGTGTTATATAGTGTTACACTCGTATTGATCGTATTGATCAATGCTGCAGAGTACGCAGTTATACCTGACGTGTGTATCTTCAGCTGACGAACTAGGTATATGAGAGTATTTGCATAGTTAGGAACGAATATCCGAGGGCTGGTTTACAGAACTACTCTTACAAAATTATTTTTTCCAGTACCTTGCTGCAGTAATCTAGTAAAATATTCCGAATGTAACGGACAAGTAATTTCACTACTTATTTCATGGTAATTTGAGGTAAACAATGCGTTACCGTCAGCGCGCCCACTGCCTTTGAAACGTCAACAAAATATTAAATACAAAAATTAACATACGTCTAATACAGATTGCACAAAAACAGATTTACAATTACCCCGCTCTTAATGTGGCTTTTCAGAGTACTTATTTTTGTTAAGTCACCTTCTTCTGTGATGTTATAATCGAAAGGTTATTGTGTATTTTGAAAGTTATTCTGAAAGCAATTTTGAAGTAAATTCACTACTCCTTTTAATAGAAAGTAACGAAATTTAATTACAGTTTTGAAAAAGTAACTTCGTGGTAAATTTATAACATTTTGACTCCAGTAATAAGTAACCTAATTTCACTACTTTTGAAAAGTAACTTAAACGGGTCTGCTGGTTTATAGAACTCAATACCATCAGCATTCACCTTCAATCAGGTTTTCCGGTGGCCGCCCATCGAACCGATGACCTCCCGAATGAAAGTCTTGCGTGTTACCGCTAAGCCAAATCAATCGGTACACATCTAGTTTCAAAGCTTTGGCGTGGAGCCAATGTTAAACCTCTCTTCGATCATTTGAACACTTTTACGATAAACGAAAAGATTATTTGCTTCGTTGAATGACAGCCGAGGAATTGCATTCGACTGCAACGATACTTGCGACAGACTTGCGACTAAGCTAACTGTTGAAGGGCTTTGCACTCGCACTTTTAACCATTACCCAGTGATACTGCAACAGCTGTTATTATTAATGTAGGTAGTGGGATTTCTAGCGTACATTATAATTATGGTAATTTTTGTAAAAATCTTTTGGAAAATGCTTTGTTAACACGAGCTTTATATCAGTCTTACATAATAGGATAGGAGTCATTATGACTGGTAATTATTGTACAGATTCACACTCGTATTGGCGAAATGGAGTTGCAGCAGATTGCGCTGTTACAACATTGAGGAACAAGCGAAGACGTAAACGAAGACGATGACGAAGACGAAGACGAAGACGAAGACGAAGACGAAGACGAAGACGAAGACGAAGACGAAGACGAAGACGAAGACGAAGACGAAGACGAAGACGAAGACGAAGACGAAGACGAAGACGAAGACGAAGACGAAGACGAAGACGAAGACGAAGACGAAGACGAAGACGAAGACGAAGACGAAGACAAAGACGAAGACGAAGACAAAGACGGTGTCGAAGAAGTCAAAATTGCAGACAAAGACGCATACGAAAAGCGAAGATGGTGACGAGGACGAACAACCAAAATGATGACGAGGACAAGAAACAAAGAAGAGGGAGAGGACAAAAAAAGAGAAATGAGGACGAAAATGAAGATGAGGATGAGTTTGATAATCGAAGATGATGAAGCGGACGAAACACGAAGAAGCGGACGAAGACGAGAGACCAAAATTAGGAAGAACATAATGACGAAGCAGGAATACCACTGGGAATAGTCTATACTCCATAAAACTACTCCATGAAACATTGAGTAGTAGTAGAAGTAGTATTAGTAGTAAGTAGTACTTTTATGGTGGCTGAGTGACCAAGATAAAGATGATGATCAAGTTATTACATTTAATTGTTAAAGAAACACAACTCATACATCAAAACTGCAGCTGCAATTCCACTTTTTAAATGTCCATTAATTGTTCTGCATCTTTTAAATTCAGTACGGCAATTACGCGTGTGTGGTTGCATGTTTGCCCAGCGGGGTGTTTACGCCTGGCCTTGAACCAGGTACGCTACATTTATACGTAACACTGGAATCTTTGTTTGCCACGAGATAATGGTTTCGTTTTCAAGTGTAAGTTCAACGGTGTCACTTTCTATTGTACGGGCCCCCACCCTGCACCGATATCTAGGTCTAAGTTCTGGCGTAACGAACTGGTTTCATCGTAATAGATAGGCCCTACTAGGAAACCGCTCTGTTTGACGCGTTGATAAGCGAGCGCGTCCATATCTACGAACGTTCTGGCAAAAAGATCTCAAAGCTAATAAAAACAGCAATTAACAACAATTCAAGAATGCGCATTACAAAATTTTTTTCTAATTTCCATAGCTATTATACTTCCCGACATTGTTGGATGCAGTGCAAAGTGCGTTGCTAAGAATTTGTCATTCTGTCTAGTGTTTTCGCCGCGGTCCGCCACCGTTACTAACAGTTATTGACAGCATTTGAAATGTAATTTCTGCCTCTAATACGTATCAGATTGCGTTTACATCAGTATATTCGTGACCGGACAAAAATTTACTATGGCCACCTCACATTTTGCTGTTACTGTGTTCCAGAAATATATTTTCGAGTAACTTTTGTGCAACTTTGCCATATTTATTAGATCACCATAAAATGAACATATTCGTAACCGAAAAAAGCTTTAGAAAAATATGGCTATCTCACATTTTTCCGCCATTTTGTTTCAGAAAAAAAATTTGCATTAACTATGGTGTAATTTTGTAACTTTTCGAACGATTTTGCCTCAAAACTATACACCTTCAATCCACATTGAGGCTTGTGGATGGTCTAAATTTCAAGTTGATCGGACTTTCCGTTCGACCGCTATCGACAGACATAAAAAAAAAAAAAAACAAACAAACAAACAAACAAACAAACAAACAAACAAACAAACAAACAAACAAACAAACAAACAAACAAACAAACAAACAAACAAACAAACAAACAAACAAACAAACAAACAAACAAACAAACAAAAAAAACAGAACAGAACGAAGTACTATAAGAGTCTAGTGGAGACGCTCGCTTCGCTCGCTTAATAAGTTGTCCATATAGCACACATTCCGTCATCATGCACTTTAAAGTGCAACGAGTAGCTTTATATACTTGTTGGCTTTCGCGGCCCGAGTCACTATTATTAATTCTTGGCTGTTGTGTGTCGCTGCGTCCATTGTTTATTAAAACCTGACGTTTAGGACTATGTCGACTATAATAAGTATAGCCTTATAGAACGCAAACGCATCAGTAATAATTTTCAAAGAACTAAAATTTCGCTATAAAAACCAAATATGAACAAAATGTTACCATTACGTTTTCTAATATTATTCGTACTTTTGAAACGCTTTTGCAGTTGTTTATAAAATATATCAACCGTAATAATTAACACTTATCTCTATTTCGTGGTTAATACATTCAATTCTTTACGGAGGCATTTTTTTGCTATATTAGTTATTTCTCGATTTTTAGGCTTAAATAAACACGTTTTGAGGGCCTTAACCCACTCCTTGTTTAATTACGCCACTGACCTCACCGCACACCTTCAGGCACACATTCGCTTTTATTTTCTAATGCTACAAAATGTAAACAAAAGGCAGAAGAAATGTATCTTGTGAGGAAGACTCGTGGCTTTCTCCGGGGCGTGGGACTCTCTGTGTTTCTGCAATTATTCACTGGTGAAATATGAAATATAGTTGGTGAATGTTTACTGGGTGTCTGTGCCCGGGTTACCGATGCCTATCGACGCCGGTAGTTGTATGCGTGTTGGAAAACAAAAGGCGATACGTGATTTTAAAAGGAGTATAAAATAAAATAAGGTATATAGGAACAGTTACTGCAGTAACTGTGGAAGTCATAATAATTATCAAAATGTGTTATGTTCAATTGGTACATACAGTCTTTAGGCGGGAGATACGAAATTTAAAAAAAAACGTCTTCTGTGGTTGTGTATGTAGGGATGTGTGACGTGCCTAGGTGCCTAAAACGCTAAATTGGGGGGTCGCAAAAAAAAGTGGGGGGGTATCTTCCCCCATTCTCCCCCTTTCCTACGCGCCTGCTTGCTAGACAGAGGACATAGATTTAGACATAGGACATAGACATATAGGAATGCAGTTAATTTGTTGGTTGCTTAACATTACTGCAATGCAGTTAGTGGCGTTGGCATTATGATATAGCCAACCATTATAGCTTACAACCTACCAGTTATATTGTTGTGTTTAATTGCATATATTAGCTTTAGACCTTCCCTATAGTTCTCGCCTTCTCAGATTCATGCAACTAATTATAGAATTAATAAAGCCTTTTCTCATTGCTTCACAATTTGATTTTTATACATAATAGTTGCAGCATTATGAGCAGTTGCCTACGGATGTGTGCCATGACGGTGCTTAACACATTGTTTAATAGCAGCGAGGTTAACTGTGACTAAGTTAGAAGAAGTGCTGTATTGGAACTGATGGATTGGCTGATAGTTCTGTTAGTCAAACTTAGTAGCCTAGTACGACTTTTACCTTTTACTTGGGTGCCAGTATCTTAGCTAAGTCACACTTCGCCCTAGTAGCCTAGTACAATCAGTACTTCGGAGCCAGTGGTCTTAGCTAAGTCACACCACTGCCCTAGTAGCCTAGTACAATCTGTACTTCGGAGCCAGTGGTCTTAGCTAAGTCACACCACTGCCCTAGTAGCCTAGTACAATCAGTACTTCGGAGCCAGTGGTCTTAGCTTAGTCACACCACTGCCCTAGTAGCCTAGTACAATCTGTACTTCGGATATGCCAGTGGTCTTAGCTAAGTCACACCACTGCCCTAGTAGCCTAGTACAATCAGTACTACGGAGCCAGTGGTCTTAGCTAAGTCACACCACTGCCCTAGTAGCCTAGTACAATCTGTACTTCGGAGCCAGTGGTCTTAGCTAAGTCACACCACTGCCCTAGTAGCCTAGTACAATCTGTACTTCGGAGCCAGTGGTCTTAGCTAAGTCACACCACTGCCCTAGTAGCCTAGTACAATCTGTACTTCGGAGCCAGTGGTCTTAGCTAAGTCACACCACTGCCCTAGTAGCCTAGTACAATCAGTACTTCGGAGCCAGTGGTCTTAGCTAAGTCACACCACTGCCCTAGTAGCCTAGTACAATCAGTACTTCGGAGCCAGTGGTCTTATCTAAGTCACACCACTGCCCTATTAGCCTAGAACAATCTGTACTTCGGAGCCAGTGGTCTTAGCTAAGTCACACCACTGCCCTAGTAGCCTAGTACAATCTGTACTTCGGAGCCAGTGGTCTTAGCTAAGTCACACCACTACCCTAGTAGCCTAGTACAATCTGTACTTCGGAGCCAGTGGTCTTAGCTAAGTCACACCACTGCCCTAGTAGCCTAGTACAACCTGTACTTCGGAGCCAGTGGTCTTAGCTAAGTCACACCACTGCCCTAGTAGCCTAGTACAATCTGTACTTCGGAGCCAGTGGTCTTAGCTAAGTCACACCACTGCCCTAGTAGCCTAGTACAATCAGTACTTCGGAGCCAGTGGTCTTAGCTAAGTCACACCACTGCCCTAGTAGCCTAGTACAACCTGTACTTCGGAGCCAGTGGTCTTAGCTAAGTTGCACTATAAATGCACTGCCTTATTAGCCCGTTTGGCCTGTCTTTTGAAGGCAGTTACCTAAGCCAAGTACTGCCAATGTCTGAATTAGCCAAATAAACTGTTTAAAAAGAACAACACCGAACTTGCAAATCATGGATGTAAATTACTAAGTAGATCGATGATTCAAATGTCCTTCTTTTTTACATTAATTGTTTTCCTTAGGGATTGCTTGATGGAAGTGACTCAGTACGCGTACTATCCTACGAGACTTTAGCTATGAAAGGTGGCCAATTTGATTCCCACCATCAAAGGTAATCCTGATTGAAAGTGTTTTCTATTGCACAGGACGCCCCCTACCCTGCAGTTCGAACTAAATATTTTGGGCGTCAGCTGACTTAATTTCACAACTTCTGATTGGAGGCTGCCATGTTAGAAACAGGTTAGAGATGGCTTAAATATTGAGTTGGCAGTCATAAGATCGGGCTACTGATTGCTGGTCCTGTGAAACGTCGGGTTCACCCCAATGAAGCTGTTTTACTGAACATGTGAATCATCTTGTTTCGCCTCGTATTGTATACACCTCACTTTCATAAGCCCGGCGTAACGTGATGTGCGTATAATGGAGCTAGAAGATGCGTGTGGACTTTGGATTGTGTTTTATACGATAACAAACATACATTTTTACCAATATCTTATAAATACAGTAGTGCTTCTTTTTTTCGGGGGGGGGGGGTCAAGTGGGGTGTAAATGCAGACTCGCGAGCTCGATATTCTTTTACAAAGGATTCGATGCAATGCCCGAATTATAGTTTATGACCTTCAAAACTTCCTTCTCATAAGAAAAGACACACGCACCACAACAGGAATGAAAGTGTATCTATTCTTGAACCGGTGACCCCTCCCCCCTTCCCCTCTTTTGAGCACGGATGTTTGGTTGATTTTATTATCCCGTGGGGGGGGGGGGGGGGGAGGGGGAGGGGAGGTTAAACCCATTCGACAATTATTTATCTTCGTAAATTACACATTTATTAGTTTTTTCATCCTTGATTTCTCTGTCAGTTGATATGTTCAAAATATATTTTGAATTATGTTGACGCCATAACTTTCTACAAATTATCCTCAATAACACTTCATGTATGCTATTTGCCATGCATTAATTATTTCCACCAAATATAATCAATATGAGATTCTCTTAACCTTCCAACAGAAATAGTTCATTTCAATACGATATTAATTTCAATATGATGTTTCCCGAAAACTGTAATTGTTTTGTTAATGTACAAAAAAGTAAATCCACCCCTAATATTTCTTTGGGAGTTAAATAGATTTCACTGGCGAAAATAATAATTGTTCCTACATTCAGCTGTACTTCATTAGTTCTCAAAGGGGTATTCAGGCAAAAAACTAAAGAAATCATATATTATATTCTACCAGAAATAATGGTACATAGGCCTAAGTATAAAAACGTTCCTACCCCAAAGAGAAAGATGAAAAACAATGTATGAAATAGCAGAGCTCTGGCTAGTTGCTCAACAATTATTTTTCTTATGGAGAATTGTCATGTTGTGTACTCCTAAAGTGTCTATTTGATAATAAATAAATACGTGATTGCCGGGATGCAGTAATAACCGAATAAAATATAACTTGAGCAAATGTTTCAACTCAAGTTACATGTTAATCAATCGTAAGTACTCCTGCGTTCACATCAACGACCCAATCATTTGTCTTGTTGCCCTAGGGTGAAAATCACGTACATGCAAATGCACATAAGAAAAATTATTGTTCGGCAACTAGCCCAAATTATACGATTTCGTTAATTTTGTATTTCTTTCTCTTTAGGGTATATGAACTTTTACACTTACGTATCATTATTTGTCATTGATGGGAATACATGATTTTTTTTAGTATCTGACTTGAATACTCCTTTGAGGTAATTGAAAGTAACTGAACTAAAATCACTATTTGTTAGATGTTATGAATTGAACACATGTTAAATGATAAAATAGAAATTATGATGAAATGATTTGTCCAAATGTAGCCTACGTTCATTACTAGAGTTATTACAATTTGGTTTTAGGTTTTCTCTCTCGTGCGTAAGCCACGGACGATTTTCTGGGACGTTCCAAATTGTTCTGTTTTGTTGGTTTTAATTTTCAAACTTCTTTACGAAAGTTACATTTGTCACATTGAAACTAAGACATACCCTTTGACTTTCCTCGTAAATGAGTATTTTAAGTATTTGAAACAGGCCAGTAAAAATGAAATACAACGTTCAATGCGTCTTTCAGGGTGGTTAACTGGTTACCGCCCACTTTCATAGGAACTACATATATATAAGAAAACGTAAATCACGGGTGGAACTGTCTTATAATAAGCCGCATTTACTCAAGTCAATCGTCATCAATACGGTCAAGACGTTCAAACCGCTTTCAAGTCCCAACAGTTTTCACTTTTCAGTCAATGTGCACTGAGGTCCTTCGTTTATTATAATATGTGGTGAATGGTGATTTTTATAATTTCTATTTATTTATAATTTTATTTTATTTTATCATCACAATAATTTGTGTACTTGTTCAATATTTGGTAATTTTGGTTGTATATTTTATAATATTTTGTGTACTTGTATATATTTTCTATGTTCCTTTGTTAGGAAGATAGACAGTATGTGTATGAAGCATAATGCTCTTTTCTATCATCCAACCAGCTTCACACGACTGGAAATAAAAAAAAAAAAAAATAATAATAATAACAATAATAATAATAAAAATAATAATAATAATGATAATAATAATAATAATAATAATTATTATTATAATAATTATACTTATAATAATACTAAAAATAATAATAATAATAATAATAATAATAATAATAATAATAATAATAATAATAATAATAATAATAATTTTTTTTTTTTTTTTTATTTTTTTTTTATTATTATTTTCAAGCGAACCAACATACAACAAAAAATAGCATACATATGCCCCACTAAGCCAAACAAGGCTTATCAGTGGGTCTATATTATACAAGAAGTATGTTTTAGCGGAAGGCACAATATAAATTAAAATTACCAACTTATTCCTAGACAAAATACAACATAAAGTTACTATATAATAGTAAATCTAGCAAAAATTATGGAAACGATATAAGACAATAAATACATCAAGATTTAGAACGAGCCAGAAACCGACTAAGATACTAAGATAGACATAATGAAATATTTTCAAGGTAGTGTAATTTTAATGTTGTCTTTACCAAGGATATCTTTTCTAATGACTTGACGTGATTGGGCAGAGAATTAAACAATTTTGGTACCAAATATTTAAGACAACGTTCCCCATGTTTGTTTCTTGTAATTGGAACCTCTAACTTACCTTGACTTAAAGATCTTGTGGCTTGTGAATGAACGCGTACCAATTTATATATACTCTCAAAATAATATTTTAGCACCATACGATAATTAAATAGCTCTTTTAGAGGCAATAAATAACAATGTCTATAAATTTCATGCATTTCACTTGTATGATTTAATATATGCTTAGGGCAAACTATTTTGATAATTGAATTTTGCAACCTAACTAACACATCAATGTGGTACGCAGATGCATTACCCCATGAGAGCAAAGCGTAAGAGATTACCGATTCAGCTAATGCAATGTAAACTAATCTTAAAAGATTATCAGATACGACTGGTTTTAATTTATATAACTGATATGCACAAGAACGAAGTTTTGAAGAAATGTAATCGATATGCGGCTTCCATGAAAAATCTCTATCAATAACCGCTCCCAAATACATATGGTGATCCACAGATTCTATTTGCTGCGTACACCCACAAACTAGATTTGCGTCTCGTTTATGTATACAATCAGTGTCATGGAAAATTAATTTTATTGCCGTATTTCTGTCAGAATTTAATGGAGTGCACATATGAACCGATTTAGTTTTTAAAACATTGATTACTAATTCCTTATCATGAGTCCAACATTGTAAATTTCTAAAATCCACATTCATATTTTCTATTGCAACGCGCAACTCTTTATGTATAGCCAATAGTACGAAGTCATCAGCGTATAAGTAAAATAGACAATTAATTATATATTTATGAATAACGTTAACATAGATAATATAGAACTGAGGGCCAAGAATTGACCCTTGGGGTACGCCTGACATAACTTTACCTGATTTACTATACGTGTCACCTATTTTAACCAAATATATTCGATCTTTTAAATAGCTTCGAAACCAGTCTAGAACTTTACCACGTACGCCTATGTGCTCTAAACAATCTAACAGCTTATTATGATTTAACGTATCAAACGCTTTTGAGAAGTCAACAAACGTTGCAATAACATGAAGATTATTATCTAGACTAGTATTTATTAAATCTGAAAACTGCAATAGAAGCTCCTGAGTGCTTTTTCCCTTTTGAAACCCATGTTGATGCTCACTGATAATGTTAAAATTTCTTAAATAGTTGGTCAGACAATCAGATATGTAACGCTCCATTATCTTCTCTACAACAGACAGCAATGTAATAGGACGATAATTTGAAAAATTCATGTGGTCACCTTTTTTATATACCGGTCTCACAACTGATACTTTCATCTTTTCCGGTACACAACCATCTCTTATTGATAGATTTATTAAATGCGCAATAACAGGACTCAATTCTATTCTCATATTCTTGATATCAATAGCTCTTATGCCGTCGTAGCCAGGCTGCTTATTTACGTTTATATCCGAAATTATTTTATTTACTTTCTGTACACTTACCGGGGGCAACCACATGGACTGTGTGGCAGTATCTGTCATAACTTGTTGTGCGCAGCTCAAGTCGCACTTATGACGAATACTATCCACATCACTTGAAAAGCTGTCAGCAAAACTATTAGCTATGACCTCATGGGTATGCATTTTCCATAGATACTTGTTGACAACCGCGTCAACTGAATCTTTTACTTTACGACCTGTGATACGATTAATAGTTTGCCACACCTCTTTAATACCGTTGCTATTATTTAAGCATTGACGGAAATATGTTTGTTTTGCAATTACCAACCGTCTATTTACGTAGTTCCTGAAATCCGTGTATTGCTTCCTATATACATTCTTTAATGGGTTCAAACCCCCACAGTCTTTCCACCGGCGAAACAATTTATCCCTCTGTTTTGTTAAATTTATTAAATCGTTTGTAATCCATTGCCTTTGCACCCTCTTTTTATTATTTCCTGATTGACTTATATAACGTGAATTATTGTAGCAACAGTCGAACTCCCTGCACAGTTTGTCGTAAAGAGCTGAACTTTCGTTAATCATTAGAAGTCGAGTCCAGTTAACAGCCTTCAAATTAGTTAAAAGAACCCTTTCATTTATACACATTCGAGTTTCCTTTATGTCTATCTCATTTCTGATCTTAAACCCTACCGACACTAAAATCATATAGTGATCTGAAATCTTAGTAGTAAATACAGCAGACTTGATGTTTACATATGAGTTTGAGCGTACATAGGAATGATCTATACAAGTACTCGTTAGCTTACCTAAACTATACTCCTCTCTTGTGGGCAAGTTCACACATTTCAAAAACCCACGTGCCGACATCAGATTTTCGTATAGTTGTACATACTTATTAGAGGTATCAAGAACATCTATATTTACATCTCCTAATATCAAACAATTTACTATTTGATTAATTGTTTCGTAATACACTTCTAATTCTAAAATAAAATCATTTTTCGTGTTATTATCGGGGGGTCTATATATACAAAGCAACTCAAAAGATAATTCATCATCAACAAACACACTACATGAAATTCCTTCAAAAGACTTAAAATCTGTACAAATATTTTTAACAACAAAACTCGATTTGATAAATAAGAGCAACCCACCACCTCTTCGACCTAATCTTGAATGACAAATTACATCATAGCCTGTTATCTGATAGCCGTTATTATTGTTGTCTTGCAGACCAGTTTCTGTTAATAACAACACATCGTATTTACATCTATGCAAGACCACTTGCAGTTCATCCCAATGTTTGTACACAGACCTTATATTAATATGAATAGCATTCAGTCCATCATTCAAAGGTGACCAATTGTCTAGATTATTTATTTCAATGCAGTCAATAGGGAGGTCAATACCAGTCAAGTCCATGTATGAATAAGCAGATCACACACGTTATTCGAAAAGCTTATTTATGTCTTCTAACGTATTGATAACAATAACTTGCCGCGTGTCTTCGTCTTTCCTAACTAGGACTTTTCCACGACTCCACCACACGAATTTAAAACCCGCGTCTCTTGCTTGTTGTCTTGACTCCCAGAGTAAATTCCTGTAGTAAGGTGCGAGATTCTCAGTGATGCGGATGTATCGCTCTGAACGGCAACTGCTACCGAATATTTGTTGGTTGGTTACGACCTGGCGACGCCCCTCTATGAACTCATCCCTCTTCTTACGTGATGCTAATTGCACAATTATCTTCCTTGGATAGTTTTTATTACGTGATGGCAAACGATGGGCGGCCTCAATCTCCCCCGACGACAGCTCGATTTTAAGTTCCCTTGCAACTTTCAGAACAACTTTTTCTATATCTTCGTTGTCTGATTCCTCAACGTTACTCAATTCAAAATTGTTGTTCCTCCCGTACTGATCTAACTTATTGACTTTAAGGTTGAGTTCATCAATAAGTTTTGATTTTTCTTTTATTTTTGTTGTCAAGAAGCTAACATCTTCATCATGTTGTTTACATAATTTCAAAATAGCATCATACTTCTCTTTAGACTCCGCAATTTCTTTTTTCATTGACTGTATATCCGACACTACTACATCAAGCTTTTGAAGTATATCATTTAGAGTTTTTTGAATCAACAGACCTTGAGAACTGCTTCCAAAATCAAACCTGGCAGCTGAATCCGAAGTCGCCGATGCAGGACTCCCAGGCTTGGTTGCCTCCCTGCAACGACTGCAACGCCACTCCTTTTTCTGTTGCTTTGATTTCGCGTTGTATGTGGATTTTTTAATCGAGCAATCGAAGTGAAACCCAGAATCACATCCCACACACGTCACAAAGTCCCCGTCACTTGAGAGATCGTCCGTACACTTTCCACATGTAGTACGCGGCATGGTATCACTCACTATAGATAACACCGCAAACAGGCCTAGTACAGAGCGCACAATAAACACGTCCGACCGCTACGAGCTCCAGTATGCGAGTGCGAATAATAATAATAATAATAATAATAATAATAATAATAATAATAATAATAATAATAATAATACTAATTATTATAATAATAACAATAATAATAATAATAATAATGTTAATAATTGTAATAATAGTAAGTGGTGTAAAAATGATGCCTAATGTACCGTACTAAAAACCTTGAGCTATTCTATTTCCTCACGGAAGTGTAGTACTAGTCGTCTCCGCTCAGCGTGACCGCGCTGCAGACTGTTGTTGACACTTAGTCTTGTCATGCCACTTTCATGTTGCGAGTGTCATTTCACCGCATGTAATACATTCTGTCTGGCATCAGTAGACACCTGGGTATCCGCAAGACATTTCAGGTTGCGGGTGTCATTTCACCGCATGTAATACATTCTGTCTGGCATCAGTAGACACCTGGGTATCCGCAAGACATTTCAGGTTGCGGGTGTCATTTCACCGCATGTAATACATTCTGTCTGGCATCAGTAGACACCTGGGTATCCGCAAGACATTTCAGGTTGCGGGTGTCATTTCACCGCATGTAATACATTCTGTCTGGCATCAGTAGACACCTGGGTATCCGCAAGACATTTCAGGTTGCGGGTGTCATTTCACCGCATGTAATACATTCTGTCTGGCATCAGTAGACACCTGGGTATCCGCAAGACATTTCAGGTTGCGGGTGTCATTTCACCGCATGTAATACATTCTGTCTGGCATCAGTAGACACCTGGGTATCCGCAAGACATTTCAGGTTGCGGGTGTCATTTCACCGCATGTTATACATTCTGTCTGGCATCAGTAGACACCTGGGTATCCGCAAGACATTTCAGGTTGCGGGTGTCATTTCACCGCATGTAATACATTCTGTCTGGCATCAGTAGACACCTGGGTATCCGCAAGACATTTCATGTTGCGGGTGTCATTTCACCGCATGTAATACATTCTGTCTGGCATCAGTAGACACCTGGGTATCCGCAAGACATTTCAGGTTGCGGGTGTCATTTCACCGCATGTAATACATTCTGTCTGGCATCAGTAGACACCTGGGTATCCGCAAGACATTTCAGGTTGCTGGTGTCATTTCACCGCATGTAATACATTCTGTCTGGCATCAGTAGACACCTGGGTATCCGCAAGACATTTCAGGTTGCGGGTGTCATTTCACCGCATGTAATACATTCTGTCTGGCATCAGTAGACACCTGGGTATCCGCAAGACATTTCAGGTTGCGAGTGTCATTTCACCGCATGTAATACATTCTGTCTGGCATCAGTAGACACCTGGGTATCCGCAAGACATTTCAGGTTGCGGGTCAGGGGTGGAGGCGGGGGTGGGGGCGGGGGGCGGGTAACTCACTCTGCACTTGTCGGACATGCAAGTTGATGAAAAGCGGAATTTGTCACAATTAAAAAAAAATTATTCACTTGTTTTCTGAAAATGTTGGTTGTTGTGCTAAAAACAGCTACCTACCTAGCACTAGCAGCTACCTGTGAAGGGATTGATCTAAATGAATGCAGGTTCACAACTGTTTTACTGATTCTAATTTAAAGCATCAAAAGTAGGATCATGAAATAAAAAAAATAAAAATTTTGTTAGGTGATGATATAAAAACACTAGAGGATTACAGTCTGATTTCCCTATCTTGTTAACAACTCACATTTACGCAAAATATTACGGAACACGAAGACATGGGTTGCGGTGGGTGGGTTGCGGGTGCAGTTTTGATCTCGCGGGTGCGGGTGTAGGTTTTGATTTTGGCGGATAACATAATACTTCTGACCCACCCAGGTCTCTAGGTATCAATTCACACCAGCGGGCCAGACCTGCGTCCGCGCTTAGCTGCGGGCCCCGCAAAAGCTACGATGGGACCATACACACGGCGCGGAGGTGGGCGTTCGCCCCCCTGCAACCCCTTGCCCACCCCCCAGCGCTTAAACGCGGACGCAGGTCTGGCCCGCGAGTATGAAATGGCCCTTACGGGCCTAACAAGAGAACGAATGCCTACATTTGATTCAACAATACTCAGTAGTCAGTCCATGATCGGGGAAATGGTACCAAGGGACGCGGGATCGAATTCGTAATAAAGCAAAGATTTCAACAGTTTGTCTTCTTCCCCGGCTGCTATTCACTGATCTTCATCTCAATTAAGATGCATTAATTTAGAAATAAAATAACAGACACACGTCCTAGAGTATTGGCTTACGGATTTGGATATATTATCAATACGGAGTGACTCTATTGTGGGGCTTAAGAAGCGTTTATGAACTGCTTTTTTAATAAATAAATAAATGAATGAATGAATGAATGAATGAATGAATGAATGAATGAATGAATGAATTAATGAATGGATGGATGGATGGATGGATGGATGGAAAGATGGATGGATGGATGGATGGATGGATGGATGGATGGATGGATGGATGGATGGATGGATGGATGGATGGATGGATGGATGGATGGATGGATGGATGGATGGATGGATGGATGGATCGATAGATGGATGGATGGATCGATAGATAGATAGATAGATAGATAGATAGATAGATAGATAGATAGATAGATAGATAGATAGATAGATAGATAGATAGATAGATAGATAGATAGATAGATAGATAGATAGATAGATAGATAGATAGATAGATAGATAGATAGATAGATAGATAGATAGATAGATAGATAGATAGATAGATAGATAGATAGATAGATAGATAGATAGATAGATAGATAGATAGATAGATAGATAGATAGATAGATAGATAGATAGATAGATAGATAGATAGATAGATAGATAGATAGATAGATAGATAGATAGATAGATAGATAGATAGATAGATAGATAGATAGATAGATAGATAGATAGATAGATAGATAGATAGATAGATAGATGAATAAATAAATAAATAAACTAGGATTAGTGTTTACAAGTGCGTTAGCTCTTGTGAAACATAATTCATATTTACTATCCGAATGAATTACTATCGAAACGAAATTTATATTTTACTTTCTAGGTATTTAGCAATTGTTTCTAACGCAGTTGGGGTCGATACGTATTGAACGTTCAAGACAGCTCCTCCCTTTGTTTGTTCCACAGATTAAGAATTTACAATTCCAACCAATTTATGCTAATTTCAAATAGCAGTCACATTTACTGTTGCAGTCCTTTCACGTTATTTACCTGATTGGGCCATTCTTGTGTAGTGGTGTCCTCAAGTGGTTCAATGCCGTTAAATCTTGTGACAACTATTATAGGAACGTTCACGGGTTTTTATGTAAATGTATTTCAAAACCCTCAAGATTGATGTTGTATTATTTTTATCATATTCTTACGTAGTAAAACTGAACATCAGTCTGTTGTCTTTGCAGTGGCGTAATAGAGTGACTCTAACCGTAAGCTGAAGATTTATTGTATTTCTGTAGACAAGTTGCGAAACTTAATTGCGGATTTGGTGTGACAATGTGCGTTGGCCTACCTCGACGGCTCCGTGGGTGTCTTGCTCACGTGCGTGGACCACACCAGGAATATTATATTGGGGTTTTTTTGGCACTTTATTTTTGTATTTATAGAACGTAGGTATGGAAAAACGCAAGTCTTAGAGAAAACCCATTTGCACCGTCATTGTTGTCTTCTAGCATTCAACTGTAATTTGTTGGAGAAATAATCTCGTGGGTGGAATTGTTATGAAATCCAGAAGAAAGAAAACCTACCTGTTTTCGTAAAGTTTATTGCTATAGTATAGCATATCCAGGTGACGGTCAATATTTTGCATATTTCATTGGTGTTTCTAGTTCATCAACTAATGGAATATCCAGATCCCTACTATATGTTTATTCGGTATGAGGTAATACGCATTGTACACCCGTATTGTAAATGAATAATACAATCCAAGCTACTCAAATTGCTAAAACATTTAAGGGTGTGCAGGTGTTGCCGCATGAATATTTACAACTTGTAGGTTGTATTGAGCAGTATAGCAGCAAAAATGTTTACTTTTGTGTGATGTACAATTTTCAATGAACATGCCTCCTAAGTAACTTTTGTAGTGACTAAATATATGGATAGAACTGTCTCTCTTGAAGTGACCATTCACTTCACCAAAATCAAAGCATTTATAAAGAAGTACACCATGCTAGGTTGTCTTGTATATTTCGAGCTATACCACATCACTAATAATAATTTCCCCGTCATGAATTGTGAAATAATAGCATATGTGAACGAGAAATGTCCATAACCACAATGTGCTGACAATTTTTTATACACACAAGAAAGAGAAACAATAACCATTTCGTCTGGGCATAGTAGTTGCAGTTTTAGTCATAAAAGTAGGGGAGTGGTGAAGAGGGGATCAACACACTTTAGTGATATCTTTCTTCCACAATCTTTGCATTGCGCACTATCTCCCATATAATTAAAAAAATCATGGGATTATTAATTTGTGACTTTCAGAGATTTATTCAGCTTCAAAGTCGTACTTCATAACTTTGTCATAGGCCGAGCACGAACTATAAGTTTTTCTTCGTATTCAAAACGTGTACATTGAATGAATGACTGATGATAGAAACACGTTAAACGTTTAAATAAAAACAACCATGTAGACCAGATAGTACCACGGTCATATAATAAAAAGAGTAAGTGAAAGTATGTTATTTTATCAATATGTTGAAACATTTATTGAAAAACACAGTCTTAGAATAATTACCTTGGACTGTCTGATTTCAGCCGATATCATCCAATATCATGAAGAGTTATGTATACTATATGCAATAGAAGTGAGCAAGACTGTGATGGATAGAACCCTCCACTAATTCACTAGTTGTCCCCCTTCGCAACGGGGGTGGTCCCCTGCCGCATTTTGGGTAATATCACCAAAAAAATAAAAAACAATAAAACCAAACTCAATATCGCATAGCCTATGAATAATGGGCAATATGGTACTTTCAGATATAACAAAGTTTACTCGCAACCTATCAAGAGTCACTCTCAAGTTGCGAGCTAAATTTGGGATAAATGGATGTGTTAATTAATTGAAATACAAATTGGATAATTGCTATTTGCGCGCGAAGCTCTCCTTCCGGACACTGATTACTGACTTTGAGGAACCGGACTTGAGGTACCAGTTTCTATTTTCCAGTTCCTGAAATATTTGTCCATATATGCCTTTTGGGTATTTTCTTGTTTCATACGAGTGTTTATTACATTAGTGAAATCGTAAACAAGTTTCTTAACGCCATTAATGGGCTTCATTAATAGCAACATCAATGTCAACAAATGATAGAAATATTAGTATTGACGATGGAGGACTATCAGTTTGGGAGCAATGCTCCCCCCCCCCCCCCCCCCCCCCCTCCCCCCTACTGATTATACAGGTATTTAAATGTGGAGCATTTAATATTTGTCAAGGCTAAATAGACCATGTCGCCTGCAGTTAGTTTGTGAAACCAAAATGCTCTTGACTTCCAGATTGCCGGCAAATGCAGACCAACTAGTGCAGCTAATAAAAAACTAGTCTAATATTCTTTGTACACGGTTACACAACGTAACCTGGTTTAAGTTTTTCTAGCGGTTCGACCTTGGGTTTAGCTAAACCTAAAAGGTCAGCTGTGATCAACGAACGACTTTCGCTTTTCTCTGCGCAGGTTTGATCGGCTGTTGCTTGGGTCAATGCTCTAAACAGTGGTTGATGGAGAGTTACTTGGGGCAGATCACGACGCATAGTGGATCTTGCTTGGGTCAATGCTCTAAACAGTGGTTGATGGAGAGTTACTTGGGGCAGATCACGACGCATAGTGGATCTTGCTTGGGTCAATGCTCTAAACAGTGGTTGATGGAGAGTTACTTGGGGCAGATCACGACGCATAGTGGATCTTGCTTGGGTCAATGCTCTAAACAGTGGTTGATGGAGAGTTACTTGGGGCAGATCACGACGCATAGTGGATCTTGCTTGGGTCAATGCTCTAAACAGTGGTTGATGGAGAGTTACTTGGGGCAGATCACGACGCATAGTGGATCTTGCTTGGGTAACCACAAACGAATGGCCTTCACTTTTTTCTATTCATTATTATACTGGCTTTATTCTAGTGTGCAGTTTTGTACATAAACGGATTTATACGATTATCCATTGTTGATTTTCATACAGAAGAAGTGTCAACAGTTCGAGGTTTACAAAGATACAGCAAAAACTCCACACAGACGAAATAACTCTATAGCATTTATTGCATACTATGATATTCACAGTTCCGAAAAGGAAGGGGAAAACGAATTGCAAATGCGTTATCTTAGTGGTTCCGTAATACCTATATATGGTCATACAATCATTACCCAGGATTGTTTGCGATCTGCGATCTTCTTAGTTGGTGATACTGCTTTAATAGGACCGGAGAAGGGGGGGGGGGGGTTCATTCAAGGGGTGATCATCACAAAGTGGTAAATTATTTTCCCAGTACGAGATTGATTTCAATAAAAGTCAACTGATATAAAAGTTTGATTCCTACGGAATAAGGAATTCTTCTTAGTACAAGCTTAGGGTAGCTCTAGGTACAGAAGGGTTGTTCAATGGCACCGAAGAATCTTTTTCATGCACAACTCTTCGTTACGTCGTATTAGTTCGTGATTGATTGTTTTGTTATAGCCCTTTCGTATATTGCCACCTTAAAAATGTTAAATACGTAGTTCTGGATGTAGGCGATATTAAATTGCTATACATATATTATTGGTTTCACTAAGGGCCAGTTTCACCAAATTTTAATCCGGCGATTTTCTGTTAATCGGAGATCAAAAATGGCACCCAGTAGAAGCCCCCATACATTTTGTATGTAATGTTTGTTGAAACCATGGTAACTAATCCGAGATTAGTAAATCGACCGATTAAAAAGTTTGGTGAATTCGGACATTAGAACGCTTGAATTTTAGCGCAAGCTAATTTCGTATCGCATTAAAACAAAGTTTGCTTTTTATAGTTTAAAATAATTGGGAAAAGGAATGATTAGGTTGAAACAACCAGGAACTTTGGAACTACCCGAAATATGATAAAGATGATATCTTTAATAATTAACCTTGATTTATAAATGTTGGCGAGTGTACCAATAGAAAACCAAAAGCATGTCCAATTAAATCTGAAACCACTTTTAACTTCCTAGATTAGGTAACTCGCCCCCCTGAATAAGTCATCCGGTTGCCTGTTGTTGGGGGGGGGGGGGGGGGGGAGGCTTCTTCAGCGTCGAACCAAGTAGTATAAGATCATAACACAACTGTTGACGATGTATTGTTATGGTTTTATAGCTGGCATTTTATTTATTTTATTGTAATTAAGTCCAGTGTAGGACACAATGCCCTTTTTAGTCTGGTGAATGATGAATGAATGATTGAGGAAGGGAGGAAGGGAAGCCTGGTACCAGCACGTAGCCTACTTCTGTCAAAAAGTACCAGCCAGTGATGATTACAGGCATATTCCGGGGGGGGGGGCTCCGCCCCCCCCGGTATTTGTAAATGCCCCCCCCCTAGCAGATTGAAAAAATCACATGAAGTTATATAAATTTGCAAAAAAAAAATGCAAAATACAAGAAAATGAGGTATATTTTTCCACCTCATATAGGACTAGGAAATAAATCGATTTCCACGAAAAACTCATCTACATAAATGGTGCAACATTTTATTTTCTATTTAAACTATGTTACGTAAAGGTAAGAATGGCAAATAGGAATCACCTCATATTCGAAAACTGAAAGGATGGCATCAACAGAGACCATAACCCCCTCCACCCCTGCCTTTTGTCACGGCGTAAAAAAAAGCCATAACATGAGTTACTAATCTAGCAACACCCCAGATTTTTATTAGCCCCCCCTAGGAAAAATGTCTGAAATCATCACTGAGGGTAACATCGGCTTTACGTCCCATCCGAAAGGACGGTGCAACTTTTACCAGTCACATAGGTTCCTCCACTAAAATAATCCCATCTTGCTTTAATCAGTAATACAATTATAGAGAAAACGTATACAAGATAGGAAATCTTCTAAGAGGATCTGGCAAGAAAAAAGTAAAAGCTACTATATGGTTTATGGTTTATTGTTATATTATATAGTTTACCTTGTAGCTTATTCCACCGGCACATTATATTTTTTAAATGAAACGTTTACATATTATTATTATTGGGTAAATTAAGGCATTGTCCGATCTAGTAAATAGTAACCACCTCAAGGTAAACCATATAATATGATACGTCCCCGTTTGCTCAAACTGCAGGTAGATACTTGAATTATATCGTTTTATAAACTTACACTTATTATGTAGGGCGTATTAAGGGTAGCAGGGCCGCCAAGAACATAGTAGGTAAAGTTCGTCTCAAACCAATATCCACGCCGTCAAAATGCGAACTAAAAGGAATTGGTTAATATAGTTGGAGACCAAGGATTTTAATATTCCCCTTTAATTTTCAAACCACTTTTCTTCTAACTTATAGTAAATACAGCTCCAAACCTCATTGACGAAGACAACCGTCTCAGCTAATAGCGAACTGGGTGGCTTGGACCCTTGGACATCTGTTGGCCGATGGCCACTTTTTTAAAAGCTGTGCATCCTTCCCGGTGACAAGATTGACATTTACAACCTTGCACAGTGAGCGGGAAATAAGCCTCCCTTTCAGGAGTCCACTTACCGGCATGGATGGTGGTTTGAGATGATCTGTAGTTGTAAACACGCATTTATGAAGAGTGTAGACAATATAAATTGCAGACGTATCTGGTTCATGGTAACTGACCTGTTTGATCGTGTATGTTTCACAAGTTTTAGACCCTTTTATTTGATGATGGTAAAATAATATTTTATATCAGTCATAATAGTCATCCACATTATACTTATTTCCAATTTTAAAAGGTAAGGACGTTCTGCTGTCCAGAAAGAATAATTTTGGTGATACAATTCAATTTTGGTTTTGGGAATACAAAACATGTTAAGTATACGCTAATCCTGGTTACTAATTTGTTGAACATAAAGAATAGCAAGCAAATATATCAGCAAGTAATATAGTGGACCCAAGATTACTTAACACCTGCTTTCGTCACATCCGGGACAGTCGTAGCCAACCAGCGAACCACCCGAGACACACCTGCGCCAATACCGAACGCCGATTGGCTACGAACCAGTCGCCTGTGACGAAAGCATGTGTAAGGTAGTCTTGGGACAACTATATAAGGCTTGTTCTTCGTCTGTTACAACAGTCATGCGGATCAGTCTCAGATTGTCAGTCAATCCTACGCTATTTCGTTTTCTGATAAGACTTTACTGTTAGACTTTGTATCGGTAATTGACACGTACAGATCAAATGCAAGGAAATAGTTAAGGAAGCGATACATGGGCGCCCATAGAGTATACATCAAGGGGGCATACTTGCCAACAATGAGAAACATCTGCCGCAAGGACACCAGAGGCTAATTCGCGATGTATGGTGCAGAGCTAAATAGCAATGTTTGACAAATTACAATAGTATTTGTCTCAGTGATATATAGTTTGGAAAATGTGGATTAAACTACTTGGGTTGTGGATTCCACTGCAATAAAATCAGAAATATTTGATTCAGATTCAGTAAACATATTGGTGAGTTTAAAGCCTACTTCTTTTCTACAAAGAACATGTGTGTAAAGTAAAACTTGTAACATTCAACAGTCGCGTTTCACATGGAAATAACATCTCGAATAATTGTCAATACAATGTCGAGGTTTCAGAGGGGCAAGCCCCCCCTCCCCATGGGAGCCCATGTTAAGCGAGATGATGATTGGCTCACGCCCACATCACTGATTATGAGGCAACGACTGGCCTATCCATTAATCATCCAGTACTGATAGTAAATAACAATAGCAATATAGTAGTTAAGTATAAGTTTGCCCCAGTTTTACTATGAACCGGTATTCTTAGATCTCATTCAAGAGTTTGAGTCCAATCGTGGTTTCTATTAAAATCAAATAAACTGGTTAAAACTATGCATACTAGAGAAACTATTGGTCAGAATAAAAGCAAGTATAAAGCTAATGCTATATGAGGTGTTGCCCACTTCCCTCTTAGAGTATTAATGAAGAAAGTTAAGTTCCGACTAGTTTCTCTGCCAACAGTTAGGCTAGTGCTGGAACTTGGAATCTTTCGCATATGTGCAAATTTCACAACATGACACCAAACAATAGATAAGCAATCTAAGTTGCAAAGCTGTGGAGGTGGGGGTATTTTTTAGGAATAGTTTAGAACACGGTATTAAGTCTTGTTTGTACGCAAGTTGGTGTACAAGAGAGTTTACAAGTTCTACATACATTTATATACATTTTGTAATTCATTTTATCATCTCTTATCACTTTCATCCTGTCATCTTTCCTATTCCTACTTTCACACTGTTCTTCTTCACAAATGCCTGCCCTATTTGCTACCC